>VFFE01006558.1:664873-779521 GCA_008921705.1 Burhinus oedicnemus
GTGGGAAAGGGCTGCCGGCGTGGAGAGGAGGAAAGCCCCGTGCCCGGGGAGACGGGCAGGCGGGCACGGCGGGGAGCTACTGCGGGCGGGACCGAGCCCCAGCACGCCCCGCCGGCGAGGGGCACAAAGCCGCCGCGGAGCCCTGGTGCGGCCGCGGGCTCCGGGGCTGGGGAGGGAGGAGGCGAGGCGGGCGGGCGTCCCCTGCCCGGCGTGCGGAGGTGTCCGCGGGTGGCACCGGCCCGGCTTTGTTAGTGACGGCGGGCGGCGGTGCTGCCGCAGCGCGTCCGCTCGCCGGGAAGGGCGATCGGCGGGGGGACGGGAGGGAGGCCGGGCGGCGGCGAGCCGCGCCGGGCCGGGAGCGCGCTGGGGGGAGCGCTGCGCCTTCGGTGCGCCCGGGGGATCCGCTGACTTCTTATGAATTTATTTAACATCACAAAGAGATGCTTGGGTCCGCGACTTAACCTGAATGCTGTGGGAAATCTTAATAAATTATGTATGAAGCAGTGGGTCCTTTCTTTGCCTTTGTCAGAGACGCAGCTTTTATTCTAGTAATTAGGTCATTGCCAGCAGAACGCTCCTGGCTTTTGCAAAAATGTGTAGCAATTTTTGGAAGACAAGCACGCTGCCAAATTATTTCACCGTATTCGTTGTTTGGGTCAAGATTTAGAATTCTTCCTGTTGACTTACATGGAACACCCTGGCTATGACCTGTAAGGAGCATTTTTCATGTGATAGGGTTTTCTTCAAGGCATCAGTGGAGCCCAATTTTGACTTGATTTGGGTAGTCGTATGCTGAAAGATGCCTTTTAAAGGCGTAGCAAGAAACATACAGCTTCTTAGTTTGCAGGGAAGTCTTTTCAGTAGATTACTGTGCATACATGAATAATACAATATAGATCAATTTCAGTTTTTAAATACCTCCCCTCTCTGCTGTTTGTTCTGTTGAAAGAACTCCTTAATGTTCTTTCTGCTCTCTCTTTACTATTTAGGTAGTTTTTCTGTTACTTCTAATGCAGTTGATAGATTATGAATATTTTGTCAAAATTGTCTGTGAAAATACATGTAAACATCTACTGAAAGTAGATCCCTGGAATCAGACTCTTCTGTATTCTTAAGGAGACTCGAAGTAACTGGTAAAATACTTTTTTCCTCGTCTCGGTTCTGTTAAATACAATGATACACAAAAAAGGTTTGGTGAAGACAAGTCTAACTTACTGAGTTTAAATTTCTGCTTTATAGTAAACACGTCCTTAAAACATTTTCTACGTATACCATTATTTTTAGAATCATAGATTTCCTGTCTGTCAGTAAGAGAGGCTTTGAATGATGTTGAATTTTAAAGCATCAGTAAAAAACTTACCATTTGGAATAATTGGTTTCAAAAGGTAAATTGGTGATACTAGGTGTTTCTTCTGTAACATTTTGAATGTTTGTTACAGTTGCTTAAATATTAGAAGATACAATAGATACAGAGGTGCTGTCACCACTTTTTTCTGAAAGGAAGGAGGGTGACAACGGCGCAGTAGTGATTATGATGATGATTATGGTAATGCTACTTCCTGTACCTTTTAAAGTCTTAAAAAGAAACAGTCTTAGTATTGTTTTGTGTAACAAGCAGAGTAGTTCCTGTAAGAAACTGTAGTCACACTCTTAAAAATGGCACCTTGAATAAAAGATCACTTTTCAATCTAATACTGTAAATTCTTTATGAGTGCAGACTTTCCTAAACATCATCTCTCAAATGCTATCATGATACTTGCCAAAACATTTGTGCAGAATATTCAGTTATGATAAATGTTCTGATACATGTTGTCATAGTACATTATTAGTGTATTGTCAGCATGGAATAACACAGCATAAGTTGGAAATGCACACAGCTAAAATCAGTTCCTTTCATCTCTAAATCCTTATGTTGGATATCGATATGTGTCTTAATTTGGTTGGTAATACGTTTATGTTGGTGAAATGTGATTATTTTTTCATCATTGTAATGAATTCTTATTTAAAATAGGCCATACTACTAATGATATTCTGTGACTGTAAGTTATTGCCAGTAAAGACCAAGTCTCCGCTGGTGGTTTTCCAAAATTCATGCAGGACCTGCGTGAACAGATGCTGCAAGACAAATGGTCTTCTCTTCCCCACAAGTGCTGAAGGGATCCCTGAAGATGACTGTGATACGTCACCCAAGATGGGAAAATATTTCTTTATTACAAAATAATAATGTTTTTTTTTAATTAAAGACGATTTTTTTTCATGCTAAAAGTTTTGGGTTTAGTTTGTGTTCTCAGTTAAAATATGAAAATGAAGACCTGTCTCCAACTTTTTAATAGCTTAAACTTTCTAGAATTAAATCTTTAAAAGATTATGAGAAATATAAAAGTAAACAGGAACAAGTCATATGCAGTGAGGGCATACACAAGTAGCCATGAATAGCAAAGATGGTCATCATGAAGAATGAGTGTTGAGGCTTGTGAATCATCCCTGGTCCAATATAAGTTATGATTCAAATGATGTCTGGACTGCTTTGTGTTCAATATAGTATTTAAATGCAAATCATGTTTCGTATTTTCACAGTCGAATTCTGAATGCAGCATGACTAACCAGCTAAGGAACTTCCCAACACAGAATTATAAAGGAAGACGTGAGGCTTTTTTCTTGGCAGTGTAATAAAAGCTGAACTTGACTGTTCATAGCCTGAAATATGACTTCTGGATTTCACTCTTTTTTTTTTTAATTATTATTATTAATAGGAATGTTTTTTGGATTGTTAGCATTCTTTACTAAAATCGTAAACATGGGGTCATTTCTGTTTCTCACACATGCACACTTGACTCCCATCATACGTGATCTGTAATGATGAAGGCAAGCCAAGAGTTCAGACCATCATCTTCTCTTTCCTTCTCCTCCTGGTCTTCTAAGGAGTGTGGAGAACACGGCTCACTTACTATTTTGAACCTTCATCTCTGTTTTGGTTAGAAACAAGAGATGATGCTTCTGCTTATGGTTGGTGAGTACAGGCCAAGTATTGAACTTAAAATATATCCCAAAATATAACAATGGATTGAAAGCTCTTGCCAAGTTATGAATTCATTTTTGGAAGAACAAAACCAAAAAACCTCTCTACCCTACCCACCCCAGTCAAAGGATTTAGAAAGGTCAGGTACAGTAGGACTTCAGTGTTTTAAAGTCTGCTGTCAACAAAGATAACCTTGATGCAGAAGTGGATGGAAAAACTAAGAAGAGGATCCTCTTGATGCAGATGAGGTTTAGAGAAAATTGTGTGTCCTCCTTTTAAAGGGACTAACCCTTTGACACATTGTATTCGGACAACTGATAATAGTAATGGCTTTTCATCTGGCCCTTGTTTTTTCGACACAGCTGAAAAACCCAGGAATTCAGCAGGTACCTAATCTAGAGATTATCATTTGGTATAATTGGTTGTCAATTTTTTTGAATGTCCGCTTTTTCAAATCTATTAAAAGGAGTAGTGTTATATAACTTGCAGTTCCCTTTCTCATGTCAAAACCCTTGGCGCTGAAACAAGCTGACAAAGAGCAGTTTTCTGTGATGGCTGTTTTCTACTCCTTCCTGCATCTCTCCGATGACCTGAGCATGCTAGTGCAGAACAAATGAGAACACAAACAGAAGATACCAGATCTGCTGTTCCACTCATGGGCAATTGTCATTCTATACTGAGTATTTTATTAATTCTCTTCAACCACGCCCAAAGCTTTAGAGCACTTTCAGACTCCTCATTGTATTTATGTGCCCGCATAGCCCAGATGAAGGAAAACCAAACAAAATAGCCTGCCTTCTAGCTGCTACTGACTAGAAGTTCTGGTGTTTGTTCTTAAATGCAGGTAGGGATACAAGGATTAAATATGCTGGCAACAAAAGCCTTTTTAATAAAGCATAGGCTTACCACCAGGTGGAAGTAACGTAGTTGTTCAGTGTGGTGCTGGGGAAGGCAGAAATACAGTTTTTCTGCTCTATCTGGAAAGAATCAGGATAATGGGCTTTTATGATCTCAGGCCGTTGGAGTATTTTTCAGTGAGTAGGAAAGGAGAATATTAAACAATGCTTGTGAAGGGTAAACATTTTTAAATAAGCCTGGAAAGCTTGCCCCAAACTAAAATGGATAAGACGGTCCCTGGCCCACTGATACTCATTTTTGATAAGCTCTTAAACACAGGACTTGCAGTACTGGTATTTTGCCAGAGTTGAAAAAGGACAAGCAGAAGGATATTTACATATAAACCATTCAACCTGAAGACAAGCTTCAAATTAAATAATGGAAAATATGATACAGGATTCGGTCAACAGAGAAATCGAATTCATGCAAATTCACATGGTTTGATATGTTCAAAAAAAGAACAGCCAAAAAACCCCCTCACTTTATTCTCTTGAGTGTATTGATAAAGGTGACAATATGAAAATGGTCTGTTTAGGGCTGAAGTTAGTAAGTGGGCTGGCTTACCTTAGAAGAGCTGTGCTGGATTTTTTGCCCTTGTCTGTCAGCCTTGCCCCTCTTTTGGAAATAGCCATGTAACAGCTGCCGAACTGTTGTGGTTAATGGCCCAGCATAGTAAGTTAAACCGACACCTATTTCAGATTACCTTGGTAGTCAGGCAGTAATCTGCAGTGGTTTAGGCAGCTGCCACTTGAGCAGCTGAGCCCTTCTCTCTTGCCTGGGTGGGAACCTTGCAGAGACGGGTAGGGTGGACAGCTGGGGGCAGGCACTGGTGCAGCCCTCCCAGCGTTAGCACTAACTGCTTCCGAGTCGGAACCCCTAGACCTGGTGCTCCAAAAAAGATACCTGGTTTTAAATGTATTTGAGCTAAACTAATCGGAGAAATCTCATGACGGTATGACTGTTTTTTTCCTGGAATTCAGTGTGATACGCCCTTGAAGAAATAATTCCCATTAGTCATATGGAAATGAACAACAAAAATTGACAGAATGGTAAAGAATAATAAAGACAAGATAATGGGCTGAGCACTGAAGAGTTGGGTAAAATTTGTGGTTGTAGGAAGAAATCGGAGTTGATGGTCCTTTCCAACCTTGCTAAATTACAACCTAGATATTAATGAACTTTAGATTCAATGATTACAAGTTGTTATGTTAGGAGGATGAACTATATTGTGAAAAATCTTCAGTTACAGAGCACAGGAACACGTCTGCCTACTGGGAGTGGTAGTAAAATGCTAAATTCTGTTTGATTACTTAGACTTGAGCGTCTGATTTACTACTCAACAAAGTTCATAATCCAAAATCAATTACATGAACAGGGGCTTTGTTGATGTCGGTGTTTTTTGGATTGGGCCTTATTGAAGAAACTAGTTTTGCCTTTTGTCACTGCGTTGGGTGTCTGAAGTAGCCACACAATTTATTTGCTAACAAAACCCAAAAATAATAATCACTCTCAGGCAGTTAATGTGTGTGATAGAATAATTATTCCATTGAAGACTTCTAAAATTGAAACAAATAGATTGTAGTTATCTAAAAATATTATCTAGCTTTACATAATGACAGTGCCAGGTCTCTCTCTCTATTGTTGAAAAAGCACATGGTAGCATTTTATATCTTAGATTATTCTTAGCCTCTGTTCTGAAAAGACTAAGACTAATTTGTTCTACAAAAGTTTCTTTTTAAAAATAGGGTGCTCTGGTAACAATGGTAGTTTTTATGGATGAAAAAATAGTAATGGGACTCTGAAATATTTTCATAAGGAGATTTAATTAATATATTGCAAGTTGTTAGGGTTCTTAAACAGAGCTTCTTTAGGGCATGTTGAGTATATATGCTTATTGATTTCAAAGAAAAAGGCTCTGATCAATAAAAAATTGTAAGTTTTCAGAGAATATTGCGTTTTTTTTCCTGTCTCTTGGGATTTGAGACTAAAAAGAGTGCATCTAAATTCCTGATTTCTGGGCAATTGTTACTGGTATAGTTTTCTTAATGTAGAAAAATGTGTATCTAAATCGTAACAGTATGTTTGCATAAATTTAGGCTTCTCATTAATTTTGATTTTAGTGTGTAGAAGAGTTATATCCAGCTTGAAATTCTTCTTTGATGTGTATATTCATGCAAAGTGCTGATTCAGTAAAGCATGAAATTTCTTGTCATTTCACCTTACTTTGATAGGAGATGGAGAAGAAACCTCTTAATGATGAGAAATGTGTGTCAGGGAAGTAGAAGACCTAGATTTTAGCTGCTTCTTACAGTGAGGGAATTAAATTTCAAAGTTTCTGTATTCTACGAGGCTTATTCTTGGAGTAAATCTAGAGCAAGGGGTATCTCCGTTCCTCCCTTTGAATGATGACCACTCTGTGAAGAAGAACCACAGAGTGCAAAAGGGAGCTTGACCAAAGCACTATAGTGAACTTCGCAAAGGTGGGTTCTCTTGTGTGTGTCATGCATTTTCCCTTGAGTGTGATAAAGTGTGAAATGGGTATCGCAGACCAGAGTTCTTCCGCTTCCCTTTCACTCCACTCCCCTCCACCGTAGTCGTGGTTTCATGCGAGTGCGGCAGAAGAGTCATTTAATCTTGATTCAGCTGATTCTGGCCCCAATAATCTTGAATGTATTTGTGTGTGTGTGTCTGCGGTGGTACAGCTTCAGGTTAGTGGGCCACGTATAAACTATTCCTTGCTTTCCTTTGGACTGGTTACTTCTACTGTGAATGAGGTGATACATGGCTGTGAACCCTGCCTGGCCGAGAGGGTCCAGAGTTTCACTCTTTCCCCAAGGCAAGTGTTTTGACCACTGAGAAATTACAAGAAGGGAAGGCACTGATACAGTCAGTTTTTATTGATGCCACTGATTCTGTGTTTAAAAATTTTTTTAAGTAATTTCTTTGGTACTCAAATAATTTGGAGCATAAATACAAGGATTAGTTTTGGGACCGGAACTCTGGTCTGATGTGTCTAGTTTGAGGCTATTGCTAAAAACCTGTTTCCAGAAGAGAGCAGATTTTAATTTTTATGGTCTTAGCTCAGGATGCATGGAACAGCTTGTGTGTAATGGAACACTCTGCAAACTAAGTGCCTGGGAGGTGTCGCAGTGTTCAGCGTCAGAAAGCCTAAGCTGCTTCGTGATCATGCATTACCTGTGTCCGTTTCCCCCATTTTGAAATTAAATAATGGTGGTTTTTGTGAAATGCTTTGGCATTTCATAATTTTGGGAGAAAAAGATACAACTGTCTTGGAGATATGAAAATAAGTACGGTATTATTCTGTATTGAAGTTCAGGAATACAAGATTGGACTTCTGAACCGCTAAGTCCAGTTCCTTCCTGTGTGGTTAGCTAGGCAAGGATGTTGCTGAATTTACAACTTCTAATGGATGTTGCCAGCCCATGTAGATAAATGACCAATTTATACCCATTTGTTCTGTGTCAGTATTGTGTTTTAACATAAATATTTTTCTCCCTCTTGAGTGTTTTCACCTCCATAATAACAAAGTGGAGCTGTGTCATTCCAGCCTCTGTTGTGCTGAGGCAGCAAAGGCTTGCTCGTCAAGTCTCTTCTCATATAAGAGACCCTCTAGTCCCCTGATCACTTAGTGTCTTTCTCTGCACCCACTTAAATTCACTTTTCTTCTGTGTCTTTGTAAAATGACTTGATAACGCCGGGGATGGTGTTTGCATTCCTTGTGCCAGTCTCGTGTTGGCAGTGCACGGGTGCCCTGCAGGCTGGAGTTGCTTCTCCCCGCTCACTGCTTCCAGGTGATGAGATTCCTATGCGGTGACCTTCATGTTGTTGTGCTGTTTAATTCCACCCTGTTTCTACTGCTTCATGTTTCAGTTCATCAAATTCTTTGTGTGTTGCATGTAGTCCTCTGACCTTGTGAAGCCTCATGAATATGGGAGCAAGTTTTGATGCTACTTCTTGTGCCAAGGTCAATAATGAAACATTTAAAAATACCTGTCGCAGACTGCATTTGGGGGAACTTTGCTAACAACCAGGCTCCAGCCCAACAATTTGGCTTTCTGCACTGCCCAATGGCATCTTGTCTTTGAGCTACTCTTTACCCTTGTACAGTTTTTCTGCCCATCTTTATTACAGCTGTGGCTGGTTACGTGGCACTGTATCAAAAGCCTTTGTGCAGTTGGGGTAGGTGAGATCCATTGTTTCTGAAGAGTACTTTACTGTTCACCTCAAATACATGGTAGTTCTTCCTTTACAGGCAGGAGAAAGGAGAATTACCGTCGAGGGCCAGGGATGTAGGTATATATCTGCGAGCCCCCAAGAAGTCCAGGTGCCTCAGCCGGTGGGGTGGTAGGCATCACTGGAAGCAGATGTCTAGGTGGCTCACAGCATATTGCTAACGTGGGATTGGCTGCCTTCAGTCCGGTTTTCACTGTGGATGTACTGATTGCAAACGTACTTTGACCAAACCTCACCATGCTCCCAAAAGATATGATGTAGCTTTTTTTTATTTTTTTTAACCCCCCTAAGAAGTTCTCTTTAAAATTCTTGCCATGACATGAGGTGACTATGTGAAAGCCCTGGTAGCAGAGAGCAGCTGCCAGTCATTGCTCTGATTCGGGCCAATGCCTCCGCGGCCACCAGAGCTGCAGTCAGGCAGCCTGGTTCCGCCGGATGCCAAACCGGCAGGAAGGAGTTTCTGCCTGTGGCAGTGTTGCTAGTTGCCCATTTGGGCATCTACTTAAAAAAATGAAGATGTTTTGGATTACCCAGCTTGCGGTAATCGGCTAACTCAATGTTTTTTTTATCTGAAAACCCACAGAGTAGAGTTTGACATTTGAATAAGTCAGGAAGTGACTTAGTCTAAGGCAGAATGCTGTCTCTTAGTGGTGATGTCCTAATTCCATGTTATGAAAATAAAATGCACAAAAGGAAGCTTAGAAACTTAGATCAGGAGGGTGAGAATACAAAGCAAACCTCCTCTTCAGGAATTGGATCCTTATTTCACATAAGTACACTTAAGCTTATTTTGCATTTGAAATATCAGAGCTATGCAGTTGCTGTCTTTTTACTGTAGCTCCTCCCCTCGTTCAGTTTTCTCCATTTTCTTGGTTGTGTGTATGCATCTTGTTAATGTGACTAATGGTTTTACTTTCCAAATCTGTGAGTGATAATTCCTTAGTGTCGACAAAAAATGAAAAAAATTGATTTTTTTTTATCATTACCTGTCCTTTCGTACTAATCATTAATTAAAATAATGGGATAAAAATATATTCTAGCTGGAATCAAAATGCATGTTAAATACATGGCACATGTCAGCTTCTGTAAATTAGATGTAAATGAATAAATGTGTGATATACTTGAGTTGAAACAAACAGATTCTATCAATATTACAATACAATACTAATTTATGACAACTAATATGAAAATACTTCCACTTCTATCTACCTTTCCTTGGGTTGGTGCAGAATTGTTCATGCAGTGCATGTTCTGAAAACAAATGTGGACTACAGCTGTTGGCTTTATTTAATAAGAAAGGAAAGTGTTCCTTACTTAAAAAAAACCCCAAACCATACATGAAATTGAACAGAAGCAGTCTGCCCTTTTTGATTTTTTTGTTTTGTTGGTTGTTTTTGTTTTGTTGTTTGGGTTTTTTTTTGTTACAGCTCTCTGACAGCTCTCTACTTTTTAGGTGAAATAGCCTGATGATAAAAGCACAGAATTCAAAAGATAGAGTAGATGTTTCAGATTGTCTTAATTTCTCTAAAAATTAGGTCTCCAGTAAAGCATGACCAAATTTTGAAAAGGAAATTTGTTAGGGATTTTTTTTTTTCTTCAGCTTGTTGGTAGTGTCATGGAAATCACAATTCCGTAAGTGTCAGGCTTCTCCCGTCTTTGATGACAGGTACTTAGAGCATGAAGACTTGCTTCTTGAAAAGGAAATAAACTAGACATATCAAATGCGCTGCAGCTTTTGTTATTGTTCCTGTCTTCAATGGTATATATTGTTTACGTTTTGTTCAGTTTAAATTTAGAAAGATTAAGCACAATTTTCAAAATTTGTACTGGGGAACTAAAACTCTTTTGAATAGTTTTACCTATTTAGTAGGCTGGATAATTCAATTAAGATTCGTCTGGAAGAGCAAAGTTGGTTACATAAGGACTTACACAAGCAGTAAGTTCAAAGGCATAGTGAGAGAATACACAGAAAGTGCTAAATGAGAGCTTTTAATTGTTTCATCTTTTCCAAAGTACTGCAGTAAAGATGAAAGGGAATGTTACCCCATAAGCTTTTTATATTTTTTTCCTTTGAGTTACAGGCCGCATACTTGGGAAATTCCTGCAATGACATTGGAAGAGTAACTTGTATTTATGTGAAGTGCTAGGCTTCCTTATATTCTCTTGAATGGCTGATGAATAACAAATTGATAGCTTCAACTGTAAAGAGCTTCAAACGTGGTTAGCCATGTTTTAGTTAACTTACGTTGTTAGATGAACAACTTTGATGATTTTTGGTTTGGAAAGTGGGAAACAATTTGAATTTTATAACGTAAATTGAAGTATCGGTTTCTTTCTCCTTTTTAATGGCTGAGTAATTGTGATGGTGTTCGAGGACTGTGTTACGTTACCCAAAATAACACGGGATACACTGATATCAAGAATAGCCTTCTATCTTTTTATTCTACTGTGCAATATGACACGTCTTGTGTTGGAATTTAGTAAATATATTTCTTTTAATCTTTATGCCTTGGAGGGTATTTTTTACAAAAGACTTGATTACTACTACATTTGCTGGTTTTTTCCGTGCTAAAATTCCTCAGTCTTTACTGTTTGCTGTTCATACAACATCTCATTTAGTTTGTGCTATTCCTAGGAATTTTTAACATCTGTGACTATCTTTTGGTTCATAAAATAACTAGGCAGTCAGCATCTTTTAGATATGGTTGACACTGCTTGTTGTCTATCCAAAAATGATTAAATATGGTTTATTATCTGCATAGTTTCTTAGTGTTAGAATTGAAATGCGAATAGTAAGGATGCTTTTGTATGATGCTACGATTTTCTTTCATGTATTTTGGCTTCCCCTAATACCTAATGCAATTGTTAATGAACTTCTTTCATTTGCTTAATCATGGGTATCAAATGGAAGCTCACTGAAAAAAGTCTTTGAACTGGCATTAGTTCTAGGCATTAATAGTTTGGTTTAATGGATTTAAATTAAATGTTTGGGAAGTTGAATGGTAAATGGGAGAAGGAGAGAGAGAATTTTATGGTTAGATAAATTTGGATTTTTTTTCTAAAATGTTTGAATTTAATGTTTTCTCTTACTTTTTTTAGGGCTGAGGGTAGCCCAGGATGGCTGCAGCTTCATATGATCAGTTGTTAAAGCAAGTTGAGGCATTAAAGATGGAGAACTCCAACCTTCGGCAAGAGCTAGAGGATAACTCGAATCACCTAACAAAACTGGAAACCGAGGCATCTAATATGAAGGTATTGTAATCTCTGTGCCTGTGTGCATCAGCATTTCTGTTACTGTCTTTTGCGTCATGGACTGGTAGTTGCCCAACTAGTTTTGTGTGCTTTTAGATTCCTACAGAAGTCCTTTTCCAGACTGTGTAAGAGAAAACTATCAAATCTACTTAGTCAAGAATTTTACTTTTTTTTTTTTTTAATTTGAAAATTGAAATATTTCAGCACAGCTTTTTAGAAACAGCTTCCAGTTTGCATAGCTTCTTTTCTGGTGTGTCATGATAAGCACTGCCGTTTTAGCACTGCTGTACTTACCAGCAGGAAGACCAGTCTGCTGACATAGTTTGACAAAGCAAGTATTGTTCAGCTCTTGAAAACAGGGGAGAGACTGGAGGTTTTCAGTGTTTTAAGGTAAGTTTAAAACTTTTTGGGTTTACTACAATTACAATATTTAACATCCCAAAAGGAAAATTTCATTTTAAAATAAGACCATGAGTTCTCCAGCCTCTCCCAAAGCCTAAATTCATACTTATTTGAAATTATTATTTGAAATTATTATTTCACCCAGATCTGCCCATGTGGCGTTTATTGGCTAGGTGTAGGCCTTGTCACGGATAGAACGATGCATCTCACTCGTAAGAGAGAAGCAGCAATATGTTTATTGTTATAAAAACCAATGATTTAATAAAGTTGATAATAGATGTGACAGTTTAACAAGATTCGAGATGGCAAGGCACACTTACTTATTTAGTGCATAGAGGACAGGGTCAGACAGAACTGTCAGGCAGACCCTCCCGTTGAGTCAAGGTTTCAGAAAGGACCCCCTTGCTTTCTAAACTTCTCAGAGAGGAGTCCAGGTGCGGCTGGATCCAATCCTAGTCCCAGACTTGGTCAACGGTTTACATCTAAAGGATCATATGTGCACAGTCAATCCTTTATATCACTTAGCTAAGATTTCCAAGTTCAGCATGCTATTAGTCACTTACTGAGGATCTGCTGCAGCAAGGAATCTCTGAACCTGGAGGAGTAGTAACCTTGAGCAGCGTCCGTACTCAAGGGGAGATCCCGGTGTGCAGCCCGCTGCTGTTCAGGAGAGCTCAAAGGGCTCTTGGGCAGTTCGCTATTTATGTGGGTAAGATGATTGACCTATAGTCATATTTGCACATTGACCACAGAACCAGCATTGCACGAGTTAGCCCTTGGCTATTGTGTTGTTTTCTGTCTCCCTGAAACCACATTGAGCCCCGGATGCCGCCATCACGACTACATGCACCCATTATGACCACCATGTGTGGTTACCGCTTGGGCAGGGTTACAGGAGGCAAAGATCAGGTGGCGCCTGGAGGGCAGGAAAGCACACCGTCACAGGCCTTCAGAGCCACCTATCCAAGAGGAAACACTAGACTCAGCTGGAATTTAGATGGATTTTGATCAGTAGGAAAGTACATACACAGCTGCATTCGTGTGATCTGTGACACTGAACAGGCAGAATTTCACAAGCATTAATGTAGTACTCTTCCTAAGCTGACAAATCCTGCTGTTTTTTGCTAACAGCCAACAAAATCAGACTGCTTTTGGTATCTTGGATAATATGGGTCAGAAATTGTTGGTATCTCTGTATATACTGCTGTATAGGGTAGGCATATTCTAAATACTAAACAACATTAGTATGTCAGTGTCCTCGCTTTCCTATCTTCATATCACAGACCTACTGTTCCTTTATAACTAGTCTTGATTTTTTTAAAATATGATAATCTGATGTATGTAGCAATTAAAAATACTTTGAACTGAGCTTTCTTTTCCTCCAGCACGTAGGTTGTGACCTGTGTATTCACTGCCAAGAAGAAAAATTTTCTTGTGTTCTGAAGTGCTGTCACTAAGTACAACGCTTGACAGAAGCACAAATTTTTCAGATACGTTTAATCCTTGCATTGCAGTGTAAAATAAGAATGGCTCTGCTACCTAAATTGAAATGAAATTATAGTCCTTTACACCAGCTGCTTGAAACAGTGGTTGGCATTAGCTGCTGTGGGAAAAAAAAGGTTTGTTTTCTCAGTTAGGCATCTGAAAGCTAGTTCTGCCATTTATACTGTTTTTCTTAAGATAATACAACAAATTTGTCAGTAACTCCCCTTCCCTCCCTGTCATTGCAGTCTAAAGTAGGGGAGGGAAGAACAGAAGAGATGATCTTCGTCATAGTTTGAAAAAGAGTGAAAATGTCTTTTTTCCCTTCTTTATCCCAATATAGTTTTTTCTTTTTTTTCTCTTGTTTGTTTGGTTTTTTGTTTTTTGGGTTTTTTTTTAGCATTTATGCAGATAATTAGATTTCCACTGACCTAGAGACAGACCAGCTGTATAAGCTGGTCTCTAGGGCATTAATTTGGGATTTGGAACAGCTTTCTGTCCTTACTTCAAACCTGGCAGACCACCAAATGGAAAGTGACTTTATTGCACTCCATGGAGGAATGCTTATGAGCGTATTCAGAGTAGATGTTGCATTTTTTCTATCCTGAAACGCCATTCTAGATCTAAGGGATTTATCCTAAAAAAACTCCCAACTCAAATATCAGACTCGGTAAGTTTCTTTTCATTTTGGAGGATGGGTGGGAGATTGTTCAGATTAATTTGTGTGTGGTTTTTTTTTAATCCATATTCTGTGAAGAAATCTTAATCAACCATGTTCCTCAGGAATGCTTGCTCCTGCATCTGAACCAAGAAGCTGTTTCTTTCCCTTGTTTGTTTCAGATGGGTTTGGAAAGTGTCAAAACCTAGCTTTGACTTGACTTGAAGGATTGTATGGGAATGATCTTGGAGTCTGACTGGAGTCTGTGGGTGAAGTTTGATGGGGATCATTGCAGGATTCTCTTTAGTCAGGAGATAATTTTAGTTTTGCAAGCTTTTGGAGAAAGTATGTGGTCACTTTGTTTCACTGAAAGAAACTGCATGGTTTGTATTGTTCCAATGTCATAATTAGGGATAATTACAAGAAAAGTAATTAGAAGAGCCAGAGCAGGGAGACTGAAAGCCCTTTGGCTACCATATAAGCAATTAAAACTCCAAGTATTTTGGAAGAACCATCCTTTGGGAGCATGTAGGTATCACAGAGCCCTAGCAGCCCCTCCCACCAAGTAAAATCCCAGATATTAGTGGGAGAAGGGGAGCAGCAGTGGGGAAAACAAGTAGTGGTTCTATGGCAAACATCACTGTTCTTGGACCATGAATTTTGATCTGTGGGCTTGTGCAGAAACATCTCACAGTGATTCTTTGGGCTATTAATGTGTTTTCTTGTGTCTCCTCTTTTGCCTTACATTCTTTAATCGGCTGTGAAAGGTGATAGTTAGGAAGGTAATTTTAAAGGCAATAGTGTATCTTTAAAGAAATTGATTTTGGAAGTAGTAATGTTAAAATGTTGTGTAAGTGTGCCTCATCTTTGTAATCGCTCCATTTCAGAAATGTAAGGTAATCATACTGGAATTAAAAGCTTAACGTGAGCTCATCTTGCACATGTATTTGTTATAAACTACTACTGACCTATATAAGAACAATGTCTGAATGCTTCATGTTTAAAAGCTAAATTTCATATTTAACAGTGAAAACTGTCCATTTGCTGACCAGAAAACAATATAATGGGTAAACAAAGATAGATGTGATAACAGTGGTGCCAAAATGATTAGTAAAACAGTGTCCACTTTGTTTTTTAATTTGCGTTGTCCCAGGGATTAACTGTTCAAACAAAAGAAATCCCTCAGAGTGTTATGACTAATTTGGGAAATTCAGTTGTTACTGTTGACTCTCTGTCAGATGAAATACAGCAGTTCAGTATGATAAAATGTTCTCTGTAAATCAATAAATATGCTGTTTGATGGTCAGTGAAATAATGATGTTGGCCCATAAATGAAGAAAAACTGTTTCAGTGTCTAGATGTAGATAGTAACTGCATAAAACACAGACTATGGACAAATTTAGAAAAAAAATTAACATAGTTTGATTTGAATTCAAAGCCTGTAAAATTCCTGAAGAGACAAAAAGCAGTCCAATGTCAGCTATACTACTTTGTGCATGTAAATGTAGGAGACTTTTTGTCAGACTTTCCTGCCTGATCCTTGTTTACAAAAACAGTATTTTTCTGTTAGGTATGGCTTTTTTTTTTTTTTTTTTTAGCTCTTCCACCAGACAGGCATCTGCATTGCTTACCAAATTTGTGTGGATGTATGTAGTCTTCCTGCAAGATCCTTTACGTGTTTAAGTCCTTCTGGTTATAACAACCACTTGTGATTGTCAGACAAAGATCGAGATCTGTATTTTGTGTTTAAAAGGCTCTCAGCATGCAAGTTACAGAAGGTGGCAGGTGTGATGCCACTTTTTAAGAAAAAAGAAATGCTTAGGGAAAAGCTGCTGATCTACGTACCTGCATGCTTGAGTTTGTAATGGGTGTGTTGTCAGAAACCACAGTAAGGAGCAGACTACTATTGGGCAAAGACTTAACATTTCTTTCTTAGGGAGAAGTGTAGCTCACAAATATGAGTTCTTTGAAGGAATCATTGAGTAGGAGGTAAGCTATATGGGCCCTGATGAGTCTGCTTGGATTTCTAAAATGAGTTTAGTAATGTTCCTCATCAAAGGCTCCTGAAGAACCTAAGTTGATTCAGGAAGGTTCTTTCATTACTATCTAACTTCAAGGTAGAAAATGAAGAGCAGAATAAATAGTAAGGGTTTGATTTTTTTTTTTATTTGGCAGTAGTGTCCTAGTGAGATTTCTGCTGTGACCTGAAAGATCATAAATAGTATGAGGAAAGTTAATGGGGAATGATTAGTTTCCCTCAATACCAGATCTAAGGGACATGAAATAATGTTATCAGATAACAAGTGGAAACAAACAAAACAAGGTTTGTTTCTTATCATAAGTCTTTGCCATGGGAGCATTTGGATGCCAGAAGAATTGGTTAGGAGGTAGTACCACTGGAGATGCGTTTTCAGGAAGTCTGCAAGTCGAGGCCAGGTGGAAGCTGGGGAGAGGACATACCAGGTAAATGAACAGTAGGTTTTGTTTTGTTCAGGTATCCTCACTAAGTTCTTGCTGTTGGAGGTGGAATGTTGGTGTGGATGGGCATTTGGTCTGTCTCAGTGTGAAGACAGCGTTTGCTGTTCTTTTTTTTTGTTCTGTTCTTTTTTTCCCAGCAGAGTTATGCTTCCTTAAGAAGGGGGAAGGAGGACGAGGAGTAATCCCCCCACTTTGGGAGCTCCCAAGCATTGTGAAGGAGAGGGAGAGGGGCCTGCAGAGGTTGGGAGGGGCTGGCATGAGGTGAGTGAGGGAGGGAAGGTAATAGCCACAGCCTGGGAGCCGGTGCTGAAGAAGACATCCAAAGAGCCTGTGTTAGAGTAGGAAATGGAAACCTCTGCCTGGCCAGTCGTGGGAAGCCCTTCCTCAGATCACATGGTGCTCTGCAGTTGACATCTGCCCTCAAGGGTACAGTAGGCAGTGGGAGGGTTGTACTGAGACTCAAGAATAGCAATTGAAGTGTCTCTTCAAGTAACTTTTTTTTCCTCTTTTCATTTGAATGGTTAATATTTTTAATTAAAAGGTTAGCTAATTATCCTGGTTTATAGTTTAGCTTTTTGTTTTGTTTAAAAACTTTTTGGTCATCTTTGGAACCTCAACAGAAAGCGTTAATGAGAAGGTCTAAGCACGTCCACCACAAAGCTCTGGCCACCTGAAAAGCAGCGTGGTCCTCAGTACATTAGTTTTTATGTACCTGGAGAGCACTTTAGCAAATAATTTCAGGAAAGCATTTCTGGTGAAAATTTGTACTCATGTCAGTTGGGACTAAAATTCTGTATGAGGTGGCACTAGGATAACTTTGTCACGTTAAAAAGTGGTAAGTTTTGGGTGTTGGGTTTTGATTTTGGTGGGTTTTTTTCAAGAAACCAGAGTTGTTAGATTGTTATATAAAGGTCCAGAGAATTTGAATAATTTAAGTTGCCAATATGATCCCATAGTTTCCTTACAATTTATAAAGCAGTGCCAAAGCATCATGATCATCCTATGATGTCAATATGATGCTGCTGTGAGGCTGCAGGCACATTACTGTTTTTTACTGTATCCTTCGGTTCTGGCATTTGGTTTTTCCACATCATCCTAGTTCTGTCTGTGCATGCCTGGCTTACAGCTTTTTGGAGAAGAGTCCTGTTTTCCTGGATACAGATGGTAGTGAAAGAAACTTCTTTTTTAGCTTGCTACTAGCAGCGGTTGAACATAAATTTTCCCTCCTTAATTAACCAACTGATGAGAACCTTCTAGTATGGTCTTCATTTGCTCATTGCCATGCAAGTAGCGTATCTCAGAAAGTGGTGCCTGTGTTGAATCTGCCCTTGTCCTGACATTGTTTCCATGCATCTTCCAGCCAGCTCTAATGAGTCAACTTCATTTTGTCTGACTGATTTTTTTTCAGTGTTCTGGCTGATGTGGCCAAAGTTAAGGGGTTTTTTTATACTTTGTACTCCCGGCTCTTCGGAGTTATTTGTATGGTACTGTGCACTCTGCTGACTTAACAGAGCTTGTTTTTCTTCTCTAAACTTCAGGTTTTTTAAAGCTTGTTTTGATACATGCTCTGTCTGGCACACAGTAGAGGCTTTGTCTTGATTTCTGTGGTACTTCACTGAATTTTGTTGTGGCTCATCTTTAGGGGAGCTTTAAACAGGAACATAAATTACAGCAGACAAAGGGAAATGTAGAAGGAACTGGAAGTGTTTTGAAGAAGAGCTCAAGGTGCAGTAGAAAACAAGGATTTTGTGTAATAAGTTTCCTGCTTTTGAGAAGGAAGCTATGGGAGGGAATCAATAAATCGAAAGCATAAATTAAAGAAATTTCCGTGCGTTCTTCTTTATATCAGTTTTCAATAGTGGGGACATTACAATGAATCTGTTCCCCAGATCCATTCTTTGCCTGTAGCACTAACAAACCTTGTGACTGAAATAAATTACAAAAAAGTAGTAATTTACACAATGGAGTTTATTTTTACATTTTTTCCTCTTTAGATGTAAAAAATGCTACTGAAAAAAGACTTAAAATGCATTTTATTTAGGTTTGCACATTCAAACATTAAGGAAATGCCAGCTTTAAGGTAGACGATGCCACCCTGATTTTGTCAGCTGGTTTGTACACCCTGTGGTACAATTTTACCTATTCTACAAAAAAACTATACTCAATGCTCACAGTTAGGATGAAAATGTATCCTTATATAAAATAGTGTTATTTTCTAATTTACCTATGCAGATCAAGTCTTTAAACACAGATTTTCATGTATGTAGTGATCTGTAGAGAGTCAGGTATTTCTCTTCGAAGTTACTTGTTGACAGAAATGCAGTATGCAGGGAAAAATGGAACTTTTTTTTCCAGAAAACATATTTTATTAAAAATATTTCTGCAGTATTAAAAGTAAGCAAAAACTCCATCTTCTTCTGTCAGCTGGATTTCTTAGCCAAACCGTGTCTCCTTGAATGAGGTGTGGTCTCACTATGAGTGGGTCGCATGTGTCATGGAAATTGCACAGCTGCAGTCACCATCAGAAACACTGTCTGCAGACAGCTGAGCTAGTAGGAGGGGATTCAATGAGAATTGTGAGATACAGATCTCACATAGTACTGTGGTATCCTAGACAGGCAGTGCTCAAAATCCAGTTACATTCAATACAACCTACCAGAATATTTTGATTCAATAATAACGTATATTTTCCTTTCAGTGTAACTGAATTATGTTTCGTAATCTGAAATAATATAGATTAAAAAACTTCACTACAAGCTAACTGTCTTTGTGCACACTAATGAATCAGCTAGCTGTAGAATTTTCACATTATACCTATTTAATAAGGAAGAACTTTGAAAATACAATGGCAGCATAGGATCTGACATCTTGAAAGTCAGGTCCTTTTCAAAATGGTTGGCCATATAGGCATTTGCACAGCAGGTATCCATATACCCTTACTCTTGGTGAAAGTGTGTTTTAGCTTTGTATTCATCCCATTCTGCACAACAGGTGTGATAAAAATGAACAGAATGTGGTGACGTTTTGTGCTTTTGGGTAGCCATACTAGCTTTCTACATTTTTCCTCAAGTCTTCATATTTGCTTTATTTAACTGTCTGTATGAACAGTCTTACTGCACATAATAGCTAGCTAGTATAGTTTGAGTGAAATGAGCTGCGTATAGTCTTACACAAAGGCTGTTCATCTGGAGGATTAACTCTTGGGGACAAGTTGTCAGAGTACTAGCTATCTTTTTGGTGCCTAGTAGTCTTCCATTGACATTGACAGTGCCTATTTCGAGGCTAAATTTCTAAAGATTTTAGTTTCTACTCATGAAAATACTGTTTTTCAATGTTTTTCAACAAATGCATTGTTCGGTGAAGAAGTAGGGAGAAGAGGCATTGATTCAGCAGTAACATTGTTTGCCTGTATATATACTTGTGGAATAGGTGCTAAATTCTGAGCTTCTGTAACTTGCGCTGTGTGAATTCATCCAGTATTTTCTTTCCAATGTATGCTTGGTTTCCATTTAATTTCAATACATCCTTTCCCAACATGTAAGTGCTTGAACTTTTGAAGTCTTTCCAGGAAAAACGGTAATGATGGTTAGCATAGGAAACGTTATATGCTTTTTTTTTTTGCCTCCCCCCTCCAGTGTGAGCTTGCATCTTCCTTCTCAAATTAAGTCCCTTACACTCAGTTGGATTTTGCATGTGCAAAATGTTTTTGTGGTGCCCCACACACCGTGTCTTTCAGGAGGGAAGAGGCAATGTCAGTCTTAAGACACGTAAAGGAGACTGTCACATCAGGATTGTGACATGGGGAGGAAGAATACTGGTAGTACAGTAGGTACGCAAGGGATAGTGCAATGGATAGATCCTCTAAAAAAAAAAGAAAAGTAATTTTGAAGATATTAATGTGTATTGGTCATTTGATAAATTCTAATGTGTGAGTAGAAGAAAATCCCATCAGCTGAACTGACTTTTACAAATTCAATCAAATGATGAATTCTGGGAAATACTTTTCTTCAGTGACTGCACAACTGATGCAGTTAGACATTTGCAAATAACTCTTTTTAAGTTCATGTGAATGAAAAATGCAGTTATAAAAGTCATTTAGCATCTTAGAAAACACAGAGGTTTAACATACCATTGAATTTATTTAATCAGTAAAGAAGCAGCAGTGGCATTATATTGTGTTTGATTTGTGTCTTTGATTTGTGTCTTATTAAGTTTGTTGGTATGGTTTCACAATAAGTAATATTTTTTTAGCATGATCTTTGCAATTCTAAAGATTCTACCAGAATCCAAATTGAATACAGGTTCTTTCTGGTGGTGGGGTTTTTGTTTTTGTTTTTGTTTTTTTTTTCTGTTGTTTTGTTTTTGGGGTTTTTTTAGAATTTGGTGAAATTGAGCTGGTGATATATATAGTTACTGACATTACTTCAGACGGCATTCTTTCTGAGCATAAAATCAGATAACGTTAGTTGATCTGACAGTGGGCTTGCACTAAAAGCTTAGTACTGACTTCAGTAGGTGGTTACAGCAAGCGACAGCTCTTGAGCATGGTGGCACCAAGTGAATATTTTTCTTTTAGAAAATGACATTGTTTGAAATGAAAATGAACAACATCATTTCACATAACAAATGGTTTCCTCTTTCTACATGGTTAAAAGTTGAGTTGCTGCAGTGTTTCACCTCGGTCAGCAGTGCTGTCACCATTGCTGTTACCATTTGGACCCGGTGACAGGGTTGAGCGACCACAGCGATTGCTTGGCACTTCAGGCAATTAGAAGGGCTCCCAACAGGCTTGATTAAGTAGCAGTGTAATTGGCTAAAATGTATAGGAGTAAAGGCCTCTTGTGAATGTTGTACCATGTGTGATAGTATTAAGGCATCGTCAAGTTCATATAGTTATAAAGGGTCATGTAAGACCTTGAAATTAAGTTTATGCCATCTGTAAATGCACAGAAAATACTATTATGGTGTCCATCTGCCCCTGCTGTTTTGACATGTAATGTTGTTGTTGAATTTGAGTGATGGATGTGCTTTTAGTATATGTTACCTTTTTTCCTGCCCTTTTAAACAAATAATAATTGAAACAACGTGCAACATGGGGTTGGACTTCAAAAATCACTTTCAGTTTAGAGTGCAACTGTGTTTTAAGTTTTTAGCATATTAGGTTAAAAACATGAGTACAAATGCTGTCAGAAATACTCTTATTTAAAAATGCTGCTGATTTGGTTAAAAATAATAGTTCTGAGTCATTCAGTATGCATATTCCCATCCTATATGGTGCTAAGATGGAAGTTTGGTTACTGTCTGAAATTGTAAATGCTTTCTATATTTGTGCAGTTAAACCTGTTTTTATACTCAAATGTTGTAAATACAGTGGTAATCAAGATAAACATAACCTAAAAAACCTAAACTGAAGGATGACTAAGTTGGGTTTTGTTTACAAACATTGACAGAAAACACAGTGAAGTCTGTGTGTGTGTGTGTGTGTATACATGTGGATGACAGGAGTGTCTCTTCATACAGGTCCAAGTATAGCTATTAGCTAAAAAGGAGGAACAGATCTGAAGAGTGTCTTACTAAAAATTGATTGATAGAATAGCTATTGTTGGAAATCTTTCTAAATGTAGACTCGTGCTTACCTTTAAAAGATCCAGTAAATTTCAAAACATCTTGTTGGCTTACTATTCCAGCTGATACTGGCCTGTGAGCCTAGCTGGCATACTGCTGCCAGTGGTTTTATGTATTTAATTTTCATGATGATTTTCATACATTTTGGCATTCACAAAACCTTTAGAAAAGTGAATACAAGTAATAAAGCTTATTCTATTTAAAAGGGAGAGGGGAGAGGGAAGCAAGTAGTGTTTCCAGAAGACCAAACGTATCTGATTTGTCTGAATTGTCATCACTGCTCCCTTTCCTGCCAAAGGAGAGGTATATGTCTAAAACAGAATGTCTTTTGACAGATACTATATTTTGAAATACTTCTAAATATGACTATTAATACTTATATTTACAGTTCTCATAAATTGCACATACTTTTAAATCTTAACTCATTGGGATTTGAAATCTGGCATTGTTAACATTGTTCCTCTGTGAGTCCTTTCTTTATTAGGAGCTTGAGTAAATTCCTAGCCCGTAAGCAATTTTATTTACAACCCTTACCCCACTTAGCTGGGTGCATGTACTGGGTTAAGGTGCTTTTCTTCTCAGTAGGTTTCCAGTTACTTGCTGATGGGTCTGATCTTTTTTAGTTAATTATCCATACAGTAGTTGTAAGGTCAGGACTGTATTCACAGAGTCCAAAAAAAAAAGACATTGTTTCCGTACTTCACAGTCCAGAGACTGTGAAGACAGAAACCTTTTTAAATGATGATGAGTCATAGGGCCAGCTCCATTTCCAAAAGCGTTCTTTTGTACTTCTGCAGTAGGACAACATAAACTAGGTTATATTTAAATGACCATTAAAATAATTTGACTTACAGTCTTTAAAAGATGAGAAAAAAACTTCTGCAGTCTTCCTTAGACACACTTAGGTTTGTGTATTTTTTCAATAAGTCACTAGTAAGTCAATAAAGAATTTGCATAGAATAGTGCTATAAGCCACTACTAATATATTTATTCAAACTTGCATAACTAAACAGAATATTATTTTAACTTCAGTGAAATTGATTCAAGTTTATTTATGGAGAAGATTTACACTATTTAGCAGACATGATATCAAATGTAATATAAAATCATTATGAAAAATTACTATTTCAAAGTACTGTATTAATCTTGAGGGGGGGAATCTAAGAACTGCACGTAAATAGCGTTAGTGTTGAGTTCTGGAGTTATAATAAGTGGATAAATAAAAATTTGCATAATCACACTAACAGATAACCTTCAAATGGGTTATTGCAGAAAACTTTTCTGTTCCTTTATTCAAGTAAAGTTGCAAATTCTCCAGTTTGTCATGTTAGCGCACTGCCTCCTTTTCCACCAGTACCTGGCCCAGGGGCTGCATCTCTCTCTAACCTTTGTCTGCTTCCTCATCTTAGATTTCAAAGTGTGCTGTGACTGAGTTTGAAATTGAAGCCATAGCCTCATAATGGCATTGTATCTTGGCAATGGTACTATAGAAAAGAAATGTAGAAAGATACAGAGAAGAACACTTTACCTACTAACGTGAGAAAAATGTATGTGCTGTTGAAAAAAAGGGAATAATTCAAAAAAGTAAAAGTTACATCCTAAATTAATGAATTGTGGCAGAGAAAATTGAGAAAGGTGATCCAGTATTCTAATGTTTAATGTTTGCCAATATTCCGAAAGAGCCGTCACTAGCTGCCTGGTCACATCAGTCATGTAATTTGGTAGCACAAGAAAAGGTGGTAGTATTTCCACTTAGCTGTTCATACTGGCTCTTGAAGCAGGAATACTCACTATGAAGGAAAGTATCCTGAACATACGATTTCTGAATAGCAGAACTGCCATGCAGAGAGGTGAGAATGAGGCTTCTGAGAAGGGAACGGGAGGAGGGATGGGATGTTTGGGTTGGGTTTTTTCCCCTGCACCAAGGTGCTTTTCTCAGAGGAAAGGGATTCATTAGTTATTTCTAAATTTATCTAAGTTGACAGGTCTTTCAGAAGCCTGCAAAACTCCCAAGGCCACTCCATATATCCACATTGCCCTTTTAGGCTTTTAAGCTAAGACTGCTGTCTGTAAATGTTATCCGCCCTGACGTCACATAATGTAGGAGTCCTTCTTTGAAAAATGTAGGAGTCTTACTTTGAAAAACACCAGATTACTTGTTTGTCTGACTTTGCTGACAAGGCAGGTGTTATGTATAGAGATGGCAGGGCCATATGGCTAATGAGGATGCCCTTGAGTGTACTTAAAAGCACAAGCACAGTAGAGATGTCTTCCCAAGAGCAGTGGTTTTATCACACCAGACTTGATGCTAAAGTCTATGCCAGCATTAACAGGTAGCGCAGTAAGAGCAGATCTGTAGATGAATTATGTTGAGGATCCAGTGTGCATACTGTATATGTGCCAGGGGATTTTCGTTTTGGACTAGCTCCAGCCTGGTCCCATGGAGTGAATGCCCATTAGCAGTCTTGAGTGTAACTGCTGGCTTGGTTTGATTGGAAAGGAATTCACTTCACGCTCCTAGATCACCCTACCATATGAACCGAAGTACAGCTGGTGGGGCAGATAGGAGTCTGGTGTGAGCCCGTTCCAAACTAAAAGGCAAATCCTAGAGTACTGGCATCTAATTACATGATGAGTGGCTGCAGTAATTGTGCTGCTACTGTTTGCTCTGGGTCTAGTGCTTGGAGATTATTTCCCCAGAACACTGTGCAGTTCTTTACCCAAAATCCTTTTACTTTTTTACTTTTCTCTTTTTTTTCTTTTCTCTTTTTTCTTTTTTTCTCTTTTCTTTTCCCTTTTTTCTTCTTGTTCCCTTTTTTCTTTTTCTTCAACACTTTGAATGTAGAAAAGCTCAGTAGTGCACCTGTTTAAAGAATACCTTGACTTCTTGTAGATGCCATTTCGTTTCCTTTGAAAAGAGCAAAATTCATTTGAAAGGTACCTTCTGTACAAATTGCAAGAACCATTAATGTTGACAGTAAGATATGCTAGGCTCTTAAAAGAGCAAAACAGTGATGTGGAGATCTTTTGAATTGTCTAAAATTCATTAGTTTTCAGGTCTGAACAAAAGTACAATTCTGGGTGTAGAGTCTGTGTATGAAAAGTATAGAGTACCTTCCATTATTCAGAATTGTTTTCATTTTCTGACTGTTTCTAAAGATATTTTCTTTGCTACAGTATCAAAAATTATATTTTAAATTCCATTAAGGGCTTTTTTGCCTTGTGGCCAGTCTTTTCAATTTATTTTTGCTATTGATGTATCCACCATTATGATATAGAAAAGGCATTCACTAACTTGCATCTAATTTTCTACCTGAATTTAGGCCACTGAGCATTAGAGACCTGGGTGCTTACAGGCCCCTTTTAGTGCAGTAGTCATTGTTTACTATGAACCTTTTTGTGCATTAGAAGTATGTTCCTTCAGCTGTACAATTTTATCATACGTAGTTTCAATAGCACATAGCAATATCCTTTGGCTTTGAAGCTTCAGCTGCATGAAGGAGTCCTAAATATCTTCCTTGTAGGCATGGTAGTGCTGGTAGTAGTAGAAGTAGTAACAAGCCAAATAATATGACACAATATGAATGAATGCTAAGTCTTTTCCTCATAGGTGTGGTGGTGGTAGCATTGGTGGTAGTAGCAGCCATAGCATAATATGACTCTCCTTGTTCGTTTACAGTGGTGCTGAGGCCTTGCAGAAAATGAATCCTGGGCCTTACTGCTGGTCTGGTATCTTTGAGGTTTAGAAAATGTGGTATTCAAGATACTTCTGTAACTTTTAATTATCTGTTCAAATTTTATTTTTACAATACTAACTTTAGGCACACAGATGGAGAAATTTAAGTGATTTCTCTGTGTTTCCATTTCTCCATCTGTAAATTCAAGATAACTTGAATTCAGTTTGGGAAGAACTTTTAAATAAGCCTACAGATTGGAGTACCAGAGAGGATGAGTTATTCAGGATACACTTTACATCATGACAGTGCTTGTGGAAATGCTGTAGAATATATTTGATGGCAGTTAAAGTTATCACACGTGATGACTGCTCACATGAAATATAGTTTACATCAGTGTCTCAGTAGCTGTTACATAAATATGCACTTGAGGGCAGGATAAGATGTATTTAC
The DNA here is from genome assembly GCA_008921705.1 of Burhinus oedicnemus. Taxonomy (NCBI): domain Eukaryota; kingdom Metazoa; phylum Chordata; class Aves; order Charadriiformes; family Burhinidae; genus Burhinus; species Burhinus oedicnemus. Next base: position 691,068 of record VFFE01006558.1, read on the forward strand.
CTTGTGGTTTATTATTGTAAGGATTTCTTAATTAAGTTTAATTTATCACAGGAGGTGCTGAAGCAGCTACAAGGAAGTATTGAAGATGAGGCGATGGCATCTTCTGGACAAATTGACTTACTGGAACGACTTAAAGGTAAATCTAGAATTATGTTTTAAGTAGGTTCATTTGTTTCTCCATTGTTTTTTTTCTTTGGGATAAAATTTTCTAACGCAACTGCATCTTCTTTCCAGTGCTGACTTTGATGGTTAGGCATAGTCTCAGTGTCTGTTACTTTTGCTAAGGGTTTTAAGACACATTCTCAAAAAAATGTTTCTATACTGTTTTTATGTTTTTGCCACTGTTGCCCTAGGGCTTCATATTAATTGCTTTTGATATAACTTGCAATTATTTCAGTTCTTCAGAAAAAATACATTGGTTTACGTTAATTATGGATTAGTTCCACCAATTTTCTAAACTTGTTTGCATGCCCTGCCCTCTCCATGTCGTATTACTGGAATTGTATCTGTCATGCTGCAGAGTGATGCCCCCTTCCCTAGAGCATGTACTGGAATGTGCACCATCCCATCACACGGGATGTGCAAAGCAAGCCCAGACTACTGACTCCCTGCATACATCCATTATCCCTACCACCGAACCAGAAATATCATAGGAGATGTCTACATTTAAGGGCTCTGTGGTGAAGGGAGTTGTCATCATTTACGTGACAGTGAAAGATCTGCAGGATCTCTGAGAAAGAAGCTATTAGGAAGTGGGCCACAAGAACAATTCATATGATATTTATGCAAAACTCAGCCCATTTCTTAAGTCCTCTGGGAAAAAGGCAGGCAGGCTCATGTGGGGATACTGTTCTGATTGTCAGGATTGCCATTTGGCCATCTGCTCAGATGACTAGTATCCTCCAAGTGTACCACTGAGATTGGTTTTGTTCACATTATGTTCTTCCGTGGATTTCCATACAAAGTGTTTCCATCAAAAAATCGTGGATTTGTTGAGGAAATAAGAAACTAAGATAGAAATGATCTTTTGAATTTGTGCTGCTGAACTTCAACTCTGAAAATGTTTGCTCTTTGTTATCCAGAACTGAACTTGGAAAGTACCAACTTCCCTGGAGTGAAGTTAAGGCCAAAGGTGTCCGTGCGTTCATATGGGAGCCGGGAAGGGTCCGTGTCAAGCCGTTCAGGCGAGTGCAGCCCTGTTCCCATGGGATCATTTCCAAGAAGAGGATTTATGAATGGAAGCAGAGAAAGCACTGGTTATTTAGAGGAGCTAGAAAAAGAGAGGTAAATTTCTTTGTTTATTCATCCAGTATGGATTGACTTCTGATTTTAACATGAAAGTTTACTGACGCACCTAGTATTTAGCTGTCATGCATATGGTTTTGATTGCTGGTATATTTATCTTGACGAGTGAGGAAACGAGGAACCTACATTATATTTAGATACATGCACACAGAAAAAAAAAGTCTTAAAACACATCATATGATTTCTACTGCTTTTTCATATATGCATTTCATTGTTACTCTTTGTTGGCTGAAGGTTACTTTATTTTGATCAGCAGATTGTCAGCATCTGAAATATATTTAGAGAGGGGTTGGAGCATCCCAAACACCTCCGTATCTCCTCACCACTGTTGATAAGTGCTGAAACTGTAACAACGTGATGGTGCAATCTCTTTCTCTTTTTCGCAAATGATTATAACTACCATAGCTTGTTGATCAGTTATTTACTGTTAGCAGCCATTTACCTAGTGGTTCTGCTCTCTCAGCAAAAGTATTTACTGTTATCTTCAAGACATTCTTCCCATTTGATGTTTTGAGTTGACAAAATCATGGAATTTCTTTTCGAAGGTAGTGGTATGCATATTTTCAGGGCATGGCACAGATTTGTAGTGCTTTATCAATCACAATGGAAATGCAAAGTAAGAGACATGCAGCTGTTTCCACTGAAGACGCCCACTGAAGACACATCTTAAAATGAACCTGACTGAAATCCCAGATGTTCTCAGAGGCCTGTCTGCGAGACAGGGTTTTATAAAGATTTGGTCATTGACCAAGTGTCAAGGGGGGGGCTGCAAAACCAAATAAACAGCAACACGGTGGTTTTATGCCTCATAGTTGTTATGCAAAAAAAATCCACTTTGGAGTCATAATACAAAAGTTTGGTGGGTAATAAGTGGTTTGTGGGCAGCCCTTCAGAAACCTCTCCTCTAAAGAGCCATTCCTGGTGTTCAGTAAAATTTTTGCAGTCAAGAGCTGAAAGAATTACACTTTTCCTCCAAGGTACTATGTCTAGGTCCCTTTCTTTTGGTCCTATCAGTAGAATGAAATTAACTTCCCATGGGTCCATACTAAGCCTCTTCTAACAGCTGCTCTATTTTTTAATTTTCCTTGTCAGGATCACTAATCGTATTGGTTCCATTGCATAATATCTAGATTCCTGAGGAGCTGTATAAGAATATTTAGGAATTTGTGAATCTCTTCCCACATGCTCATCCCAGTCTTCAAGAACCTAATATGTCTGTCATTTTCCATCTTAACAAAACAGTGTACTTGTTTGTATTCTTCCAGTGCTGGTTTTTACCGCATGGGATACTAAAATCTTTAAGTGTAGTTAGGACTTCAGTTACGATTGAAGTGAACACCAGGTCACTTGGAACAAGGAGTATTAATTTATAGCAGCTGGAGTTCTTCAAGGTGGTTAGTACATCTGATTTATGATCTGTGATCCTTTCCTGCTCTTGTGAATTCTAAGGTGGTAGTTCTTTGGACATTTTTCTCAGCGATAAAGACAGCTTAGGCAGTGAACTGGTCTTTGTTCCAAATAACACTGAAAAAAAGGGATAAGGATATTTTAATTTCAGATGAGCTTAGGCAGTGTTACTCTCACAGCTGATCGGGTGAAGATTTGTGCTGTGGAGAAGATGATCTGTAGAGGCATGGCCAGATCACATCTGGCTGCGTTATTAATGAAATGATGGATAATCCAAACGGCCCTGTTCTTTAAGCTGTTTCAGGGGATGTGTAGGAATGCGTAGGGCATTGATGTGGACCCTGGGTAGCCAAATGAATCAGAACTTGGTGTGAGGGGTGTAGGACCATGCATTTGAAATCACTATGATTTCTGAAAGAAAATTAACCACTTACTTTCCTGCACTTTGTGTCTGAACTTGCTTGGCATACTTACTAAGTTTCTGTGTTTCTAAACGTACATATAAACGTGTTTTATTTGCTAATAGACTCTTTTTTGGCACTTAAACAGACCTTCAAAGAACTCATGGAACTTGACAAGCCTCAAAATATTAAAATGATGTAGAAGAGAATAGGGTTTTTTTGGGAACCTGCAGCAGGGGAACATTTCTACTCAGTATCTTAACACACTGGCACAATATATGCTGCTCATGGGCAACAGCATTTGGGCGAGAACCAAATCATGTATGAACCGTGTGTGAACTTGGCAAATTCACAACACGTTTAATAAACTAATTCATTAGATGTTTATGAATGTAAACAAGTAACAAAAAAGAAAAAATTGCCAAAATTTGCTTTGTATTGAAAAAATTATTTAGCTTGACTGAAAGTGGTCTTCTGAGAGGAAGAAGATTAATCAACTGATTCACTTACTAGAACGAAGATGAAACTGCCTGCCTGTTTCTCGTTTGCTTAGTACTCCTCTAATATCAAAGTCAAAAAAAGAAAACAGAAAAAGGTAGGGAGTGTATGTTTTTAGGTTGTCAATTTAGAATGCACTATTCATTAAATATCTCCTGCTTTCTCTCTGACTGCTTCCAGGTGTATTTGGTCAAGGCACTGTATCAACAACAAAACTTTTCAGAGTACACTGCAGGTTACTTTTTGTGTTGGTTTGCCTTTTGCAATTTAGTAAATTTAATAATCTCACCCTTATGATGAATTTTTTATGAAAATGTTTGTATGCCTTGTTTATTCCTTCTGTCTTATGCCACTCCTTTTTTTATTTTCTTAATGTTGATTTTGAGCATTTTCTCTGTCTCATGACTTCTTTCTCCTCCTACTCTTCTCTCCCTTTGGCTGACTGTATGACTTACCAAAGTCTTTCCAGCATCTATCAGCAGTGTTTAATTTTCAATATTTTATTTTATAATCTACCAACTGAAGTGAAAGTATTCACTATAATTGTAATTTACATAATGCAAGTAGAGTAGCATATAGTTTGTTTCCCTTCTCGCTTTTAACTGGGAATAACATTGACATAATTATGCAGAAAAGATTTCCAAAAGAAGAAACCAGTTTTCTGCGTTCATTCACCTTCATATGTTGTTGGGAGCTTCAAAAATACCACATTAGAGAATATTCCAAAATACCTGCCCTTCAGAAAAGCAGTTCAAATTGGAAGCTTTTTGTAACTCATAAAAATACTGTCACATTCCAAAAGCTTGCTTCATTTGCCTTGCTGCGTTCTCGCTGAACTTGACAGTGTAAGAGAACAGAATTTTCTCTGACACTGTGAAAGTCCTGATGTAAACAATTTTGGTATATAAAAAGATGGAATAATTGTGCTGGGTTTTTCCATCAGCTTTTTTTCCCTTATAAGTAACAGCTCTTCCACCTTAAATGCTCTCCTAACCTCAAGAAGTTCCAGAAGACTGAGAAGGAGCTATACTTCTGGTTGGTGTAGTATCTGATAGTAATGTTAAGTGCAGGGAGCAGCTTATCAAACACATCTATAGATGCTGCTTATTTTTAAGGAAACTGAAGTGCACCCTGCTATAGTTGTACCAACCCTTCAGGCTTTGTGCTGAGAGACCTTAAAGACATTGTTAAAACCTGAATTCTCATGGAGCATTGATACCAAACTAGTAATCCCAAGTAAAGCATTACTCAGAAGCAAAAATGACACTATTAAATTAAAGGAATTGCCCTCAGGTCATGCATTATGTTGTTTATGGTGCACTGATGGTTCCTAAGTTCTTTTCTTGCTTCTAGCATCCGTTGTGCTTGTCAAAACAGATTGAATGACACAGTGTCTCGCAAACTGAATGCCCTAGATTTTACAAGAGGAACTTAATCACACGTTCACTTTGCTGAAAGTAATCCCTCCAGTTTCTACTACCAGTTATTTGACATGCAGAGGCAGAATTAGTCAGTCCTTTCACATTTGCAAATCCTTATATGGTAAAAATACTTTTCATAGGGATTGCGTTAATTGTGCTTTCGCAAATTTTTTTTCACAAACTGGACACAACCAACCGGTACATGAGCACCCAAGGTGGTAAAAAGTGAAGCCATGCAGAATGCCTGCGTGCACAGAGATGAGGCACCCAGAGTATACGTTAAGAGGATGGGCAGGTCGGAGGCCAAAAAACTTACTTTCCTTGCAGACTTTCCCTGAGCACCAGCTATTAGCTTTTTCTTCAGTCTGTCTAAAGGACTTAAGGAATTTCTACCAGCCCCATCCTTGTGGCTGAAGAATTACCGTTTTGCAGACATATGTATTTTCCTCTTTTATAGATGACGACCTGACATACAAGAAGCTAGTGACTTGCTGTAGGACGGAGGAGCGGATAGGTTGTTTAGCCAGCGCCAGGGAACTGCACCCACCTCTCAAATGTTGTCTTAGCACACTCTTCAAACCTTGTTTCTCATTTAACATTTTTTATGGGTATCCATGCCTATTTCTATACCTACATATGGTAATGAGAACTTAATAGTGAGACATTTCGCACTTCTGTTTTTAATAGATCTCTTTTGCTTGCGGAGCTTGAGAAAGAAGAGAAAGAAAAGGACTGGTATTATGCCCAGCTTCAGAACCTGACTAAAAGGATTGATAGCCTCCCCCTTACTGAAAATGTAAGTACCTTTGGTATGCTTGGTCATGTATCTGGTGCTATGACCCCTGTTTAGATACTGTGTATGTTTTATGAATTTGGCAACATTCTCTACTATCATTTTAATTTAAAATATCTTTTATTCACTATGTAAAGCTAACATATCCTAAATAATGCATTTTTTCCTATATAATTTTACACATTAAAATTCATACCTATCAGTATAAGTGTCAGTGATTATGTTGTTATGACAAATGAATTACATGTCCATATGCTGCTTCTGTAACTCTTTCCCCCAAAGGTCTTTTCTCTATCAGTTCTGTTATTCAGTGGATTCTCTTAGTTTTGAGAGCAGTATTAGCCTAAGAGATAATTTACACAGAAGCTCCTAATTCGTAACAGCAGGTAAAGTGGTGCTGTAACCTACACAGTTATTGTTGCTCCAAGCTTTTACCTTGGCATCTCCAAACTATTTATAGTCAGGTCACCATTATCTGGGATAATGAAGATGTCTGATATCCCAGATAATACAAGTTTTCCTGTTGTCAGACCTCATCAGCTTGGATATATTTGCAGTGCGTTCCTTCACACATACAGTGTTGGGAAGACCTGGTTGCCCATCTTTAGAGTCATACCTGATCAGGCATCAGTCAGCCTCCTGGAAATGGAAGCAGACAATGGAAGCACTTCTGTGACTGGGGTGAAGGAGCAGGACTTGAGCAAATCTAACACTTGAGTCATGGCTGAGCTTGTCAGAGCACCAGAAGCAAGGGGAGAAGGCCTGAAAAGGATCATGAGGAAGTGTGGCCTGTTCCTGAAGGCACTGCCAGCTGTATCTGTGTCACTCTATTGTGGGTTTTAAGATTGTCTCCCCAGTTTCATAAGTGATGAATTGACTTAGCTCTTCTTATGATTAGAATGTCTTACTTAACATCTACACTAAATCTCTTTCATGGTCATTTGTATCCATTACTACTTACTCCAGCCACAGCAGAATGACAGATCCCATTCTTTTTGGTAGCATTTTTACATGTTTGTAGATGATTGTCTCTCTTTTGACTCTCTGAATTGACCTTGGTGAAGTTGTCTGCGAGGACCACTTTTGGACACTCATTTTTTTTGCAAACTGAGTGATTGTCCAAAACCAGTGCTTTGCTCCTGCCTTGAAAAATCTGTTGGTTGGAATATCTTGCCCTCACCTGTGGTGTTGTTCCTGAATTGAACGCTTGTGCTTTTTTCACAGGATAGTTAAAAATAAGGTAGACAGCAGTGGTATGAATACCATCACTACATGCAGTAGTTTGATACCTCTGAATACTTTTGAAAAATACTGATTCAGATGGCACGCATAACAATTTTTTTGGTATGCTGACATACGTTAATAGCCAGATGTTCCAGGCTTGTAATGAATGATACTGTCTCAATGTTATAGTCATTTGACAAAACTTGCAGGTAGTCTGTTGGTTGAAAAACATTATGTGTTCTTGGTTTTAATAATGCAGTTATATTCCAAGGATCTGTTACTAAGTTCTGTTTGTTTATGAAGTTTGGTGTGGAAAAGTAATTGTTCTGCTTTTGTTCAGAGAATTACATAACCATTATTTACTAAAATGCTTTCTCTGTACTTCAATTTCAGTTTTCCTTGCAAACAGATATGACCAGAAGGCAGTTGGAGTATGAGGCAAGGCAAATCAGAGCAGCAATGGAAGAACAACTAGGCACTTGTCAGGACATGGAGAAGCGAGCACAGGTATAGTTTGTCTTTCATTATTAGAAGGAATGGAAAAAGTTTTCTTGCATTTTTATTACATTACTTGTAGTTGTATCTTTAAACTTTGTGTAAACACAGTGGTAACTTACAGCATTTAGTTAGCCTTTCAAATACAGAAATAGGAATCAGAACATAAGAAGTAACTACTCAGCAAAAAGTACCCTCCTCTGCGTGTTTAAAGGAAGACTTGTGACTAAGCAGAAGTAGACATTTTCCTCAAACGAAAATATTTTTAATTGAGCAACATGGTCTAGTGGGAGGTGTCCCTGCCCATGACAAGGGGTTGGAACTAGTTGATCTTTAAGGTCCCTTCCAACCTAAACCATTCTATGATTATTTGCTTATAATTTATTACCATTTTAGCTTCAGACAAACATGTATTTGCAACTGCTTTATTTTGCATCTGTCATACTCGGTTTGTTCATGCTTTCAAGTCTAGAATAAAATCCAGCTACTATTGTTAAGTTTCCTTAATCAGAAACCATGTATCAAGGAATAATCTTTGAGAACAAGGTATTGAAGTAATACATATCTGGAAGTTGTTTGCTCTTACCAAGAATTGTTTTGCATTCATGATTACGACTTATACAATTCTGTATGCAAATCATGTTACACAGATTTGGAAGTGTAAATCGGAATGTAATTGTGTGGAACCTGTAAATGGAATGAGCTTGCTGGTTATAAAAACTATTCCCCCACAGCAGTAGAGCGACAATTTGAATTATTTATTACCATTTCTTTCCAGCGATGTTAAATAACCAGCTTGGTAAGATAATCTGGTTTTTTTATGGTGAATGTTACAAAAATAAGTCCTTTCAATAAAAATAGTGTCTTTGTGCTCTATTTTTCTCACTAGTTTTACTCAACACAAAATTTTGCTACAGAAGAAACATTTCTAATTAATTTTGGTTTTAATTAGAAAAGCTGCTTTAAATAAGTGATTGATTTAGTAGGACTTTTCAGAAAATTCATACAGTTATAAGTATTTAGCAAAATAGATACCCTGCAATTGTCAGGTACGTACATAAAGGCTGTGTTAGGGATTTGCCTATATAGAGAGACCCAAGTTTAATCTGCCTGGTTAATAACTGACTCTGATCTGGAAGCCATATGGCTGTGTTATCGAGGTTTATCAGCAGTGGTGATGCCCTGCATGAATTCAGCTGTGCACCTTGTATCAGCCAGTTCTGAGTGAAGGCAGAGCAGACTTGGGATTGTCTGCAGACCTCTGGTTAGCCCTGTTGCAGAAGAAAGCGTTATGGCATTGACACTAGAACGTCTGGAAAAGTTCTCTTGCTGCTAACAAGCTTAAGCTAGAGTAAGGTGAATTAAGCTAAATAGGTAGGGTAGGTTGCTGGTGAAATTCTAAATGCACTCAGGCAGGGAATAAATGAAATTTTTCAGAGAAACAATTTGACTGTAGTTATATCACTATGAAAGTAATTAAGTTGTCCCTGAAATAGCTTCTTCCCTGCTTGTTCTTTTTTAATTTTGTGGGGGGAAAAATGCTATGAAGAAGTTGAACTATTGTATGATTTTCTGAATTAATGTTTGCCCATGGGTTTATCACAGCTGTTTTACTTTCTCTATATATGTATAGCACTTACATACTTACAGAAATTACAGTGTCTATTGTGATTACATACAGATAATAAAATAGGAAGTAACTATTTTTGCATGTGCTTCTTGTGAATTTGACTGGTACTTCCCCTTGGTTTCTTTTTACCAAGGACAGGTGCCAAAACTGTGTAGATTCATTGGTATACAAATACATAAAAGCAAATTCTGGATTATTTCACGGTGGTGTTTATATGTGCAAACTGAAACATTTGTATTTGGCAAGTATAGTGAACTTGCTAGTTTTTCAGCTTTCTGCTCTGTATTTTCCTTCCACCCTTAACTGATTGTGACACACAATACAATGCAAAATGTAGACTGAAGGGAGAGAACGGTTCAGCTATATAAAGGGATGTATACACAGATACTCATGTTCTTTTGATGCCCTTTATGGAAGAAATTGCTGGTTACACAGAAAGAAACTCAATTTAGGTGAAATTTAAGTCATTCTTAAAGATGAGTGACATATTCTGTCAGTCATGCATCACGTCACTAATGCGCAAGTTATTTCCAGGAATATATTTTTATTACCTTTCTGACACTTAATAATTTCTTAATCCAGGAGCAAAGGGGGGATGAATTATTCATTTGCCTCATGTTTTGCTGAAGTGTCTGTATGTGCAGCTTTCAAATTTTTATAGGCATTTTTTCTGATACCTTGCTTTACTAATTCGAGTCAAATTTATAGTTTAATCTTCCTAGCTTTGCATCTCTACTGAATCACAGAATCACAGGGGTTGGAAGAGACCTCTGGAGGTCGTCTAGTCCAACCCCTCTGCCAGAGCAGGGTCACCTAGAGAAGGTTGCATAGGATGGCATCCGGGTGGGTTTTAAATGTCTCCAGTGAAGGAGACTCCACCACCTCTCTGGGCAGCCTGTCCCAGTGCTCTGCCACCCTCAAAGGAAAGAAGTTCCTTCTCACGTTTAGGTGGAACTTCCTACGTTCAAGTTTATGCCCATTGCCTCTTGTCCTGTCACTGGGCACCACTGCAAAAAGACTGGTCCCTCCTCCCGGCACCGTCCCTTTAAATATTTGTAAGCATTGATGAGGTCCCCTCTGAGCCTTCTCCTCTCCAGACTAAAAAGACCCAAGTCCCTCAGCCTTTCCTCATAAGAAAGATGTTCCAGTCCCCTAATCATCTTTGTAGCGCTTTGCTGTACCCTCTCCAGCAGTTCCCTGTCCTTCTTGAACTGGGGAGCCCAGAACTGGACACAGTACTCCAGGTGCAGCCTCACCAGGGCAGAGTAGAGGGGGAGGATAACCTCGCTCCACCTGCTTGCCACACACCTCTTGATGCACCCCAGGATGCCATTGGCCTTCTTGGCCACAAGGGCACATTGATGGCTCATGGTCATCCTGTTGTCCACCAGCACTCCCAGGTCCCTTTCCACAGAGCTGCTTTCCAGCAGGTCAACCCCTAACCTGTACTGGTGCATGGGGTTATTCCTCCCCAGGTGCGGTACTCTACACTTGCCCTTGTTGAACTTCATGAGGTTTCTCTCTGCCCAACTCTCCAGCCTGTCCATGTCATGCTGAATGGCAGCACAGCCTTCTGGTGTGTCAGCCACCCCTCCCAGTTTTGTGTCATCAGCAGACTTGCTGATGGTCCACTCTATCCCTTCATCCAGGTCATTGATGGATATGTTGAACAGGTTTGGACCCAGTCCTGACCCCTGGGGAACACCACTTGTCACAGACTTCCAACTAGACTCTGTGCCACTAAGCACAACCCTCTGAGCTCTATCTGCCAGCCAGTTTTCAATCCACCCCACCATCCATTCATTCAACCCACACTTGCTAAGCTTGCCTATGAGGATGCTGTAGGAGACAGTGTCAAAAGCCTTGCTGAAGTCAAGGTAGACAACATCCACTGCCCTCCCGTCATCTATTTGTCCAGTCATGCCATCGTAGCAGGCTGTCAGATTAGTCAGACATGACTTCCCCTTGGTGGATCCACGTTGGCTACTTCTGATAACCTTCTTTTCCTCCAGATGCTTTGAGATGACGCCCAGAACGAGCTGTTGCCTCATCTTTCCAGGGATGGAGGGTGAGGCTGACTGGCCTGTAGTTTCCTGGGTCTTCCTTCTTGCCCTTTTTGAAGACTGGAGTGACATTGGCTTTCCTTCAGTCTTCAGGCACCTCACCTGTTCTCCAGGACCTTTCAGAGATGATGGAGAGCAACACAACAATGAATTCTGCCAGCTCCCTCAACACTCGTGGGTGCATCCCATCAGGACCCATGGACTTGTGGATGTTCAGTTTACTTAACTGATCTCTAACTTGATCTTTCTCAACCAAGGGAAAGTCCTCCTTCCTCCAGACTTTCTCTGTTACCTGTAAACTCTGGGACTCCTGAGGGCTGGCCTGAGCAGTAAAGACTGAAGCAAAGGCGGCATTCAGTAATTCTGCCTTCTCTGAATCGTCTGTCACCATGGCCCCTGTCTCATTCAATAGCAGCCCCACATTTTCTCTAGTTTTCCTTTTGCCTCCAGTGTACTTGAAGAAACCCTTCCTGTTGACCCTTGCCAGATTTAATTCCAAGGAGGCCTTGGCTTTCCTCGTTTCATCCCTGCATACTCTGGCAGCATTCTGGTAATCTTCCCAAGCGGTCAATCCCTTCTTCCACTTAGTGTAAACTTCCTTCTTCCACTTGAGCTTTTTCAGAAGCTCCCTGCTCAACCATGCAGGTCTCCTGCTTCCCTTGCCTGATTTCTTGCTCTTAGGGATGCACTGATCCTGAGCTTGGAGGAAGGGATTCTGAATATCAGTCAGCTCTCTTGAGCCCCCCTACTGTCTAGAGCCCTAATCCATGGGATTTCTCCAAGCAGTTTCTTGAAGAGATCCAAGTTAGCCATCCTGAAGTCCAAGGTTGCAACACTACTTGTCGTTTTATGCCTACTGCACGTAATCCTGAACTTGATCTTGTTATGATCACTACAGCCTAGGCTGCCCCCAACCTTAATGTCCTCCACCAGTCCCTCTTTGTTGGTCAGTACTAGGTCCAGTAGTACACCTCTCCTTGTTGGCTCCTCCACCACCTGAGTCAAAAAGTTATCATCAAGACACTGGAGGAACCTCCTGGGCTGTACATGCCTAGCTGTGCAGCCTTCCTAGCAGATACCAGGGTGATTGAAGTCCCCCATGAGAACCAAGGCCTGTGATTGTGAGGCGGCTCTCAACTGCCTGTAGAAGGCCTCATCAACTTCTGCAAATGCTGACCTTTATGATACTTTTCCCATAGCTGTTTATGATTTGTGTTTTAGGACTTCCTTCTATTTTGTGATTATATGTTCTGTTTTTCTGAAATTTCTAGTTTCTATTCCATGTGTATCTTTTAAAAGTTCATCTTATTTCCATTTTCAGATTATAAACATGTTAAATAAGATTGGTGATAATGCTGATCCTTGCAGTGTCCGCTATATGCAGAAATCCTTTCCTTTTTTAGTATAGCATTGTAAGTGTTAATCAGGTAAAGTAATCAGGATTTCTCTTTCAATTATGTGTCCGTTTTATTAAGCTGTCCATCACACAAAAAACCACTGTTTGATCAGTTTGGTGTTCTGTTCGTGAACAGAACTATTGGGCTAATTATGTTCTGCCAACTTTTAAAGTCAAATAATGTCAATTTATTAAATTATCAAGCTCATACAGGGACATAGAACTTTATACACTTACTGTTTCACAGAATATAATTCATCCTGTGCTTCACAGTACAACTTGTATGGAGTATATGTATCCTGTAACATTTGGGAGTTTTAACATTCCCTTTCCTAACCACAGACTGGTTGCAGTGGGAAATGAGTAGCAATATGGCTGTAAAAGACTCTGGTTCAGAGACATCTATAAAATCCCAGACAAACCAAAGAAGTTTTCTTCATACTTAGCCTGTTAAATTCTTTGAGATCTGTTGGAGCAGAAACTATTCAGAGGCTGTGCATAAGCAAAACTCAAACCATTATAGTAACTGAATATAACAGAAGTCATTTGGGATTTCATACCTTAAGACGCTCTGCAAATATCAGTCTTTCTCAAATCTCTGTAAGGCAAGTAGAATTCTAACATTTGAGATGAACGTGAAATAATTTGCTGAAGATCTGCACAATATATCAGTTTCGGAACCAGGAAAATTGTGCAAGTTAATTTGAGCATTTTTTTTATACCTGAATATGTACCATGTGATTACCTGCTATATCCAAATGAGTGTCAGTTTTATTAAAAACCCAGCTACCTTTTTTTTGTTTTGAACATTTGCAATCATGCCTGCATTTAATTATGAAGAACACTTGAATTACCATGTGAATGAAGTAGTTTTGTTTTGTAGTCAGCTGCATTTGCAAAGAACTCTTCATATTGTTATTCTATACAGTAAGTAAAAAGAGTTTTTGAACAAAATCAAACATGAAAATGCATTCATTTCAGGCAAGGGTGGCAAGAATTCAACAAATAGAGAAGGACATTCTTCGTATACGACAGCTCCTGCAATCACAAGCAGCTGAAGCAGAGGTTAGTGACCAATTACTTGCCTTCTTTTGATTATGGTATGTGTCTTTTCTAAAAAAACCCTAAAGTACTTGAATAAAGTGGTAGGCAGGGTTATTTCCATCAGCTAGTTGAGGTCACAGTTAATTAGCTAGTCAATATGCATAGGCTGATACTTGCTCTCTTTACCAGCAAACTTAGGGTGGAATACTTGGATTAGTCTTCACACTACTATTGAACTTTAATCACTAATAATGTATCAGTTAAAAGTTCAACTTGAAATTTCAGTAAAAATGTCAAAGTGCAATCTATTATAAAGGCAGAGTCTTGGTTTTAGCAAATAATTATAACAATCAGTTGCACGTACCTTTCTAAACATAAATCTCTGATAAGCACCTTCATGGTTTGCTTATCTTTTGAGAGAGGTAAGATTAAAAAAAAGAGTGAATGCAGCTCTGTCAGACTTCATTATAGAAGCCTGGCATATTTTTAGTGTTTAAGTATTGGGTTCTATATTAAGAAATACAAGATAACATTTCCGGTAAATTACAAAATCCATAGTCGTAATTGCCATTAGCAAAAAACTGCTCTCATAGTGGAAATTCACTTACAAGGTCAACTCCATTTCTTGTACTGGTAAATTAAAGATAAATTGTATGTTGGACCTGAATATTTTATGGTTTGTCTTCACCCAAAATAACTACTGTGAAAGCTCAGAGCAGCATTTGCATTACTAAGGGTTGTATACTTTTTCCATTTTGAAAAATAGTGGTTTCAGAATTCTAGGATTTGAAGGAAAAGCTGGTTCTGTAAGTGAAGCAGACAGTACTGTGTATAACTAAAGTTGCCTGGTCTTTTGACATACTAGCCAATCCAGGTATTCATACACATTGATGAGATCCCTCCTGAGCCTTCTCTTCTCCAGGCTGAATAGCCCCAGCTCTGTCAGCCTCTCTGTGTATGAGAGATGCTCCAGTACCTTAAGTACTGTTGTGGCCCTGCACAGGACTTGCTCCAGTAAGTCTGTATCTTTATTGTACTGGGGAGGCTGGAATGGGACACAGGCTGATGGGTCTGTAGTTGCCTTGATCTTCCTTTTTGCTGTTCTTGAAGATAGTGACATTTTCTCACCTCCACTCTTAAGGGACCTCTCCCTGCTGCCATGATTGTTCAAGAGTGGCCTCACAATGATATCATCCCTCTCCCTCAGCATTCGTGGGTGCAACCCATGAGGCCATTAGGACCTAGTATGTCCAGTTTGTTAAAGCTCTCCCTAACCTGGTCCTCCCCACCAAGGGCAAGTCTTCCTTGCTGCAGACTTTCCTTCTGGTCTCAGGCCCCTGGATTCCTGAAGGGAATTTTTTTTACTGGTAAAGACTGAGGCAAAGAAGGCATTGAGTACCTTGACCTTTTCTGTGTCCTGTGTCACCAGGTCCCCTTGCCCATTTAGCAGAAGGCCCACGTTTTCCCTGGTGTTCATTTTGCTGTTTATGTACTTGTAGCGTTCTTTCCTGTTGCCTTTCACATCCCTGCATGATTGGACAGCAGCTCTTTACTCCTGGGATGACTGGCCCAGCTTCTATCTCTTACATTCTTCCTTTTAATGCCCAAGTTCAGTTAGGAGCTTCTTGCTCATCCATACAAGATTCTTGATGCCCTTCCTTTTTTTCGTACTTGTTGGGATGGACTTTCTTGGGCTTGGAGGACGTGATCCTTGAATATCAGCCAGCTGTCCTAGACCTCTCTTCTCTGCAGGGATGTATCTCATGGGATTCTTCCAAGCAGATACCTGAAAAGGTTGAAATCTGCTCTCCTGCAATGCAGGTCTGTGGTCCTGGTTTTTGCCCTTCTTCCTCCTCATAGGATCCTGAACCTATGGTCTCATGGTCACTGCAGCCGAGGCTGCTTCTAACTTTCATGTCCTTCACCAGTTCTTCCTTTTTTATGAGTATCAGGTCCAGCACAGTACCTCTCCTTGTTGACTCTTCGATCACCTGTGTGATCACAACTGCCCCTCCTCACCTTAGAATCATAGAGTCAGTTAGGATTGAAAAGATCTTTAAGGTTATTGAGTCCAGCCATAAACATAACACTGCCAAATCCCCCTAAACCTTGTCCCTAAGCACCACATCTACATGTCTTTTAAAATACCTCCAAGGATGGTGACTCAACCATTTCCCTGGGCAGCCTGTTCCAATGGTTGATAATCCTTTCAATGAAGAAATTTTTCCCATTCTAAACCTCCCCTGGCTCAACTTCAGGCCGTTTCCTCTCATCCTATCACTTGCTACTTGGGAGAAGAGACTGACCCCCACCTCACTACAACCTCCTTTCAGGTAGTTGTAGAGAGCAATAAGGTTTCCCCTGAGTTTTCCCAGCCTGTCTTTCTTAAAACGTCTGTATTCCTCAACTGCAGCTTTCCAGTCATATGAGCTATCCCACCACATCTCCATGATCCCACTGAGGTCGTAGCCCCATGACTGCACACTTTAACTCCTCCTGTTTGTTCCCCATGCAGTATGCATTAGTGTAGAGGCATGCCAGAGAGGAACCCAAGCGTACCGATTCCACAGCACAGGCTTGAGAGCTTTCTCCACAAGACTGGTCTGCGGCATCTCCTTCCTTACATGCCTATGCTGGAGGGCATTCCGCTTCATCTCAGTTGTGTGGATTGCCCTTGTGTTCCCATCAGCCAGGGTCCTTTCCTTGCCGGCCCTATCCCCAGCTTCCTTGCTTGTTTCTTGAGGAATTGCTCTGTCCCCCATTGTGTCTAGTTTAAAGCTCTCCCTACCTGTTTGGCCAGCCTCTCAGCAGATAGTTTTGCCGCATTTAGTCAGACAGATCCTGTCCCCAGTGTGTTTATCTCTTACTCTGGTAAAAAAACCCCTCTATTTAGGACTTATTTAAGCTCAAGGAGTCAGAACAGCATTGAGATGCAACACTTTGTCTTAGTTCTTCACTTCTTTCACAAAATTATTTGGCTGCTGAATACATGGAAATTCTAATATATCAAAATTTTGTTGTGGTGTGTCTTACATGTTAAGTGTCTGGATGGCTGGTTGTATAGTTACACGTTTTAGGACAGAGTTACCAGGGTGCTGGTGGTAAAGGAGGCAGTCACTACACACTTACTAATGCTTTATAGTGTGTTCTAATAATTTCCAAAGGATTGACATCTCCTATTGAAAACAGCTGGCTCTCGTTCTAAAATTGCCTGGTGGCAAGGAGGAATATAGTAGCAAACTGCAGAGTCCATATAACATGAGGCATTTATTGTATTTTTATACTGTGCCTGATATAGTGATACCCAAATTGAGTGTGTTCCTTATGTTTATAAAGACTTTGTAACAACAATAATAAATACCATAACTTGTCTACTGATACAGTTGGCCCCTGCGGTAATGTCAACCACTGTGGAATGGAAGTGCAATATATCTTGTAGAATAAGACCAAATATAGTACTGCACCATAAAAATAGCTTTTGGAAGTCAATGAGCAGAGAAAACTTTGGCTCACATTTTAGCACATCTTTAAGGTTTGGCAAATTACTAAGTCTTGTAAGTGCTGCTAGAAAAAAGTTGAAGTAACTTACCTGCAAGTGATGGTACCTTCAAATTTCATGAGACTTCTGTTATATATTTTGCAAGATTTTCATAATAAGGTTTGAAATCTGCTGTAGAGTTAGACCCCTCCAAAGAGAATTTTTGGCTGTCAAGTACAAATATGAAATTATTTAAAAGAAAAAAGCAAATCCTTGGCAAGTGTTTAATACGGGGTTTTCAGTTTGTTAAAGTGGTACAGGCCTTTCTTTCATATTATCTGTCATTTGAAATATGTGAAGTATTTCCATTGGGCAATATTGCTGCAGATAAAATGTAAAGGATTTATTCCGTACAGAGATTATGCTCAGCAAGCTTTAAATTGTTCAAACTGTGATGGATAGGAGTTCTCCCAAGGGTTTGACTCACTAGACTTTCTATTTTCTTTGACTCAACTGTAGCAAAATTGTTTCAATCTTACGGTTTCTTATTTTTTGTGTGTTGCACTGTTCTTTGTCTTACCTTCTTACTTATGCCTGTATGTGTACCGTGTTTAATATAAAGTAATGAAAAAATAAACATTTTCTGGTGTCTAGAAAATAATAGTGTATCTGTAGTTTTCAATACACAGAAAATAATAGGGTAGTTGAATATTGGGCAAAAAACAGTGGTTTATGCATGGAAAGGTATTCTGTCCTAATAAAAATACAAGAGGCTGCTTTGGCAACTCATGTTGACAAAGTACTAGATAAAATTATTTGTTATTCATTGTCTTAGCAAAAATTATCAAGGCCTACTATGCTTGCAAAGGCCATAAAAAAGCTAGAGATTTATTGTTTTTCTTCTAGTAAATACAGGCAAACTAGTAATTGACAAATGATAGTTATTGTTGACTTCTGAAGCACCTAGAAAACAGTGGCAAACAAGCTGGAGGGAGCGGCTCTGTCTTCCTGTAATAGGCAAGTGCGGTCTTCTGCTGCAAGAGCAAACAAACACTCCATTAAAGTGACTTTTGTAGTATGATGCCAGAATTCAGAAATGGCAGAGGGCTATGAACCCAGCTTATGCCCCTTCAAAATCAGTGGTGCTGTTTAACCCAGGGGACCTGTGTGCCGTTCTGTAGCTGCTGTACCTCATGTAGGGGTTACAGTCTGCTGCTATTTACGTGCTCTGGTTCTTTGCTGATGTCGTTGGTAGTTTATATATTTTCACCCAGGGTCCTATGTTCAGTATTAAAAGGTAACGTGAAGAGGGGGCATACTTGCAGTAGTTATACTGTCTTTACAACCACTAATCCACAGTCCATCAGACAAATATTATTTTGTTTACCATAATGCTGTAACTATAAAAAATATATTTTAATCATTCATG
This sequence comes from Burhinus oedicnemus, assembly GCA_008921705.1. Taxonomy (NCBI): domain Eukaryota; kingdom Metazoa; phylum Chordata; class Aves; order Charadriiformes; family Burhinidae; genus Burhinus; species Burhinus oedicnemus. The sequence continues at coordinate 709,652 of VFFE01006558.1, forward strand.
TGTGTAGGGGTGCTTTTTATTTTTATATTTACATAATATGCCTACATAATAAATGTGTTGGTACTTATTATAGATGTATTAATATATATTTAATATAAATATATATTTATATAAAGAATCAGTTTTCAGTAAATACCTGCTATGTGCTGCCTGCGTCATTTTTAACTCTGTTGGGCCAGTCTGCATGAAGAGAACAGCTTCTCACTTCAAATTACTTCAGTAGCTGAAGTGGTAAAAACGCTTTGCTATGAACTTGCAAATTTGACGTTCAAGCCCAGTCGGTGACTCATGTAACAGTAATGTCTGTGCATGTTGTGAGTGCACGCTGCCTTTAAAGTTAGTTAAGCCCTGCTAGTAACTGTTAGAAATTGCCTTATAATTATGTATTAATTTGAGTGTTATGTACTTACTGTAGTGGCATATTTTTGAGAGTGCTTGGGGGGAATGGGAAAGCCACCTCATTCATAAATAGCACGTAGCAAACAAAATGTGTGTGAATGGGAGGAGAATGACAGAGAGTGCCGAGGAAAGCAGAAGCTTTTCTTGCCAGGGAATGAAATATCTCAGTGTTTATGCTCTAGATGCATCAAAACCATTTAATAGGTACACCATCATCACCACCCCAAAAAAATTGCCCCAAACCCAGGAGTGTTCTTGGAAGAGTAGTATTATTCCCGCTCAGGTGACCCAGTGGGTCAGAGCCCAGCTAAATGAACCGTTCAGCTTTTTGCCTCTCAGGGCGTTGAATACTACTTTCCTCATGTACATGTAATTTATTATTGAATTGAAAAATTACTGTCACTTAATTACTGGAAACTTCTGTCCTGAGTTACACTGGAGGCTTAGGTGTAGATTTTGTCAAACTCATCATTACACTTTATTCAAGATTGAAAGTGCTGTGAGACAGGGATTCAGCATTCAGTTCAGTTACTGGTTTCTGAAACTTTGTTTGACATTAAATATTTTCTGGCTTTGAGACTCTAATGTCTTCACATGAACAAAATAAAGTTAGTGTGCCAGTGATACTGTATGAGTTTGATCACCAGGTAACTAAAGAAGTTTCAGTGTATGTACATTGAAGAGAAGTATGTTTCTGCTAAAAGTTACAGAGAAATTTCCATAAAGCATGATGAGGGAGACTATGGTATTATAGGCTGTACTGCTCAAAAATATTGCAGAGCCGCGTAGACACTGAATTTAAAATACCAAGTGTAGTTAAACAAATTAATTGAGAGGGATACAAGAGTGTTGTCTGTTAACGTAGTAGATTCTGAGTCTGAAAAATGAGGTTTGGCATCAAAACTAATAGTTTAAGAATAATCATGCATCGGAGATAAGGTGTTACCTTTTCAACTCCAGACTTGAAGACAGTTCCGTGGTCAGGATTATTTATGTCTTTCTGAAAATTTGAAACGTTTTAAACACATTAATAGATAATGTTGGATACTTCAGACACTTCATAACTGCTCAGTTACTCTGTTTGCTTTATTAATAAGCTGTATTTAAAGGTCTGATTTTCGTGTTGATCTCATGATCCCTGTCAGTTGCAGAGACACCAGTTTAATTTTCATGTAGATGTTTGGAAAATTGTGTCTCCTGAAGGAACTGAGACATGTCTGTACCAGCTTGCCAAATCAGTTGAATTTATTTTGATAAAATATTAGATAGATCAGTATCAGGTTATATAAATTTTTTATGTGTCAAAGTGGTTATTTCTGCACTGTTTGTCCTTTAAAAAATAGAAGGATTCTTACAGTACAGATATCCTCCTGTTCATGCAGAAATTACCCGTCTTTGAAAGCGAAGCTTGATTGAACTACGCTAGCCATAGTCTCCAGTAAATGCATGGATCACGTGACAGTGCAGAGAAGACAGTTGTTTGCTCCAATTCTGTTACATTTCTGATAGCGATGTGAGCACAGCTGGTGGAAAATGGTGTTTCTGTGTCTCACAGCAAATCCTTTGTCTTGCAGGGCTCTAATCCCCAGAGGACATGCTTCACTTTCATCTTGCAGTTTTTCGAAGACACTCAGTCTCAGCTGTTAATTTTTGAGGCTGAGGGTTATGAAATACAAAGTGCTGTTCAGTGGCTTTGTGAGCATGCAGCATTGATGCATTCGCAGTCTAGAAAGCTTTGAATGGTAAAGTGTACTTCATTTCAGTATGTAATTTAATAAATTCTTATATTAACAGAGAGCACCGCAAAGCAAGCATGATGCAGGTTCCCATGATACAGAGAGGCAGAATGAAGGTCAAGGAGCAGCAGAAATCAGCGTGGCATCTAGCAGTACTGGTCAGGTAAATTGATTATTTTATTTATTGAGAGTATAATTAAATACTTGAAATGTACAGTGCTTATATATTGGTATATACCTTACGGTCTTTGTATGCCTGCTCATTTTAAAAAGATACGTTTTTCTTCTTTCCATCTGTATGTGAGGAATTTCTTGTATTTATTGGAAGGAAACGGTTTAGTAAGATGAAGTATGAATATTCGATAATGCAAGGAACGTTTTTGTTTTGTTTAAATGATTAATGAGCCTAATGCTATGAAAGAGAGAACAAGAACGACTACAGAAAATGTATTTTATTGTAGGTGAACTGTAATATTAGAAGTATGATTTAATGATGGAAAATTGTTCATATTTTCACTTGAGAAATTATCACTGAAATATCGGTGATTTTTTTAAAAGAGGAGAACCAAATGGCAGGTTTATTATTAATGTTTCTTTAATACTGTTTTAGATAAAGCTTTGAAACAGTAGCATCAATGAGGTTATCTGGAAGTGGGCTGAAGGGTTGTTTAAATGTTTCTAAATAATCTGTCATTGCTGTTGCTTTTATTAGTGGAGTATTTTGAGGGGTACATTAAATTCTTGTCGTCTAAAACAAATATTTGTCAAAATTTTGTGACTTCTCTCTGTGGCTAAAAATACTTTGATTTATTTACCATGTGCTAATGATCATTCCCTTCATGAGTTCCAACTGTAGCTGAGACATTCCCACTAGTAATTTGGGTTCTTAAAACTTCATGCTACAAATTTAATAGTTGAATTCATACACAAAATGTTTTTGCTACTCCTGGGAAGTAGAATTATTTAAATACTTCTGAAAGTGTCTCATACAAGATTTATCAGAAATAATTGTGGTTTGGCTAGAATATTTCACTTGATTAAACATTAGGCACAGCCCATAATTTTGCTTTTAAAATATATTTGATCACCATTTGGAATTAAGTTCTATCAGCCATATCTGAGCAATTGCTTGAGGCTCTGACTCTAATTCTTATGATGGCTTTATTGTTTGGGAAGAAAATAGTTCAGTGCTGCTTTGAGGCTGAGAGCATAATGTATTTAAATAATTGATGCATTGTGGCTGTATCATCCATCTTCAGTGTATGAATCAGGCGCTTTTCTGAACAACATATTTTACAGAGAAGGAAGGAAGAAGGGATTGTCATGTTTTGCCAGACTTAGACAAGTGGGAGATTCATTCATACTTCATTTGAGGTCTTATGTTGAGGATTTGTGCAACTTTTCACTTTGCTTCATAAAAATGTATAAAACATGCATATTCCTTCCTGCTGGAGGTGGATAAAGCTAGGGTGCTGAATCTGTGTTAAAACAGACATCTGGGGATTATTTACTTTCAGTGCAAGGCCAGACAGAGGAGGTTTAATGGATTGGGCATAACATTTATTTCTGATAAACCAGGTCAATATACTTTGAGCAGTTACTATTCAATGGAGTGCAAAGGAGAGTTCTAACCAAATCATTTGCTTCTAATTGGTTTTGTAGTCATATAATCAATGTTAATTGAAACACTGCCAATTGAATCCAGGATTTTACAGGATTCAGTTATGTCCTTTCCTGCACCATCTTTCAGCTGTTTTCTCTTTTCCATTACGCTCACTATTCTGCTGCTGAAATAAAATTTTTTTCATACCTTAGCTTTGCAAGTTTTATTAAAGGAATTCTTTGAGATTGTCTATTTTGTTAATAAAATGTGCCACAAAATAGGGAAAAATACCTAACTGACAGAGTAAATAGGAAGCATAGTAAAACAATGAGTGAAAGACAGTAAAGTATAAAAGGAGAAAACAAGATGAAGTAGACAGATAGGAGAATATTTTGAAAGAGAAGGTTCTACACAAGAAGGGTCTACGTAGCATCTCCTTGTCATTTCCCATTTTCTCGCGAGTGGCTACAGACCTTACGCTAGTTCTTTCACATCAGTCTTTAGGAGCCAGTAAGAAATGTAGTTACACTTCATTTGGGCATCTTGGCATCATGAAAGTAGCAAGGCCATGGGATGGCTCTAAAGGAAGTAGTTTTCTGAATCAAAGTTGATACAGTTTTGGGGAAATGATAGGAAAATTATGCTATTTCTGTCTACACTGTGGTGAATTTTAATAGGTAGTGCCCCTTGTCTTTTTTACCTTCTTGGATAAAACAGTCATGCTGAACTTAATAATGGAGAATTCTGGCATGTACATTGTGTTGAACCGGTAATCCTCTGAGTGTAATTTGAGGTCAAGATGACATGAAGGGATTGGTTGGTGTAAAAATATGGGAATTCATTCCCATATTCCTAGTACTGCAGATTATGTAAGTGAATAATTGAGAAAATCCAATATAATTGTCATTCTAGGCTTTAAGTTTTGAATTTTTCCTATAGTCAACAGAGAAAATAAGGGCTTGTTTACATATGAAATATATATTGGAATAAATTGTGTGAATTTAAATCATTCTAGTTATACTCTTTTAGCATAATACTTATTCTGGAACATGCATTAAATGTTCTGGATTCAAATGGGAGAGCAAAATGAGTATAATAGTGTGTGTCTAAATATAGCAATATAACTAGAATTTTTTTCTCTCTAGACAAACACTACATGAAGTTATTCCTAGCTTTTACTTAGAGTCACTTTCAACTTCAAATTTAAAATGTTAAACTGTATGAACAGCAAATACTCGGAGAGGAATATTATTATTCTTTCTTTATGGTGCACCTAGAAAAATCATAGAAAATCTTTCCAAGTGTCTTTCATACAGTTTTCTTCAGTGTGTTATATATTTTTATTGGAAAAAAAAATTATACTCATTGTTCCAGATAGCTTAATTTGGAAAACAACATTTTCAAGCTAATAATTTCATGAACAGATTTTAGCTTTTGTAGAGGATCAACAAAAGACTGGTGTAAAACAGTGTTCTGATACTAAAAGTGTTCACTAGTCAAATGTATTTTTAAGTTCCTCAAAGTGAACAGGAGCGGAGGGACATAGTAAGGGAAACCTCACAGGTAGGAAGCAGAGAAAAAGAAAGAAAACAAAAACAAAGAAAAGAAAAAAAAGGCAAAGAGAGAGAGTGGATAAAAGATGGTAAAAAAAGGGAAAATGTAAATACATAAAATGGATTAAAAGAGGACAAAGATACTAATAAATGAGTCTTGCTGCTACATGTAGAAGCATGATATTTACAATAATTTCCAGGAAAATTACAGCAAATAGCGTCAGCATTATTTTATAGCTTTTCATTAAAAAATTAAATAGATTCATCCACTCATAATTTGCTTTTGATATGGACAAATTCAAGTAGGGTTACTCCTTATCCAGATGAATCTCCTTTTACTTGTCAGTTCTTGCATACGTGATTGTGTTCTGAAGACGTACAGACTTACACCTATGCACTACATAATCTGAGATAAAAGTTTAGACTGTTTTTTTCTCTGTGTAAAAATTATAATTCAGTTTGTTGCAAAGTCCACTTCTCCTCCTTCTTGGTGAAAATAGTAATTATAAAATAATTCCATTGAAAATACAACTCTACTGAGACTTAATTTTAGGAAAAGTTGTTAATAAAACCCAGTTTAACACTGACTTGTAAGTTGTGTCAGGGCAGGGAGGACCTAACTTAAAAGTAAGTTGACAGTTCATTACTATCAATACGATTTCATGATCCAGTGCTGAAACTGAATTAGGCAATAGTTGTTTTTCCACTCAGACTTTGTTTTATACTGAATTGTCGTTTAAATTTGTAGGGTTCTGCTGCTCGAATGGACCATGAGACAGCCAGTGTTATGAGCTCTAGTAATAACTATTCAGTTCCTCGCAGACTGACAAGTCATCTGGGTACCAAGGTAACCGAAGATTACAAACCACAGGTCGCTAATGCTACATTTTTACTAATACAATAACCTCATTGTTTCTGCCAGTAGTACTAATATTAGCTGAACGATCTATCCACACATAGTAATTTTATGGAGTTAAAATTTTGGAATATTTTTTCAACTTTTAAAATATATGGACAGAAATAATTTTTTTTTTTTTTTTTTACTAGTTGATCAGTTAAGAGTTGTTACAGTAAGGAAAAAATCATTACTAGAAATTACTAGAATATGATATTGATTTATAAGCCATGATGAAAACTAATCCTTTTAAGAGCAGTTCTTTGATACTTTTCCAGAGTCCAAATCCACAAAACAGGTGCAATTGCTAAGAAATTAAACAGACAAAAAAAAGAAGGGACAATAAAATTATGTCAGTCCTTCATGGTGATAAATGTTTGTTCACAGAAGACTGTGCTCAAAATGTATGTCCAGCGTGAAAAGAGAAGGGAAGAAAAGAACAAATCGGTAACACAAAATTGAGTTCATGAACCACTGGAGTTTATACTGCCTCTGGAATCAGCCGCAGTATAGATACTATCGGTTTTGTGCTGAGCGCAGTCTTCCAGGAAGCAGGGCCTATTAGCTTGATGTAGTATTAATTACTTCAGGCCATAAGACAGTGTTACAGCGTTGTAATTTTGGTCCTGCACTGAACGCATGTACCAAGTGGAGGTGACATCATCAGCTAAGTCTGTCTGTCTGTGAGTTTTCATTTCAAATTGCAGAATTCCCAAAAGCTGCAAACAACAGGAGAGCCCTGGAGGCAGGGAAAGGGACTGAGTGTGGAAGGATACAGGCAAAGAAACAGGTTGAACTGAGTGTGCTGTGGGGTAGGAAAAGCTTAATATTAATGTCTGAGAAGAAGGGAAAGTGGTAGAGATTCTAAATAGAGGAATGTGTTTACAGATGCAGAAAGAGATGTGTCTGGGGGCAATGTGTGTATACAGAGAGAGACAGACAAATATTTTGTTACTTTTTCCTATACTATATTTGCCATAACATGGAGCCTGGATTTTGATGGCTTCTTCAGCTTTATGCTCTAACAAAAAGTTTATTTTCCAAATCCAAATCACACTGGATTAAAGCTGCCACTTGCAATATCTGTCAAGAGGCATGCATAAAGCAGATGAAATTCACTCTCCTTTGAGAATCCAAGTGGTTTGTTTTAATACTATATTTGATTTTTCACAGACCAAGAACACAGGATCTCCAAATGGGGATGCTAGGCTGTCATAAAATTGGCTCCAAGACTATTTTAGTGGATTTTGCATGTGATCGTAAATTTTCACAGATTCCAAGATTTCTATTGCTTCAGCAATGCTGTAGTATTTAGAGAAGCAGATTTTAATGGACTTGTTGCTTAGTCTATTCACTATCCTATTTTATTTTTTTTTTATAACTCGGAATTTGTACTCCTCTTAAGGCACATCTGAATTGTCTCTGAGGAAACCAAATAAAATGGTAACCAGTGCAAATATCTAGTTATTAGTAGAAAACTTTGTCTAACAGTCCAAAGTCTCATTTCTTCCTTAATTGGTATGTTCTAAGGAAACACACACACACTGCTACTTTACAATTCCCTTTGATAGTTTTTTTTATGTTGTGCTTTGATTTTGAATGTTCCTATTTATCTTGGCTTTAGGAACTTGGAGTTTCTAGGTAGTATCTAAATTCATCCTCTACATCCTGTTATTCTACTAAAAGTTCACTAGAAGAACCGAATGCATTTCTTAATCTAAAGCTATTATTGAAGAAAACAGAATGAGAAAGACAAACCAAATGGTGCATTGACCACTATATTACATCAGCCAAGGGAATCCCTCAAAAATTGCTATTTTTTAATGAGAAATTTAGTTACTTCACATTAAATGTGTACTGCTGGGTTTTCATGGCTTGATTTAATTTGACAAGTGCTCAGTATTTTATACATATTAAACGAGCATTTCTTTGCTTTACTAGTTTTATCCCTGTAAACTTGGAAAAAGTGTTAATTTAACTTTGCAGTTTTTCATTTTCTGTAAAGAACCTAGTCCATATGCAAGTCAGTCATCCTAACAAAAAATAATTAATTTGAAATAATTTTAAAGGACAGCTTTAAAATACATGGATGTCAGATTTTTTTAGCACAAGGTAAACTAAAAATTCATGTAATCATTCTTATCCTTTGTCTAGAATAATTGTATTTAACAACACATAACAAATAATTTTTCACTGAAGAGCATCTTTACATGAAAGTGTGATTTGTACAGAACAATTTTTGAGACAGAATTAATTTTAAATATATTTTAGATTTCTCAAACTGAAACACTTTCAGTAGTATGTTTGTTTACACTTTTTGTACAATGGAAATTTGGAAATCTTTGTCATTGGTCTTGTAGATTAATATAGTTACATACAGTTACCACCCACTTCTTCTAGCCATTTAACCACTAAGTGAAATTTATTAAGATTATGAATGCTGAAGCAGTAATAGTACTTAATTTTTTTGAAATAGCACAGGTTTTTATCCCATTAAATAAGGGGGTTTTGCTCATGTGTACCATTCAAATTTCATTTTAATATAATTTAATGTTCATTTTTTAAATGTAACTGTATTTTTAAAATCATTTGGCCTGCAGGTGGAAATGGTGTATTCATTGTTATCAATGCTTGGTACTCATGATAAAGATGACATGTCAAGAACATTGCTAGCAATGTCTAGCTCCCAAGACAGCTGCATAGCCATGCGTCAGTCTGGATGTCTTCCTCTCCTCATCCAGCTTTTACATGGCAACGATAAAGACTCTGTCTTGCTAGGAAACTCTCGTGGTAGTAAAGAGGCCCGTGCCAGAGCCAGCGCAGCACTGCATAACATCATTCACTCCCAGCCTGATGATAAGCGAGGCAGACGGGAAATCCGCGTGCTCCATCTTTTGGAGCAGATCCGTGCTTACTGTGAAACGTGTTGGGAATGGCAGGAAGCACATGAACAAGGCATGGACCAAGACAAAAACCCAAGTAGGTTCTGCAAGCCGTATAAAAATGTTTCAGGGATATATTGAAAACAGTGAATTTACAGAAAGTACAACTTTAATCTGACTTCTTGTTGAATGTATACAAATTTTAATATATATGCGTGTGTGTATGTGTGTATATTTTTTTTTCTTTAAGTTGAGGTAGTGGTAGGAAATAGTATCTATTACAGATATGATACCCTAGTTATAAACTTGTTATTTAAGTTGTAGACTTTGGTGTGCTTTCCAGATAATAATTCTAGTGGTTTATATTTATAATCTGTAAATTAACGTTGAATATTTACTCATTCTGTTTTACATTTTAATGGATAATGGAACATATCTACATAAATCATCCCAAATTGCTTTTCATGCAGATGTATTCAGGAGATAGCACATTTCGTTTAGGAGAGGGACAGAGAGCACAAATTAAATACTGTCAATCTATTCAGTGTAATATGAACTGTTATTTATAATGTTGTATGTAAGAAATATTTCAGTATTAAAATGTGAAAGAAGTGACAATGTAAGTGAATAGCAGTTTTCTCCAGTTAGAAAAAAGATTTAACCTTCTGGATTGCTTAGCTGCTTTTCTGAATTGAGGGCATTTTGTAAATACGGGCTGTAGGTGTCTATGACAGACGTACTACTGAAATGAGTGGGCTGCGTCATGGATGTTGGAGCTTAACACAAGAACCATTGAGCAGGAGTGGGGCTCTGGACAAGATGTACCAATACTATTTGTGCATTAGCCAGAATCTAGCTTACAAAAATATGAACTTAAAAACTTCTCAGTTATGAAACAAAGGGTTTAATTAACTACTCATAGGACGTAACACCCAAAGAAACATATTAGGTGGGGTATTATTTAATGCCACCAGAATAGTTAACCTTATTGATTTGTTTCACTAAGATTATTAATTTTTAAAAGTAATAAGATAATTTTTTGCACTGGGACTCATATTCTTACTTTAATACATACATTCAGAATTCTCCCCAATTTCTTTTTCAGCATCAAATATACACACATTTTGTGTGTGTATACACACTAAGTATACACACGTCTAGTACATATATTTGTTGGTAACCTTCTTAACTAATTGTCTGTTTGTGGATTACTGGGAAATACAAACCCTGAACAAAACTTCAATTGATTTATTTTAAGATTAGATTCACTTTGGAAAACTTATGATCTAGACAAAATCACCTAGGAAATACTAATTGTTATCTATTTCTGAATCAGTGCCTGCTCCAGCGGATCATCAAATCTGTCCTGCTGTGTGTGTTTTGATGAAACTTTCATTTGATGAAGAACACAGGCATGCGATGAATGAGCTTGGTAGGACCAAATATATTTCTCTGACTTCCTTTGAGAAGCTTGCTGGAAACGCTGACACTCCTTGTGTACTCCACTGGATATATGGCTTTTTTTACCACTAGTTTAAACAGATCATCCGTTCATTTGTGTCAGTTGTTGCCCTCTAAGTGATGAATGCAGTTTAAATTAACCAGACCGTTTCCCAGTGGATAAATTATTATGTCAGTTACTCTTTTTTCTGGCATGAATTGTGAATTTTGGAAGAGTATTACTGCTATCAAAAAATTTGCAATTTTAGAAGTATTGTACTTGCAGCACAGACTAGTTTCCAGGATGGGCAGTTTTTTGTTGGTGTTTTGGTATTTTCCTTTTTGTTCTGAGCTGGTTGCTGTTTAACAGCCCCAAAGTTTTTAGTCCATGCTCAGTAAATTCTGTGCATGCGACTTTCCTTAATTAGTCACTTTTCATTATCAATTAAAATATTCTGTATGTTTTTCTCAGAAAATAACTTTCAGTGATAATTAAATCACTAATTTTCCCATTTACTAAATAGCCTTTTATGTAGCTGGTGCGAGTTCATCGGTCAAACACGATTTTGGCTGGGTGGAATTAAAAGATGAGTGTGCTTACTTCCTCATAATTCCTCCTGTTCACGTTTTCCCCTGAAATCTCAATATCTTGCTGTCGTACCTTTCAGCTGCAGCTAAGCACAGGAATCAAGATCCAGAGTCAGTATTTAACAATTTATTTACCTTTCTGAGCCTTCTGGTTTTTTAGATGTTTGAGATTTGTTCTGTACATATCAAGGAGCAAAGTGCATTTATATATATGAACTGTACTCGTGCTATTGGGGTACAGGTATTATTTGTTTTCTTACTTGTTTGTTTTTAAAGGAGGATTGCAGGCCATTGCTGAACTATTGCAAGTGGATTGTGAAATGTATGGACTTACAAATGATCACTATAGTGTTACCTTAAGGAGATATGCTGGAATGGCTCTGACAAACTTGACTTTTGGAGATGTGGCAAACAAGGTAAGGGTAGAATTTTAAACATACAGTAATTTCAGTTCATAGCTATGTTTGAACTGTAGTTCTCAAGACAGATGATGAAAATCTCCAGGACAGGATAGTGAGTTTGAGCTTAAGACAGAAGTTCAAAATACCTTTGTCATTCCACCCCATTTCTGGCAGAGAGCACCACAAACTAGATGTTATGTCATGCAAGTATAGTATCAACTCTCATACTAAATTAAGTCACTTTTAATTTGTCACTGAAAATAAGGATTTTATTTAATTTTGTTATATTTAATTTTTTTATCAGCATTACATTAGTACAGCACATAATGATTATGGACCAAGGATTACGGATAGTGACTGATTTTACTGAGGATGTTGAACTTGAACTAAAACTGCTAACTGAGTCAAATTTTGTAAAGTTGTCAGTTATTTAACAATACTATTACTGCCCAATTAAATTTTGCAAACCTCTTCAGGCTGGAGCTTGCTTTTAAATATTTGGAGAATATCTGGCTCATAATGGGCACTACTTCAGATTATTATAAGAGAAAATAGGTTCCCTAATTTCTGACAAGGACCTTGCTTTCAAAAGGTAGAAAGTTCCAATAATTTCATGCCCCAGAGTTTGCCAAGCTATGGATCTTAAAATAACTTTGTAATGAGAAGACTTTTGACTTTCTGCTTTAGAGGAAGACATTTGAGGAGTGAATGCAAGTAACAGGCTTCATATAACTTGCTTTTTGTTCCAAGTTTTAGAGAACAGTAAAGTAAATACTTGCTGCAAATTAATTGCTTCACAAAATATTGGCTCTTTATGTCATCCAGTCAGTAACCATTACAGAACTACAGTTACTGGGTTTATAGCTTATAGCATAAACTAAACTACTCAGAGATGTAAATGCACATGCTGTCCAACTGCTTAGTAGAACAGTTCTAACACATTGTTTTGAATAATTTTTAATTGTGCTTTGTCACAATTTCCAGTGTAAGCCTTACAGTTTTTCAGTTGCTGTTGTATTCTTAAAAAATTGTTCTTCAAGTGTCAGAAATGTTGTTATATTTGTGTGAGTTTTAAAAATTCAGATTATTTTTCATACGATGTTTATCTGAAAGAAAAAAATATGATTGTGAGATTCAATAGACAGTAGGTAACAACACACTGCTAGCTCACAGGTGATTTTTATCTGGCACAGAGTAAAGAAGGCTTCTAAGGTAGTAAAGTTCCAGGTCAAGTCCTAGACCTATTGTAAAAATCACAAAAGTTGGCACAATTTTACCACTTAAGTATTGTCCAAAACAGAAACTGGTAGTTACACTTTGTGCAGAAGCAAGTCACCTAACCTGTCATTTAATAATATTCACTTTCTTTTTCCTTCTGATTCCTGACAGGCTACGTTATGTTCCATGAAGGGCTGCATGAGAGCTCTTGTAGCCCAACTGAAATCTGAAAGCGAAGACTTACAGCAGGTAACGTCCATTTGACATGAAATGTTTCTTTAGCTTGGACATTTCCATCACTTTACATCCCGTGAATCTCATTGCATTGTATTAAAATACTGTATTTCTGGTCTCCTTTCCTAATATTTACCTTCCTTCTACTCATTTGGCCTCTCCACCTGTTATTTTTATACTTGAATTCTATCATCTTCATGAAGTTTCTGGTGTGCTGCCCATAGCCAGCCTTCTCTCTTTTTAATTAGGCTCTCTCTTTGAAATATGTTTCATTCATCCCAGCCTGATTTTTCTGGAGTGGGTAGTTGTCCATATGTTGTCTCGTCTGCCCTAACTTTGACGCAAAGTTTGTACCTGTGCTCCTTCCACAAATTCTGCAGTACAACTTGTAAAAATGCTTATCTGTGGGTCATATTCTGTTTTTTGTATTAAAGCACATACAACACATGGGGTATAAAACTCACTTTTATGACCCTGATCTGTTAGTGGAAGTCCAGTTTTAAAGATAAGTTTGAGCAATCATAGATTCTCTGATTTAGTTTACTAGTAATGGTGCTAACGGACTGGAATTACCTGGAGGGTTGATACAGTATTGTGGCTCCTCCTACAATTGCAGCAAGTGAGTAATAGGGGAATAAGAGTAGAGGAAACTGTATTTCAGAAGAAAATCTGCATTTGACTTGGCAAGTCATACCTAACTACTGTCAATACCAGCACCTCCCAAAGAAGCTTTCTAAATATGAGCAAAGTGTTCAGTGTGACACCTGAGTGTGTCTCTTCCAATGGGTCCAGCTTGTGTAAAGAAAACAGCCTGAAAATGGAGACTTTAGGAAGTGCTTAGGGTGATCCTGACAGTTGAGAGCTCAGAACTGTTCTTCTTTGGTATGGAACTTGTTTAAAATTATTAAATATTAAATTATAATCCATTTTAATTAATATGTACTATTAACAAACTAGAACAGCTTTTGGAAAGGAAAACCTTGTTTTCCTTGCAGTTTGAGTGAATCATCAGATAAAAGAACAATTTTAAGTAAAATTGACTTTATCTCTTAAAACACTGTTCACAAAAAATTTTCTCCACTAGAGGAGCAGCTAGCTAGTTACATTTGAGGAAATAATTCCAATTACAATTGAGGTTATTGGGTAAACTGTCTGATTAGGTATTAGGGCAGATACTGATTATATTTAGTATTCTTGAAAAGAAAGTCACAGACACATGGGCTCTCTCATCTGTGGTGTGTCTCCAGCCACCTGCATGTAGACCCCCCATACACACGCATGCACACAGAGCAGGAAGTCCCTCACTCAGAAGAAGTTAGAAATGGGATTTAATAAGAATATGGGACAGACTGGGCTCATCAGGCAAAAGGCGTGGCCACACAACCTTATCAGCCAGCCAACTGTTTAGATACAACTGTGCCTTTCTGTCCCCTTATCCCTGTATTTTCCCATGCTTGTACCTCCCCAAATCACCTAGATCCATCCGTTTTCCTGCCTTTGGAACCTTTGGGTCCTCCTGTCCCATAGTAAGTCTTCTACAGTTGCAGAATGCCCTTCCCCTGGATCCTATAAAATGTCCTACATCCCTATGCCAGGACTTCTGGACTGACCTGCCTCAGTCCAAAAGGCACAGAGAGCTGCTCCCATTGACTCCCCTGAATGGGTGTCATACCTGGGCCATGGAGCTGTGGGTCTCTTGGGAGAGCCCTACAAGGATCCCGGACAGAGTATCCCCTCCTCTGAGCCCCTAGTTTGGGTTCCCACCTGCCTTTGGTCCCCTGTGCTCCTCTGCGTGTGTTGAGATGGGCCTCTGATGGGCTGATGGCTCCTGTGGTGGGCCTGGGAGCAGCCAGGGCAGGGTATTACTGGGCTCTTCCATCGGCCACTGCCTCCCTGTGCTCCCTTGTGGGTGTGAGCGAGGGAGCATTCATCACATAATCTAACAAGCTTACGCACTTCTATGTCAATAAGAACATCCACAGGTGAAAGTTTTCTACCAAATATATTTCATGAGGGTATACATGCATACTGCAGCCCATAAATGGATGGAGTTTAATATGTAATGACTGTCCACTCTAGTGACAGTCTATCTCAGTCTAGCTGATGCCAAGGACAAGGACATACGCTGAATGGCTACTCATCTACAGATAACTATTCTGATTGTAAAAGACACAGTGTATTTTTAAAAGACTTCAGTGTTTATAAACATTAATCAAAGTAATCATCCTATCTGAGAGACTGGCAGGTGTTATTGTTCTATGTTACAAGCAGAAAAGCTGAGAAAAAGTTGATGTATATCTGTCCTGAGATTACATAAGTCTAGTGTAGACATCGGAGTAGAGCACAAATCTGAATTTTTTGACGAATTTTTCGACCAGTGTGGAAAGCAGGGAACCTGATTTCAAATCTTTGTTTCAGGTAGCCACATGCAAAAGCCAGTACCTTTGATCAAACTTCATACTGAACTGTTAGAACAGTCCAGCAGGCAACACAACAAAAAGCAAACTTTAGCAAATTTTAGTTCAGTAGCTGAACACGACCACTGTTAATGAATCCATAGCATGCCAGAAATCCAGGGGGAAAGTCTGATAACCTGCTAAAGGACTGCTAAAGGAGTAGCTGTGTTGAGATACATTATTTTCCTCTCATGTTTTGCAGGTCATTGCAAGTGTGTTGAGGAACTTGTCCTGGCGAGCAGATGTAAACAGTAAAAAGACTCTAAGAGAAGTTGGAAGTGTGAAAGCATTGATGGAATGTGCTTTAGAAGTTAAGAAGGTATCCTGTATAAATGATTGAGATAAATTTTGGAGAGACTGCATTTATTTTACACAAAACACAAATATTCTTGTCCTTTTTGATAAAAGCAGTTGGTTAAATATTTGAGGTGGTTTAGGTATGTTCTAGAAGAGAGTTGCTTTGAATTAACATAGCAGCAGACTGCAATGTAGCAATGACATCTCAAAACTACTGGTATTTCTGTAATTTTATTTATAAGGGTTGTCAGCTTTTGCTTTTCAGTTTCATGAGCTGTCCTGTTGAAAGAGTCTTTTTTATAATTTTGCAATTTAATAAAACCTCTTTGGAGTTAGTGAATAGAAAACTACCACTTCTGTAATTTTCTAGATATATTTTTGGTATCCAGACAGGATTGTGTTCCATCCCAGAGTCTCCTGCCAGCTAGTCTTCAAGCCATTTTAACCATTATGGCAGCTAACAAGTATTGTGGCACATATTTCTGAAAAGCTTGTGGCAAGTAGTACCAGATCCATATCAGAAGGAAGGAGAGAAGCGAACAAAAGTATTCATGTGTGCACTGCTGCCCGCATCTAGCTTACCAGACCAGAAAGCACAAATCGGAACATACCTAACTCCTTGCAGCTAACTTACATATTTTGCGAGCTTTTCATCAATAGTTGAAAACTCTGTCTGCCATTTTGTTATTTTCCTAGGAATCCACCCTAAAAAGTGTTCTGAGTGCCTTATGGAATTTGTCAGCGCACTGTACTGAGAACAAAGCTGATATATGTGCTGTTGATGGTGCTCTTGCATTTCTAGTCGGCACACTGACGTACCGGAGCCAAACAAACACTTTAGCCATCATAGAGAGTGGAGGAGGGATATTAAGAAATGTTTCTAGCTTAATTGCTACTAACGAGGACCATAGGTGCGTATACTTTTTCTGAAAATCTTTAGCAGTTCCACATATATATTTAGTAGACAGTTTCTATGACTCTTAATATGAATGCATGTATTGAGTATAGTAATTAAGTACAGTTAATTTGTAATGCATTTTATAAGGCAAGTATTTCAGTTACGTAACAGGAATATGCAAAGAGATTAATACCTGCTGCTTGTTAATGATGATGAACTGTACTAAAAGCTAACTATTCATATTTGTAATAGGATTTGATTAGCATTCAGATGAAAGAGGAGATATGAGATAAATTTGCACTGGAAAATTCATGATTATCCTTTCTAAAGGCAAAACCTTGCCTCTAACATAATAGGGTTTTGTTTTGCTTTGTCTTTTATCCTTTTGAAATTCCACTTACTGATGTTTGTTTTCAATTACTCAACACTAGGCAAATCTTGCGAGAGAACAGCTGCTTACAAACCTTGTTACAACACTTGAAGTCACACAGTTTGACAATAGTCAGTAATGCATGTGGGACCCTGTGGAATCTTTCTGCACGAAATGCAAAGGATCAGGAGGCACTGTGGGACATGGGAGCAGTCAGCATGCTGAAAAATCTCATTCACTCAAAACACAAAATGATAGCCATGGGTAGTGCTGCAGCTCTAAGAAACCTCATGGCAAACAGGCCAGCAAAATATAAGGATGCCAACATTATGTCTCCAGGATCAAGCTTGCCATCTCTTCATGTCAGAAAACAAAAGGCGCTGGAAGCAGAATTAGATGCTCAGCATTTATCAGAGACTTTTGACAACATTGATAATTTAAGCCCGAAAGCATCTCACCGTAATAAGCAGAGACATAAGCAAAATATATACAGTGAGTATGTCTTGGATGCCAGTCGGCATGATGATGGTATATGCAGATCAGAGAGTTTTAATGCTGGTAATATGACTGTACTTTCGCCATATTTAAATACTACAGTATTGCCTGGCTCCTCCTCTTCCAATAGAGGAAACATAGAAAATTCTCGATCTGAGAAAGACAGAAGTCTTGATAGGGATCGAGCAGTAGGTTTAAATACCTATCATCCAGCTGCAGAGAATAGTGGGAACTCCTCTAAGAGAATAGGAATGCAGATTTCTACTACTGCAGCTCAGATCGCCAAAGTTATGGAAGAAGTAACAAGCATGCATATTCCACAGGAAGACAGAAGTTCTGGTTCCACTTCTGAAATGCACTGTTTGACAGAAGACAGAAATGCCCCAAGGAGATCAGCCACTGCCCATACTCACTCAAATGCATACTTTCCTAAATCTGAGAATTCAAACAGGACATGTCCTGTGCCTTATACAAAAATGGAATACAAGAGAGCTTCAAATGATAGTTTAAATAGCGTCAGCAGCAGTGATGGCTATGGTAAAAGAGGACAAATGAAACCTTCCATTGAATCTTACTCTGAAGATGATGAAAGTAAATTTTGCAGTTACGGTCAATACCCAGCTGACTTGGCACATAAGATTCATAGTGCAAATCATATGGATGACAATGATGGAGAGCTAGACACTCCTATTAATTATAGTCTTAAATACTCAGATGAACAGTTAAATTCTGGAAGGCAAAGTCCCTCTCAGAATGAAAGATGGGCAAGGCCTAAGCATATAATAGACGATGAAATGAAACAAAATGAACAAAGGCAGTCAAGGAGCCAAAATGCAACCTACCCTGTGTACACTGAAAGTGGAGATGATAAACACATGAAATATCCATCACCATTTGGACAGCAAGAGTGTGTTTCTTCCTTTAGATCAAGAGGATCCAATGGTTCAGATCAGAACAGAGTAGGCTCAACTCTTGGAATGAATCAGAAAGTAAACCAGTCCTTGTGCCAGGTTGATGATTATGATGATGATAAACCAACCAACTATAGTGAACGTTATTCTGAGGAGGAGCAACATGAAGAAGAAGACAGACCAACTAATTATAGCATAAAGTACAATGAAGAGGAACATCATGTTGATCAGCCTATTGATTATAGTTTAAAATACTCAACAGAAGTTCCTTCTTCTCAGAAGCCATCTTTTACTTTTCCAAAGACTTCTTCAGTGCAAAGCACTAAAACTGAACATATTTCCTCAAGCAGTGGGAGCCCATCAGCCCCCTCAGCTGCTTCAAAGAGACAGAATCAGCTTCACCCGAATTCTGCACAGAGCAGAGGTGGCCATGCGCAAAAGACTGCCTCCTGTAAAACTCCCTCTATCAATCAGGAAACTATACAAACTTACTGTGTGGAAGATACCCCAATATGTTTTTCAAGGTGTAGCTCTTTGTCATCTTTGTCATCAGCTGAAGATGAAATAGGACGTGATCAATCCACACGTGTGACAGATGCTAATAACACACTACAGATAGCAGAACTAAAGGAAAACAGTGGGGCTCTATCTACAGAAGGTGCAGTAAATGAAATCACATCAACATCACAACACATCAGGACAAAATCCAGTAGACTTCAGACTTCTAGTTTGTCTCCTTCTGATTCCTCTAGGCATAAAGCTGTTGAATTTTCTTCAGGTGCCAAATCTCCCTCAAAGAGTGGTGCACAGACTCCTAAAAGCCCACCAGAACATTATGTGCAGGAAACACCACTCATGTTCAGCAGGTGTACTTCTGTAAGTTCCCTGGATAGTTTTGAAAGCCGTTCAATTGCTAGCTCAGTTCAAAGTGAGCCTTGCAGTGGAATGGTAAGTGGTATTATAAGTCCCAGTGACCTTCCCGACAGCCCTGGACAAACAATGCCTCCAAGCAGAAGTAAAACGCCACCTCCTGCTCAAGGAGTTCAAGTAAAAAGAGATGTAGCTAAAGGTAAAGTACCTACTGCAGAAAAGAGAGAGCCTGGTCCTAGACAGGCAGCTGTAAATGCAGCTGTTCAAAGAGTTCAGGTACTGCCAGATGCTGATACACTATTACATTTTGCCACAGAAAGTACACCAGATGGGTTTTCTTGCTCTTCTAGCCTGAGTGCTCTGAGTCTTGATGAGCCGTTTATACAGAAAGATGTAGAATTAAGAATAATGCCTCCAGTTCATGAAAACGAACATGGAAATGAAGCAGAACCTGAACAGTCAGATGATACAAAGGATAACCAAGAAAAGAAAGTGGAAAAGCCTACTGAAGCAGAAAAAGACATTCTGGATGATTCTGATGATGATGATGATATTGAAATACTGGAAGCATGTATTATTTCTGCAATGCCAACAAAGTCTTCACGTAAAGCCAAAAAACCTTCTCAGGCATCTGCTCCAAAAATACCTCCTCCTGTAGCCAGAAAGCCCAGCCAGTTGCCAGTTTACAAACTTCTGCCTTCACAAAGCAGACTGCAATCCCAAAAGCATGTGAGTTTTACACCGGGAGATGATATGCCACGGGTATATTGTGTTGAGGGTACACCAATAAATTTTTCAACTGCTACATCTCTGAGTGATCTCACAATAGAATCACCCCCAAGTGAGTTGGCCAATGTAGATGGTGTGGGTACGGGAGCAGAGTCAGGGGAATTTGAAAAGCGAGACACCATTCCTACAGAAGGTAGAAGTACCGATGACTCTCAGAGAGCAAAAAGCTCAACTGTGACTCCCCCAGGCCTGGATGATGACAAAACAGAAGAGGGTGACATACTGGCTGAGTGCATAAACTCAGCTATGCCAAAAGGAAAAAGTCACAAACCTTTCAGAGTGAAGAAGATAATGGATCAAATTCAACAAGCATCTTCATCTCTAAGTAATAAAAACCAACAAGAAGGTGAGAAAAAGAAGCCAACATCACCAGTGAAGCCTGTTCCCCAAAATAATGAATACAGAGCACGTATAAGAAAACCCACAGAGCCTAAAAGCAATATTAATAATGAAAGAAGCTATCCAGAGAACAGAGATGCAAAGAAACAGAATCTTAAAAATAATTCAAGAGATTTTAATGACAAATTGCCAAGTAATGAAGAGCGTGTAAGAGGAAGCTTTGCATTTGATTCCCCTCATCATTACACACCTATTGAGGGAACTCCTTATTGTTTTTCACGGAATGATTCCCTAAGTTCTTTAGATTTTGATGATGATGATGTTGACCTTTCAAGGGAGAAGGCAGAATTAAGAAAAGGAAAAGAAGCAAAGGAAACAGAAGCTAAAGACTGCACTAATCCAGAACAGTCTTCAAATCAGCAAGCAAGTAACAGGACACAAGTTTGTCAGAAACATCCAACAGGCAGAAGCCAGCCTAAAACTTTCTCTCAGTCAACTAAAGATATTCCAGACAGAGGAGCAGCTACAGATGAGAAAATGCAGAATTTTGCTATAGAAAACACACCTGTTTGTTTTTCTCGCAATTCATCTCTTAGCTCCCTCAGTGATATTGATCAAGAAAACAATAACAACAAAGAAGGGGAACCTGCAAAACGTACTGAGGCTCCTGATTCACAGATGGAATCAAACAGACCACAGACTTCTGGTTACGCACCCAAGTCATTTCATGTTGAAGATACTCCTGTATGTTTCTCTAGAAATAGCTCCCTGAGTTCTCTTAGTATAGACTCAGAAGATGATCTTTTGCAGGAATGCATTAGTTCTGCTATGCCTAAAAAGAAAAAACCCTCAAGAATAAAGAGTGAAAGTGAAAAAAATAATTCCAGAAATACAGGCGGTATATTGGCAGAAGATTTAACACTGGATTTGAGAGATATACAGAGGCCGGATTCAGAACATGGTTTCTCACCTGATTCGGAGAACTTTGATTGGAAAGCTATACAAGAAGGTGCAAATTCTATAGTTAGTAGCTTGCATCAAGCTGCAGCTGCTGCATCACTGTCTAGACAAGCTTCATCAGACTCTGATTCTATCCTTTCATTAAAATCTGGTATTTCTCTAGGGTCGCCATTTCATCTTACCCCAGACCAAGAAGAAAAGCCTTTCACTAGTAATAAAGGTCCAAGAATTCTTAAGCCAGGAGAGAAGAGTACACTGGAGTCTAAAAAAGTAGAATCTGAAAGCAGGGGAATCAAAGGAGGCAAGAAAGTGTATAAAAGTATAATTACAGGAAAACCTCGCTCCAATTCAGAAGTTTCAAGCCAGTTGAAGCAACCACAACAGACAAGCGTGCCTTCAATTTCACGTGGTAGGACAATGATCCATATTCCAGGAGTGCGAAATAGTTCTTCAAGTACTAGTCCTGTTTCCAAAAAAGGTCCCCCACTCAAAAACACAAACTCCAAGAGTCCCAGTGAAGGCCAAAGTTTGACTAGTTCTCCAAGAGGAGTCAAATCATCAGTGAAACCTGAGCCAGCCCCTGTAACTAGGCAGCCATCAGGGTTGAACCAGAGTGGATCAAGTAAAGGACCTTCTAGATCAGGATCTAGAGACTCCACACCTTCTAGACCTCAACAGCAGCCATTAAGTAGGCCTCTGCAATCTCCTGGCCGAAACTCAATTTCCCCAGGAAGAAACGGTATAAGTCCTCCCAACAAACTGTCTCAGTTGCCAAGGACATCATCTCCTAGCACAGCTTCAACTAAATCTTCAAGTTCAGGTAGAATGTCATATACATCACCAGGCAGGCAGATGAGCCAGCAAAACCTTACAAAGCAAACTGCCTTACCTAAGAGTACCAGTAGCATTCCACGAAGTGAGTCTGCTTCAAAAGGGTTAAACCAAGCTCTCAGCAGTGGTGGATCAAACAAAAAGACTGAACTATCCAGAATGTCATCCACAAAATCTAGTGGAAGTGAATCTGACAGATCTGAGAGACCCGTTCTTGTTCGTCAGTCAACTTTTATTAAAGAAGCTCCGAGCCCAACTCTAAGACGGAAATTAGAAGAGTCAGCTTCATTTGAATCTCTGTCTCCTTCCAGGCCAGATTCTCCCACGAGGTCCCAACTACAGACCCCAGTTTTAAGTCCATCTCTTCCCGATATGTCTCTATCCACTCATTCAACTGCCCCAACTAGTGGTTGGCGAAAACTACCCCCTAATCTGAGCCCTTCTGTAGAATATGATGGGAGACCAGCAAAACGTCATGATATAGCTCGTTCTCATTCTGAGAGTCCATCTAGATTGCTGATCAATAGATCAGGAACATGGAAGCGTGAGCATAGTAAGCATTCCTCATCACTTCCTCGTGTAAGCACTTGGCGAAGAACTGGAAGTTCCTCCTCAATTCTGTCAGCTTCTTCAGAATCCAGTGAAAAGGCAAAAAGTGAAGATGAAAAGCAACATGGAAGCTCTCTTTCTGGACACAAGCAAAGTAAAGAAAGCCAAGCACCGGCAAAAGGTACTTGGAGAAAAATAAAAGAAAATGAAATTCCTCAGATAATGAATGATCCTCAGCATTCTTCCTCAGGTGCCACAAATGGCTCTGATTCCAAAACTCTGATCTATCAGATGGCACCAGCTGTCTCTAAGACAGAGGATGTGTGGGTGAGGATAGAGGACTGCCCAATTAACAATCCACGATCTGGAAGGTCCCCCACTGGAAATACTCCCCCTGTTATTGACAGTGTTTCAGAGAAAGGGGGTGTGAATGGTAAAGATTCTAAAGAGATTCAAGAAAAACAAGCCCCAGGGAATGGAGGTGTTCCTGTTCGTACCATTGGTTTAGAAAACCGTCTAAACTCTTTCTTTCAGATAGACAGTCCAGACAAGAAAGGCACTGAAACAAAGCCTCTGCAGAATAATCCTGTTCCTGCACCAGAAAATAATGAAATTACTGTAAGTGAGCGTACACCGTTCAGTTCCAGTAGCTCAAGCAAACATAGCTCCCCCATCGGTGCCGTTGCAGCAAGAGTGACTCCTTTCAACTACAATCCAAGCCGCAGGAAGAGTAGCGTGGACAATAGTTCTGCTCGGCCATCACAAATACCAACACCAGTAAATAACAGCACGAAGAAACGTGACTCCAAGTCTGAAAACCCAGACTCCAGTGGAACTCAGAGTCCTAAACGTCACTCTGGCTCTTACCTGGTAACTTCTGTTTAAGTGCAACAAAAAATAAATAAAACTGATGTATTATATACAGCAGCTATTTAGAAATTTTGTTTCAAATGAAACTAAAAGATTGGGGATCGATTTTTTTGTTGTTTTTATTTGTTGTAAATAGGTTTGATTCTTGTTAGAGGGTCCTTGTTCTGGAAGCCATATTTGATAGTATACTTTGTCTTCACTGGTAATATTTTGGAGGAATACCTGATTGACAGTTTGGAATAAAATTGCTAACGCAAATATATTTGTACAGTATGTTTAACATATATTTAATTAGCGTCCCATCCCATAATCCTTTAAATATTGCTTGTTGTTGAAATCATGGAACATTGCAGATACAGATGATACAGTCATATTGCTTTATCAATCATTTCTAGATTACAGACTGACTAAACTACATCAGGGAAGAATTGGTATTATTTATGCAAAAAAGTATACTCAGTTTTAGTACCTGTGAGTCCATCTAACCCAATAATTAATCATGTGGCTGTGAAATTCACAGTAATATGGTTTCCGCTGAACAAGCTTTCCCAGCCTGCTTTTCTGCATGAATGGAACTGATGGTTCATTTTCTGAAGTAATGATTAACATTTCTGTGGTCACATAATGTGCATAGATATGGTGTAGCAATTTACACTTTCTTTGTGCTCTGAAAAAAAAAAAAGAAAAAAAAAAAGGAAAACTGTGTAACTGTAAGACCTTGAACAAAATTATTTTACCTGAATTAGATTTTATCTTAAAGTAGGTAGAATTTTTTTGCTATGCTGTAACTTGTTGTATATTCTGGTATTTGAGGTGAGATGGCTGCTCTTTTATTAATGAGACATGGGTGATGTCTCAACAGAGACTAAAATGAACATTTCAGAATAAATTATTACTATATGTAAATTGTGTGTGTTACTTCTGCATTACATAAAAATACAGGATTTTGTTTTGAGATGTCACCATATAATGTGTTGTATAATGCACTTACACTTAAGGCCTGATCCAGCAGAATCTTGCACCTCCAATATTCGTTCGTTCTTATCACTGACAAATGGCTGTTGTAGGCTGCTTAGAACAGTTGCAGGATCAGGCCCTAGGTCTTCTGTAATGTATTTGTAATTGAGACAGTTTCACACATCTCAGGTGCGTAACAAGGCTAGAGGCAGGGTGTTTCCAGTAGCCAAGCAGTATAATTGTTGTCACGACTACAAACCTGAAACAATATTGTATCTATAAAAATAATATTTGTAAAACAAAAGATTTTTTTAATTGGGGGAAATAATGTAGAATGTGAAGTAGTGACTATAAGATGAAATCTTAATTCTATTTGAAATCTTCATGCATTTTTTAAATTTATTTTTTAAAAATTATGAAGGGAAAAATATCACAAGAATCCCATGGCAGCAAGAAATTAGTTATAGTAAAAAACCAATTTTATACACAAATGAGGACACTTGCTGCCTCAAGCCTTTTTGCTGCGAATATGGTTTGTGCTAGAACAATGCCGAAAAGACACATTTGTGCTTTAAAAATAAAAATGTAGTCTGAATTTAGATGAGAATTGGCTTAACATAGAAACATGAGAGAACAGAACATGAACCATTCTGTGCATGATTGAACAAACCATGAAACGATATGTCAGTTTTATTGTATCTCAACTGGACTATTCTAAAATTAGCATTCTAAGTAATTGATATTCAGGATTCAAAATGCCCTGATTTCAGGAAGTCCTGAAATAGAGCAATTTACCTTTATGGTAGCTTTAACACAGCTGCAGAGTGTATCGCATCTGTGGCTTTTGTACTTCATCTCATACTTAAATGAATCAATTTTTTTCTTGGAATTCACCAGAAGACATGCACTGTTTATGAACAGAATTGCGATACTATTCAGCAGACAGAAATCAATTTAGAGAAAGTTAAAAGCCAATACCAAAAATACCTGTTTGGCAGAAGTGGCATCTTATTTGCTCTTTTGTTCTTTGCTTCCTGTCAGATTTGCTTAGCAACATGCCATGTTTCTATATCATCTGGTGAATCTGTTAACAAGCAGCACTCCTCATGTTAGCATTTGAAATATTTTGCATATAGTATCTTCACAAGACTTTTAAGATTAATATTAATGTCCTTTTAAAAAGGAAATAGAGACAGAGATTATGTGATGTGTTCAAAGTCAGGACTTCCTACTGGAGTAGAATACAGAACTCCATCCTTGAGTTTAAAATGCAAGACCACTTTTCTTATAAATTATGTGATACTTTTTTTTGTGCTGGGCTTTTAACTACTAATATGAAGATAGACCACATAATCCAGGATTGTTGTTTTAATGCTGGCTTTACATCTATGTCCTGTCAATTTAAGAATTTAAAGGTAAACTCAATCTCAGTAAAGAAATTCTGATTTCAGTCTTATAACTGAGGGAATCAGAAGAAGATGAGGTGAAACAAATCGTACGCGTATCAAACACCAGAATGTCTTTGAAAATTTTAGTGGCTTCTCTAGATAGTCTTGGAGGTACTTCATGATCATTATAATTGGGAATTTTCTCTTAATATCCTCCTCAGTAACCTATATTTGTAGCAAAGACAGATGAGAGAAACTTTCCAACTATAAGGGTAGTGACTCACTAAAATATGCTTCCCATGGGAGTTGTTAAATTTCCATTATAGAAGTTTTAAGAAGAGGTTTATGAAACATCTCATAGGGATGGACTATAGTATATTTCATATTGCCTGTGTGCAGAGATGGGCTTATGTGATCTTTTGAAATCCCTTCCAGATCTACATTTCTCTGATTCTTTATCTAAAATACTTAGTATCTACTAAGAGCCTTTTAGAATATTTAAGGACATCCATGATGTTTGATTTATGTGAGTGATGGGGATACAACGTTATATTCGAAGCTTGACTATAAAAACAGATCCCAGAAATATAAAATCCAAAAAATGAAAAATGGCTGCAATAAGTATATTTGGTCTTGGATTTTGATATGTTGTCTAGATTACCGACAGTCAGATTTGATTTATGCTGCTAAAGATCTGCTCTTGTTCCTTGATTTTATGAAGTTGCCACAGCAGGTAAGAGGACATTATTTATGTCAAGGCAAAACAAAGAAAAACAAGGAGCTAAGGAAACCAAGACTCATTTTAATATTCTTCTGGGATGCACTGCCTTTCTTTCTACAGATTTTGGTATAACTTTTGTGATTTGTGCTCAGACCTTTAGTTGTCCTTGAATTAGCCTATCATATCTAGAACGTATCAAACTTGTACTTAAGAATCAGTTTATACTGAAAATGCACCCATAAAGCTCATTTCAGACTGTCTTACAGCTTTGTCCTCTTGGTGTGAAAAGCACAAACATGACCTCCCCACAAAGAGTAATTATTAGTTCATTTTTTTTTAAATGTACTTTCATTTTAGTTCCTTGCAGTGTGCCACAGTTAAGGTTATGGCTCAATTTCTGTGAAAACTCTTCTGACTAAATGTTGCAAACTTTAAAGGGGAACTAATCTATTTCTGTTTTTCACGTGCAGTTGTCTATCAGAGTATTTTCCCCTGAAAGCTTAAAGATAGTTCTCAAAACTCTGTGAGAGATGACAGCTTAAAAATTGAAAGCCTTGCCAGGATTTCCTGATGAGATCGGA
Organism: Burhinus oedicnemus; assembly: GCA_008921705.1. Lineage (NCBI taxonomy): Eukaryota > Metazoa > Chordata > Aves > Charadriiformes > Burhinidae > Burhinus > Burhinus oedicnemus. The sequence goes on from VFFE01006558.1 coordinate 736,883, forward strand.
ATATTGTTTCAAGCAGGATTTGGCTGCAGAATGCAAGTATAGTTTATGCTATAAACTTCAGTAAGCAACAGTATTCTTCAACATAGACTAGTATCTTTGATGGCTTTGGGAAGTTAGTTACTGTGTCTTGGGTAAAGGGGGAGGGAAAGAAAAGGGACCATTTCAGAGACTCTCGGCCACGGGAGTACTTTCATCTCTTCCCCAGTAAACTGCATAAGCTGCACAGGAGAGAACATTTTTGCCCACAAATTAATGAAATTTTATTTTGAAGTATACCAGTAGACCATGAAATTGCAACTTTTCTTTGATGATCTGACAGCTGAATTTTTGATGGTCTCTTTGGAGTACTTCCTCTCTCCCCATCCCCCTTAACAGAAATTGAGATTACCAAGAAGATAACAGTGTATTAGCCTCTTCATTCTTCTTAAGAATAAAGATCCGTATTATTTCTAGAATCAAAGAAACAGTACGCACTGTTGAAAGAAGTTTTCTTCTCCCTTCCATGCCCCTGGCTGTGAATCCTCGCTCTCATCTGACCTTTCAGTGGACTAGCTCACCTCTTTCGTCGCAGAACTGATGGGGGGAGGAGGATGCATGCTGCATTTAGTACACTGAATTTGCTCAGAGCAGTGTTGGACAAGTGCCACCTGAGCCAGCAGGAAAAAAGAAGAAAAAAGCTAGGGCTGGTAGAAAGAGGTTGGGGTAGTTTCCTTTACGGGTGGTCAGTGAGTTGAATCAAGCCATTACAGGCAATTTTAAGCTGATGTGCCAAGTTTAAGACCTGTCCTTCACCCTTTTTGAGACAATAAAAGCAAATTAAAGTTAGGGGTTTTTTTACTCTTAACTATTGTTCATTCTGAACTTCTGCCTAATGGCCCCTAGTACTTTGCATTTAAATACATTATGTTTGGGTATGTCCTTTATCGTGGAAATTCTGACAACTAACATCAGAAATATTACATCAGTCTACAGTTTGTGCTTGTGGAAAAGAGATAATTCTTCATGAAAAATACCCCAAGAACAAATTTTTCTACCATATGTAAACTTCTAGGTGACAGTTTTTAAATTTGCAATATTAAATTCAATGCAGTAAAAGCTTCCAGTAAAAAGATTTCTTGCAACTTGTTGTTTTCTGGAAAAGGCTTGAAGAGAGAGAGAACGTCTCCCTTCCCTAATGAAGGCAGTACTACTTTCAGCGGTGACCTGGAAAATACTTAGGTGGACTCTTACAAGCTCTTCTATTCTCTTGTCACTAGATGCCTCCCAAACTGTCTTTTTCGCATCTAGCTTTCATTAAATAGTATGAACAGCCATAAGAATGTTGCTTACAATCGCGTGCAGGCTTCCACCTAAACATAACTTCATATATCTACTGTATTGCCTTGCAGTTGCGTCCACCTGTCTGACAGCTTTGTTCTTGATGAGATGTGTGATTTGGATGAAGCTGCGAATCACAAGTGAAGTGTCAGTTAATATGAAGCATGACTTCTTCCACATGCTTAAAACTTTGAGGACCTACTTAATACCAAATTACTCAAATGTATTCACTCTCTGGTTCCACAGCCGCCATCTTTGCACTTTTAGGTTTAACCAGAAGAGATGCCCACACTTTTATTTTCATTTCAAATCACATGTAGAAATATGATTCCTGCTTCATAGTCTCCTATATGCAGAATAACAGATTGTATCTGTAAATGTGTTTATAGAGAATGTTATGTAGTTGAGTTTTTAGTCAGAATGGTGAGTTAACTGGTTATGTGTTGTGTTTGATTACATATTGGAAGTGCAAGGGGATTTGGTGTGGTGCAGAAGATCTTAAGAGTTGACAACAGTAATTAATGCAGGTGACAATTAATTTGTGATGCCAACATGAATATAAAGTATGGATTTAATATGTAGGTTTTCTGCTGTCAACATTCAGTTTACTAGATGTGCTGTCTACTTACTCCAAGACTGGGTAATACCTCCCTAGCATAGTTTTGCAAATTACCTTTCTTAGGAAATTTCCACATAGTTTCAGCCTTATGTGTTTACAAATTCCTTCCACTTCAAGCTTTCAGGAAATTATTCTAATTTTGCTGTTTGTGAAAGCATCCTTTGCTTGAGTGGCTGTGGAATTGCAATTAGGATATCAGGAAGATGTAGAGGGAGCTTGTTCACTCAGTAAAATGCACTTTTGCCCAGACCTCAAGCCGTACATACAAACCGTATCTCTAAGGCCCTACTTTTTAGTGGGATTTAACATGCATAAAGCTTGTGCTGGTTCTCTGCAAGTAATTAAATTGTCATCCTCTGAGATCAGATGCATTCTCCCACCTGTAAATGTTGTTTCTCTTGAACAAACTCTGCCCACAATTATCTTTCCTTCAGTTTTGTTGTTTGCTTCTGCCTGAAATGCATTACTGTTTATATCCTAACTCTGTAATTAATTCTTTCTTCAACTATTCTAATGTATTTTGTTTCACAGTATACTTATTCTGAATTTAGTCTTGCTATGCATAATTTATTTATTACTTGCAGTGTTATATAAAATTTCCTCCTGATTGCACCTTGTCAGAGTGGAATTGTTTTCTTGTCTACTACTGAAAGTTAGGTGTCTGTTTGCTGTACTAGCAATATGATTTCATTTAAAAAAGAAGTTGCTGTTAAGACACTTCAGCAATGATTCAGCATATTGTAACAAATGCCTTAAAAAACCATGCAGTTTTGTGTTGGTGGTGGTCACCTTTCACATAAATAAGAAATGGAAAAAAGAAGCTCAAGCTCAGAAGCATGCAGTTCCCCAGTAGAGCTCTCTGTTATCTTCTATTTCATTTTAGAACAAACTGCACAAAACAAAATCGAGTTCCAACACAGTGTAATTCCATAGTCTCTCTGTTACTTACAACAGGTTCACAAGAAGGCTTATTTCATTGTGACTCATAAGCATAGCAGAGGTTTGGTTAATTCCAAAGTCTTTCTTTTCCATGATGAATGCATTCTTTAGTCCCTGATTAGAGACTGTTAAGGGACCTAGATTAATTAATTCCCAACACACACACAAACATGTATTTATATATCCATGCATATTTTGCACTCTTACCTTCACTGTAGGCTTTGACATAGACGCATTTAAACTAAAAAAAAGGCACTATGGCTGATTACTAAGATCCTTTGTTTTCTGATATTTGTAGCTCTGTTTCATAGTTCAGAAGATGTGTTCTAATTTCGGGACTGATTAGCTGGTACCTTATTTTTGAAGTGTTCTAGAGAAAGATGCACTTAAGTCTTGATTTATATGCAGAGAAGGAAATTCCCTTGCTAGTAATTTAAACATTTTTATTCAGAATAAAGAAAAATCACTATCACCTGCAGCTTAAAGTCAGTAGGGATCGTGAAAACAAGGAGATTTTGAGTGATTACATTTAATACAAATGAAGGTAGATTATGCCTAGTTCTGTCCCTTCGTCTACCAATCCTCTGTACAAAAAGCATATTGTTTGGGGCAGGGGGGAAAAGGCAGTTTGGACACAGCATAACACACAATTCAGATTTGCTTGTGCATCTTAGCTAGATTATTGCTAAGGTCTGTGATGGCACACATTTAGAGTGGAAGTAGCTATGGAGGAGCAGGAAGGTAGATGTAAAAATTAAGCCCTAGTATGAATGGCTGGTGGGGGGAGTAGGATGGTCCTTACTATAATTGAGCAGTTGAACAACCATGATGGATTATTTGACACTTTTAAGTGTTTTAAGTCATTCAGAATTCTTACAAATCAAAATCCCCTAGCTTAAGTGAAAGCTATGAATTCAATGCAAATACTGTATTATTGCATCACAAGATGATCGATGGTTCCTTTTGACCTTACAAACTGACTGTACACAGCTGTGACTTCACACAGCTGTCAGCTGTTCTACAAGGCTAAAAGGCCAAAGAATGACTGGGTGTAAAACTGGTCTAAACTTGAGACATGCTCTTTGCAAATATGAAGGAATGAGAGATGGCTAGAAATCCTTATTTTTCTATTTCCACTTTGCCAATTCTCCTGTTGCCAGCTAAATAGGGATTTGGATAGAGTCTTGGCAATGTCGTGCCCACCAGTCTCCCCTGTATCTCAGTGAAATACTGTGTATATTGTCTGCTGTGCTGTCTAAATTAATTCATGTAAGTCAAGGTTTGGGTCTAGGTGACATAATTGAAAAGACATTTAGCTCTGAACAGCATACAAGTCAGGACGACTGTTTCAAGGCCACTTTGTGATTGTCAGCTGCTCCTGTGGTGCAGCACTTACACAGATTGAAACAAGTAAGCCTAATGTGGCTTTAGATCATCCCACATGCCTTTTTAAGCTTATGCAGGCTATCGAGATTGTTTATAGGCCTCTACCATTGAGATGAACAAAAGGGATGGTTCTGCTGATTAATGAAGAAAGTTGTGTAGCTGCTATCTCTGTAGGATAGGCATGAGGTAGTTTTTCCAGAAAACTCGTACATAGAAGACAGGACTTTGGATGTCAAGACTGAAGGAACTGGGGTAGTCTATGGATTTAAAATAACCACTTCTTTTGGGAAAATGGTGTATACAGCCTTTTAAAAGTGCAATATACCAATAATAGTATGGTTAATTCTGCATGTTGAAGTTTCATGGTAAGTAAATTCCAGTTTTATGAAACTAAATGAAGGACGGCATTATTTTCTCTCTTCTCTATGCTGCTCAAAGTTCTCTGTTGGACTGACCTAGTTCATAATTGTCTATTACTTCCACCTTAGGAGTCATAACTAATGAAGTATGTTTCCATTTTGAACAATTTCTTTTTTTTTTCCCAGCCCCTATATTTTACTTACATATTTTTTGAATACTTGCTTATAAAGTTTGCGGAGAAAATCCTTCTCAGCTTGCCCCTTTCCCTTCAGTGTCTGTTGAACCAACCAAGATTTCATTCTATGTCCCCTTTCTTTGTTCTGCATTTTATCTGCAGTCCAGTAGAGAGCTGTTCCACCAATCTAGCTGAAAATACACCTCCTCCCAAATGACTTCACTAGTCCAATTATTATATAGGCATTTCTAGCATGTTTAGACAATGCAGTGTAACATCAGGTTAGAGAAAAGTGAACATGTAAGCTAGGTCTGAACAAGCTCGCATCTGTACATGACATTTCTAGTAAAACACAGAGGAACTGTGTTGTCTGAAACCATCTACATTTTCTTGGGCTCCCACTTCTAGTCAGGGCATTTACATTTATCTCAGGTGAAATGTACCAGCCTGTATCACAACTGCTTTGAATTTCTGTTTCGCACTTGTACAGGGCTCTTGTTTCTGGGTTGTTTTGTTTGGGGTTTTTTTGCTATTTTTCTTCCCCAGACACCCTTAACAGTAAAAATACAGTGCCTAAGGACACCTGACTTGCTGCCGACACTGTATGCAGTGAGGGAATTCTCTTCTTGAGATGCTTGTAGTGCAGTGCTTGTTCCCTGCCACTTCCCCTTCCACTGCAGTTACAGCAAATGGAATAACCTCACCAAGTTATACACAGCTTTCAGAGACCAGTATCCCTGCTACTAACCAAAGGCGTTATTTGCAATCTTGAAATTTTGCTGAAGACATACATGGGTCCTATCCTCACCAGGAATTATACCTTCTCTTCATACTGCTTTAAAGTGTTTAAAAGCTGTCAGGTTTTGATTGCTTCATCATTCAATTTTTGAGGTCAGGGACAGCAGATACTTGGGAAGCGCATGCAGCTACAACGTGCCTGAGCTAGTGTGCTTTGTGACCTACTTCCATCTCTGAATTCCTCAGGCTAGAAATATGCAGAATTCAAGTTTGAAATGTATTTCTTATGGCACTAGAACAAATGCAGTGACTGGATGCTATATACTCAATGAAGTCATTCTACAGTGATGGTGGGGATTAAATTGACATATCTGTACCCAAGTGCTTCATTTTAGGCATGCTAGTTTCAAGATATTGTGAATTCTAGCACCAATAAAGGAGATTGGTGTGTAATAATAGCATCTGCAGAAAAGAAGACACACTTCCGCTGTTGTGGTCAGTCATGTATGCCATATGATCCAATCTTTAACTCCACAAACTCAATTTCCAAAAATTTTTTAATTATTTTTCCATCTGAAAAAGATGAGGAAAATAATTTTTGTCATCGCCACAAATACTGATACAGGCTATGTAGCTTTTGTTCTGTTACAGTAAGTTTAAATACTGTTTTAAAAGAAGCCATTAATCTAATATGTTGGTATTAAAAAGCTGTATGAATTCAAAGGAAAAAATAACATGTAACTGTCAAATATAACAACATTAAACAAATACGCAAAATCTTTCTCAGTGTCCTGAATTAAGTGGAGTGACTGAGAGCAATCTTAATATGCAACAATGGTACTGTGCCACTCTCAAACTGCAGCTGTGTTCAATGCCTTCTTTAACGTTGTATCAGAGCAGCGTTTCTCAAGGTGATGTTTAGTCCTAGCCCATTATGTACCAGAAATTGCTTTACCGAGTAACTGAGAAACTAAAAACACTGCAGAAATCTAAGGGGAAAACGAAACAGTGTTCATTAAGTTTTAGCCTATTTTTTATTTAATTGTATATGGAGCTGTGGTAATACCAAATAAATATTTCTTTGCATTTTTTCCTAAAACCATTAAATTGTTCTTCGATTTAAACTCTGTTAGAGCAGTGTCCTTCAGAGGGAGACTTATATTTATATCCTTTTGGTGGGTTTAAACCTATGTGTCCCAGAAGGAAAGGGCTATGCGAATTATTTGACAAAACCAAATGGCAATAAGCTTGGTTTGTAACGTGGTTTAGTGATGACCATGTTTCATGCAATGGTCAGATCGTAAGTATGCCCTGCATACTGCACGCCTGCATGGAGACACAATAAATACAATGAAATCTAGTCTGTCCACAGTTCACATTGTATGTAGGGTCATGGAGGATTAAATGGCATAAACAGTTTTTGAAGCCTTTTTTAGCTTTAAGACCACCTACTCCCCAGTCACCGAGACAGGGACCACAGCCCAGTGCTTGGAAAGCACGCGCCCACCACTGTGGGATCTGATTGCCATGCAGGGGGCATGCAGGTGAAACACCTGTAGGCCAAGGCTACAAAGGCTGCTGACACACCTATCTTCCTTCTTCCCTCCCCTACAGCCTACGTCTGTCTTGCTGAATGCAGGTGACAACACTTGACAGAACAAGCTTCTGCCACTGTGGCTGATGCGCAGATATAAGCCCTGACAACTGAACAACAGGACAACAACTCCCAAAGTAATGGCAGCCCTAACACTTTTTAGGTGGTGGGGATCTCAGTGCAAAGTCATTTAATATACAAGCAAATGTGTATGCAATGGAGATTTAAAAGAAAAACACTGTGCAAAGAAAGAACAACATAGGAAATCGATTACCAAGCTAGTGTTAACAAGATGAGAACATTTTGTTGGTAAGCAACAAAAAATGTCCAAGTAATTATTTGTAATCGATTACCTCTTAAGAGAGGTACACTTAACTCTGCATCAGCCAGCTTGATTGTAATCAGGAGATAACCCTCCAAAAATCTCTTTAGCACTGGACAACTATTGCATCAAAAGCTTCCTTCATAACTTGACACACCCAATTTACACAACCGTCTTTTTTTAGCTGAGGAGCTTGTTGAGTCATGTTTGTGAGGTGCAGCCAAATCACTGACTTGCTACCAGACAGCTGCAGTCACATTTTTGAAAGCTGCTACTGCTGAGGCCACACAGTTGTACTGTTCATATTTTCTGTAGTAGTCTGTACAGCACATTCGCTTCTGACATAATGGGAGCAAAGACAGAAGACAACACCACTGCCCATCATTCAAAAGACTGAATAGACAAATAACTCATTAATCAGTGTCAAATGCCACCCCGATTCCTTCTCAAATTTTTCCATGACGCTTAATTCTTCTAAGTTTTCATGGACTGTAATTGCAGTTCTTCCCTAGGAATACCACTGTGTTGCACTGGGTCTCAGCATCCTCCTCTTCAGTATTTCATCGCAGGGAGCTGCATGCTTTGGTGGAGCAGGAAAAAAATGTAAGAACTTGGATAAATACTGAACAAATACCTTCAGTTCTTTGTCCCGGTACACAGCTGCTGCATGAAGTTTAACTGAGGACTGTAACTGCACAAAACACATCCTATGAAATTCACAGATTGACCAAATGGTTGAGGCTGGCAGGGAACTCTGGAGGTCATCTGGTAAAACTCCCTACTCCAGCAGGGTCACCTAGAGCTGGGTGCCCAGAACCACGTCCAGACAGCGTTTGAGTATCTCCAAGGAGGGACACTCCACTACCTCCCTGGGCAACCTGTGCCAGTGCTTGGTCACCTTCACAGTGAAAAACCGTTCCCTTATGTTTGGGAGGAACCTCCTGTGTTTCAGTGTGTGCCCATTGCCTCTGGTCCTGTCACTGGGCACGACTGTAAAGAACCTGGCTCCGTCCTCTTTGCACCCTCCCTGCAGGCATTTGTATACATTGATGAGATCCCCCTGAGCCTTCTCTTCTCCAGGCTGAACAGTCTCAGCTCTCTCAGCCTTTCTCCTAGGAGAGATGCTCCAGTTCCTTCATCATCTTGGTGACCCTTCGCTGGACTCTCCATTGTATCCATGTCTCTCTTGTACTGGGGAACCCAGAACTGGACCCAGCACTCCAGATGTGCCCTGACCAGTGCTGAGTAGAGGGGAAGGATCACCTCCCTCAACCTGCTAGCAACACTCCTCCTAATACAACCCAGGACACCATTGGCCGCCTTTGCTGCAAGAGCATGTTACTGGCTCATGTTCAACTTGGTGTCCACCAGGGCCCCCAGGGCCTTTTCTGCAAAGCTGCTTTCCTGTTAGGTGGCCCCCAGCATGGACTGGTGCCTGTACTGGTCCCCAGGTGCAGGACTTTGCACTTCCCTGTGTTGAACTGCATGAGGTTCCTGTCAGTCCATTTCTCCAGCCTGTCCAGATCCTTCCGGATGGCAGCACGACCCTCTGGGGTACCAGCCCCTCCTCCCAGTTTGGTGTCATCAGCAAACTTGCTGAGGATACACTCTGCTCCATCATCCAGACTATTAATGAAGATGTTAACCAGCACTGGACCCAGTACTGACCCCTGGGGTACGCTGCCAGTTACTGGCCTCCAACCAGACTTTGTGCCACTGATCACCACCCTCTGGGCTCATCTTTTATTAGCGCTTATAGTCCATTCAGGGTACGTATCATCACTGCTGCACTCTCCTACTGCCAGTAAGATTGCACGCTTCACAGGCGCGATAGGCAGAGCTGGCTGTGGCTGCCAGACCTCCCGCCGTTTTCTGTCAAGTACTGCACGAGGCATTGAACAGGAACAGCACTCTGCAGCGGGCAGTGCAGTCTTCTGGTCATCTGTGACTTATGAGAGACATCAGTCAACCTGCCAGCTCGACCTGAGCGCTGGCTCGCTCTGCGCACTTCACCCTTGACGTGGTTTCTCTTGGCTTGCAAACGCAGCCCGGTCAGGCAGTACGGCCTACGCCCCCCCGACAGGCAGTGAGCTACCCCACTCACTTCCACGTACTGAATCACTCGCGCGTAACGCTTCCAGTACTGACCAAAGAGCTTCTGCCTCCACAGACCCAGAACGTGCCCACCTCGCCTCCCAACAACGCCCTGCCGGTCTCTGCCGGCCTCTGCCGCCCCCCCCCGCGCTTCCGCCCCGCCCCGCGCTCCCGCCGCAAAGGCGCCTGCGCGGCGGAGGCTGCGCGCGCGGCCCAGCGGAGCCCACGTTGCGCCTCCTTACAGGGCGATGCGCTTTAGAGACAGCACCACTCGCCAATGGGATTCTCGGACCTGGAGGGCGGGGGCGGGATTTCCTGGCGAAGGGGAAGAGGTGTGAGGCTGGTGTGGGTCAGCGGCGGTAGCGGTGGCAGGGCTGCTGTTACTATGGCCGCCGCCGCCGCCGCCACTGCCGCGTCTCCGGCTGATAAGGAGAGGTAACGTGGGTCGTGCCCTCTGAGGCAGCGGTATGCCCGGTTGCTGCCCGCATGTCGGGGGCTGCTGGCAGCCTTGCTTGCAGTGAGGTGCGGCCGGGGGCGCCTTTGGGCCGCGGCCGGCGTTGAGGGGGCGGGCGGCTCTGTGAGCTCCCAGCGCCGGGCTGGCGGCCTGGGTGGCGAAGGGACATGCCGGCTCGGGGCGGCGGGAGGTGGGTCAGGCCCTGCAGCTGTAATGGCCTTTCCAAGTACGTGTGATAGTATTGTAATAACACCTCATATAATATGGCCGCGTGCTAAATTCGATGTAGCTGGCCTGCTGAGTTTCTGCCGAACAGTCCCTGGGGTCGGTTCCCAGAGGCAGCGGTGAGGGTTGCAGCGGGCATGCGGTGCAGCAAGGCGAGGAGCCGGCAGTGCCGCCCGCCTCCGTGGTCCGCGGCGGCGGAGGTTATGTTGTACCAGGGCCACGTAGGAAGGTTGTTGCCATGAGTATGTTGGCGTGGGAGGTTGAGATTCGACAGTTTCTGGTGCTGGAGTGCTTGAAGCTGTACTGTCCTGGCATTATTTTAACGTATGGTGTCGTTTAAAGCTCAGAAAAGGTAAACTGAGCGAGGGAAGGTGGTGGTCAGCCTGGTATGTTGATAGTTGTGAACGTCAGCAACGATACTGAAAATTTCCCGTGCAGAACTGGGCCACTTATGCAGAAGTACTAGTTGGCTCGTAAAGAGGACTGTAGCTAATAGGGGAAAATACCAGTGAAAAGGTATTTAGAAGGAGAAGAGTAATAAGACCTGAGATGACTGAGGCTAGCTTTAGAGGCAGAAAGAAGTGTTTCCTGGGAGGCAGTAAGGATCAGTGATCCTTGTCAGTCTCCAACTAACTGAACATTAGTCTGCTGCAGATTATTTGCTTACTTTCTGCTTCTGTATTTTCTTTATGCTGTCATACCTCCTTGTTCAAATGTAGGCATTCTTCAGCCTCTCCGTGTAGGCCTCAGCAAGTTGGTTCTTTTTATTGTCTAGTAAGAAGTATAATTGAGGCTCTGTCAGTCTTGTCCTCTGTACGTGCTTGACAGGTTTGAATTTACTGAAAAATCTTAAGCAAGTTTCTAAGCATAGTTTTTCAGAGGCTTATTACTTACCCAAACCTGGGTTGTTCTATGTGTGAATAGAAGGGGCGGGGTGGGGAAGCAAATCCGTAGCGGAAAAATCTCTGTTGCTTGCTTCTATCAGGAATTTAGTCAGCAATTAATGTACTACATCCTTGTCAGGAAACCTTTAATTCTTTTCAGGGAAATGTGTATGTTTCCTTTGAGGCTTCAGGGGTTTAAGAAATGGTTCAAATCATTCTCTGCCAGCCTTTAGTTTTCTCAAGACAGATAGCACTGTCCTTTGTACACTGTGCCCCAAAAAGTGGTGTCATGCAAGGAACATTAAAGCCAGATGGTCATACAGTATCCTGGATAACTCAAAATGGGGTTTCACAACACCTTACTAATTGGTCTAGGGAAAATAAATGGTTGTTCTAAGCTGCTGTGTGAACATTTGTGTTGTAGCCATGAGACTTTATTTTTTTTGTTTTACTAGGAAGATATTGCATAAACAATTAAGGAGTTATATTACTTACTTAAACTCACTGTTTTATCTTTTTAGATTCATCTGCATTTATCCAGCATATTTGAATAACAAGAAGACAATAGCAGAAGGAAGAAGGATACCTATAGACAAAGTAATTTTGTGTGTGGCAGGGAAATACAATGTTTTATTATGCTATGCAGTAGTGTGTAGGGAGCGGGGAAAATAAATCTCAAAGCTGTTGATCTTTTCTATTCCCCATGGCAAGTTGCTGAGTAACTGGAAATTACAGTGTATTTGAAGATCACCTAGTGTCAGCATGTGAATTTGGTAGAAGAGCCCTGGGTTTAAGTGTCTGCTTTCATGTGAGCACCACCTTTGGCAAGCAGGTGAAGTGATGAGAAACTTAATGCACTCAATCTCCTACATAAGTAGTTTGCCAAATTTGAAAACAATGCAGAAAAGAATAGGTAGCTAATGATTGTTTTTTGGTGACTGACTGTATATGCCTATATTCTGTGCCCTGTCCCCTTTGCTGCTGTCAAAGATAGAACTTACAATGCGTGTGGCACATAGACTTGGTAGTTGTTGTTGCTTTTAATCTGTGCAGAAATACTTTTTGATAATATCACTCCTTTATAATATTTTTAACAAGCACTGCTGGGAATATAAAGGGCTTTTCTGACTGCTTAGGCTTGGGTTTCTATTCTTTTCTTCTTAGGTCCTTGCTATAAGTTTGCTGTTGCTGATTCATGCCTTTTGGGTTTTTTTGTAAATATAAATGTTACTTCATTTCAACTGCTTTCCCTAAGCAGTTATTTTACTTGCTCCCTGTCTTAATTAATTCTGTCTCATCTGTTTCCTGTTTTACTGATGTCTTAACTCTTCTTTTTTTTTTTTAATGTTTTCTAGACCGTAGGAGCGCTCACAGATGACTTCTGTAGTAGTTTTGTCATTATTTGAAGTACCTTCTCTTTCCCTATCTGCTTTTTTTAGTTATAGAGTGGGAAACTGCTAACTATTGCTGTATAGGTAGCTCATCATTGAAGAATAATTAACTGTAAGACATTGTTTCAACAGGCTGTTGAAAATCCCACATCTACGGAAATCCAAGATGTATGTGCAGCAGTTGGATTCAACGTGCTATTAGAGGTAATTTAAAAAAAAATAAAACCCACAGAAAACCACCACAAACTTCGTATGTGTCTCTGTTCTTTCATTGTATCTTTTGTTACAGACAGGATAAATTACAATTGGAAGCTTTTATTATCAGCCAAGATATTTGCTTTCTTTGAGTAATAATTGACAGTAACAGTGAAGTAAATCCAGAAAACTGTATGCATGGCAAGAATACCCCAGATCTCTGAGACAACGCCACTTTTAAATTTATAAAAAGATTACTTTTATTTAATTATCCTTCTGAGAAGACTATCCTAGATGCTTAAAAGTGTATCAGAATAAAAGCTAATTTTGCAAGCTGCAACTGCAAATCAAGCTTTTAAAAAGGTGTATTTTTAATGACAGTTTATTACCTTTTGGAATGAGAGTCCTACAGGAATAGGATTCTGATGCCTGAAATCTTCAGGGTCCTTTGGAGTTGTGTTTTAGCCAGAGAATGTTAATTTTTTTTACTGCGATACCTGCCTGCTCTTTAAATAGTTTTAAGTTGGTTACTTTTTCCTTAGGGAATGAGTCCGGGTTTCGAGAGAGGTAACTTTTCGCAATTCATTTTCTTAAGTAATTACTAATTTAAAATACTGTTCAATTTTCTAAGAATAATTTAGGTCCTCATCTAAGAGTGTGACTGGTATCCAAAAACCAGTACAAAATCACTTCACTTTTCAGAAGTCAAATATATTCCTGCTAGTGCACAACACCCTGTGAAATAGTGAGTACCAGTAAAAAAACGGTAACATTTTAACAAAAATTAAGTGTATGAGTATCCAAAAGCAGCAGGCCTCAGACTGTGACCTATGACTTACTGTCTCTAGGTGTCCAGAAGGGTTTCTGGCTGGGGAGATAAAGCAAAAATCTGTGTCGCTGCGGTCCAGACTGGTGGGGAAGTAGAACGGTCCCTGCAGAAGTAGGTTACTTGCTGAAGTGTTCATTAGCAGTAGCTGGTTGTAGCAGTGCTTCTGAAAAAGTTTGGATACTACCGCAATGGCTAAATGGTGGATGACACTGTTGGAGAGCTACGGTTATGGTTTACGTCTATTCAGAATTCCAGGCTGCTATGACTTAGATCAATTGCCTGACAAATTCTGCAGAAAATTATTCCAGTTCTTATTATAATTTTCTACTTTTGTATGACAGAAAAATAAGATGTATCCTAGAGAGTGGAACAGGGACGTGCAGTACAGAGGTAGAGTACGAATCCAGCTCAAACAAGATGATGGCAATCCATGTTTACCTCAGTTTCCAACACGTGAGTAGAGTACCTGGGTTAGGCACTTTATCTGTTAATAAAACAGAAAGATTTTGTTAAGTTACCAGCTTGTTTACTTAGTTTTACTATTATAAATTTTACAACTTCACATGAAATCTCTTTGCCTGTATAAGTCAACCAAATCAAGTTGGTGTGTGAGCATTGAGTGGAGTTTGTAAAATGCTGTTGTCTTTGATCCTGCTGTTTCTTCAGTGGTTGGATTGGAGTGGATTGTGGGGAGTGTTGTGTGTATGTTGAACAAAGCAGCTATTCAGTTTTGGCCTACTGTTTTATTGACAGTCAAAACAGAGGATTTGGTATTGAAATGGCTAAATTCCACCTTTTTCTTAAGTTACATACATCAGGTAGGCCTCAGTATGGATGCCAAATTGATAAAACACAATACTGAGTTCAGTTGAGTTTTCTGCTGGTCATTTTCATAGATTAACAATGGATCAGCTCCCTTCAGTTAATTAATAGGAATAGTTCGTCTTGAATGACAAGTAATGTAGTCTTTTGCATTTTTCCTGAAAATTAATCAGTGTGTAAAAGGGAAGCAAATATTTATATATATATATATATGAAGAAGTATATGTCTTAAGGAAAGAGCAAGAAGAATACTGAATCTAGAGTAGCGCAAGAGTGCTGTTGGTCAGGAGGAGACGATTTGCTGGAAGACAGCAGTGCCTTTCTAAAAATGCTTGTAGCTTTTGCCTGGTCATTCTGTCCCAGGTATTTTAGGCCATTAAGAGGTGAGGGGAAAGAGTAACAGGAAGGTCATAGATACTCTGGAGACTGTTGGGTTATGTGCCTTTTCCAGTGTGCTATGACATTTATGAGTCCTGCACTTTTTTTAAAATTTAAAAAAAAAAAAGTTTTTCACAAACTTCTAGCTACACAGGGGAAGGAAGTAGAACTCCTAGGCTTTATATCTAGTTTAACAGAAATCTAAAGTGGGGCTGAAGTTTCTAACTTCAAAAATCATGCAAATGTTCTTAACATAGTAGGCATGCATTGATCTCTCCCTGTATTTTTAGGTAAATCAGTGATGCTGTATGCTGCGGAAACCATTCCCAAACTGAAAACAAGAACACAAAAGATGGGAGGTAGCGATCAAAGCCTTCAGCAAGGAGAAGGAGGCAAGAAAGGTAAAGGGAAGAAAAAGAAATGAGCTCACATCTGGAATAATTGTTACATCACATAGTTGTACTTACGACAAATGTGGATGGACACATTACTTGCTGCAACTTTGAAGTGAAAGATACAAGCAAGAAATAAACAGGTGAAGCTGAACAGAACTGCCTGCTTTTCTTGGAACTGGAATGCATGTAGCTGCCTCGCATCTGTGTAACAATAAATCTATCCTGACACACAACCTGCAACTCTGAAGCTAGCATCCACTTCTAAAAGTGGAAGAACATAAGCAAACGGGGTGGGTGGGAGAAATATTCCTTCCAGAAGAAATATGCAGCTTTTGATAAATAAATAAATATTCTTATGCAGACTAGATCTGAAAACTGGTTGCCTTAGTAAACCATTTATCTATGCTAGTGAAGTGATTGCTTTAATTCCGGAGGATCTCTGTTGCTAACAGAAAAATGTAAATTAATGATGTTACACCTCTGTAAACTTCCCTTGCTAATAATCAACTGCCAAGTGTACTAATAAAGGTGACATGTTAATTATAAAAAAATGCAATTTTATAGAATACTTTTTCCAAAAGTGATAATTTTTCCTCCACAGCCTGACTCCACAGGAGTCAGTGACATATATTGTAAGGATACTATTGTAAAGTTTTAAGATAACTTGAAAAAAATAGGTCCTTTATGTGTCTTCTATAATATGGGATACTATATTATCCTATTTTGGCTTGTTGGAGAGCTTAGGAAATGTAGCTTTATTTTCTACCTGTCAAATACTATTTCAGATGTTTGAGGCTTGCAATATCTGGTAACTTAAAATAATTTTTTTCATCTAGTCCACAGACAGGGACAGAAAGTTATTTGGAGAAGATGAGTTGGTCAGAACAGCTGTCCAGTAGCAAGGCTCCTTTGAAGTAATTAAGATATGTACTGCGCAAGTTAAATGAGGGATAGTTTAGTATAAGGAGACTGAAAACAGAGCAGCAATACCTTTTTGAAATTTAAAAACAAAAATCCTGCATGAGTTTTCTAATCCTTAGTATATGAAAACAAAGTCAGTTGAATGCTTTCACAGATCACTACTGGGAGCAAGTTGGCAGATTATTTTTGATAAATTTTTCATGTGGCAATATTCTCTTTTAGGATTTGTCTTTTCTGTCTATCAGGTGTGCTATTCAGTGGCATCACCTTTTCCCCATTTTAAAGATAAACAGCATTCAAAATTTATCTAGACATTTAATGACTATTCTAAAGTAATGAAACTTGGTAAAATTCTTGATGATGTCCCTGCTCAAGTTACTCATGCTTGTAGTTTGAGTTTTCTTTTGTTCTTATATTTCTTGTTCTGCTCAACTCCATCTTTTTCAAATAGATGGTGAGTCACCAGTGCCCCTTGAAGTCAACGTGGATAGGTACCAATAGTGCAACTGTGTAGAGCCCCTGACTTGTGAATAGTTCAAAGTCAATTGTATTTCCTGTCTGTAATATTTTGTAAGTGTGGTTCTTGTGTTGTATTGTTTAACGAAGGAGGAGGGTGTGTTCTTATTCTCACTGCAGTTGTACCAAATCCAGAAGTGTGAGAGTAGCAGTATGTAGGCTGTCTAAAATAGAATGGCTTGGGAGAAGAAATTCTGTGTTCTAAGGCTGTAATTGACCGTGGTCATATACAAATCTCTTGGGTTTTTTCTGCTGATGTAATGGTTTACACAAGCTACCCTTGTAGTGTCTGGCCTTGAAAAGCACCTAAATTTTGAGTAGTTCGTTAAATAGTGTGTCTGTGAGTTGATGGAATGCCAGGGGCTGGGAACAGGTGCTACCTGAAAAATTTTTTTGTTACAGAAAACAACTTGACATGGTGCAAGGTTGTTAGTTATGTCTACTCTGTAGAGTTAGGGAAGTGCTATGGGTTAGCTGCAACATGGGAGAAAATACCAACGGAGGTATGCAAGCAGAAGTGGAATATAAAATATGTGATATAAAGACCGTAACTGTCCATGGGTTGTGGGGCTTAAGTTATTTGCTTTTCCTGAGTAACTTCTCTGAAACTTTATTTAAAGTGGAAATTAATTGGTTGGCTCCATGATGTTAGGTGGAGGGGAATGACTGCAGCCAAGTCATGATGATGTTATGTCCAAGTCAGAGCTTTAGACTATGGGCAGCTGAAAAATGTGGATGTTAAGTCTCATGGGATATGTGTTCAGAGTGGCCAGATATTAAATATCTTAAGAACTTGTCTGTGCTATGGTATGTATGTTGAGAAAGAATCTTAGTGGCGTTGCTTACCAGAATTTCCCAAAGAACCCAAAATGGTAAAGCTATTTTAAATATATAAAACTGTAATTTAATCAAATTAACAAAGAAAGCTCTATGGGTATTTTGGATAAAGCTGACTGGGTTTTTTAAGCAAATAGTGCACTGCTAGGAAATCGAATTATTACTACCATTAAGGAGTTGAAGTCTGATTCTGCCAACCCCTGCCTGCTTATCCCTCCATCTCTAAATGAGTTCATTGTTTTGACTTTTTTTTTTTTTTTAATTTCTGTCTGCATTAGAGTAAGTACACTGTGTGAGCATTTGTTCCTAAATGAGGCATCACAGGGTAAAACATAACTCCCCCTTTCCTGCCAGGGTTAAGCTTGTAAAACAGACTTTCATTTCTGTATTTCCTGTTTTTTAATAAACTGGGTTCCTTAGAGGATTAAAAACAGCTGGGCCAAGGTAGTATGTCAGGTTCTTCTACAGTTCTTTCCCCCTTCAGCACCCTTCCCCTCGCCCCTTCACCCCCTCAGTTCCTGGGAACAAGGAAGATGGTTTGAGGCCATTGTGGGACTGGGAGTGCTGTAAAAATACAGAAATACTGCAACTGTTGGTCTCAATGCTATCAATAAAAAACAAAAAAAATTGAGAGAAAAAACTGGGTGATAATGGATGTCTTTATTTCACCTGTCTTGTTTTTACAGTTTTCTGTGAGAATTTGCTTAAGCAGTATAGTTTCTAGAAAGACTCTGGTTTCCAGTAGGTGGCAATATTAACAAAGACATGCATTGCTGAGTGGGCGTTTACTCTGCATCTAAGACGTGAGGAATATGGATGTTGAGCTAGTGTCACTCCAGAAGATACTAGTCTAGCTATTTAAAAGTATATACTTGTTATTTTCCTGTACTGTTTTTTGGGTACCTAGACAAAGATTAAAATGTTTGAAATGGACGTGTGAGCTCAGAATCCTTGTAACAGTCCTTATAAGAATAAGGACTGTTATGTCAGCAATGGATGGGAACATTGACATTGGGCATTAAGCAGAGCTGAAGATACACGCAACAAAGGAATGACTGAAAATGAAAATTCAGCACTGTTGTGAGATAGATGTTTTATTCTTTCAGATGTATGGAAGAGGGCGTGTAGCTGCTGTAGCAGAAGCCCAACTATCATTATTCAGTTCTTAATGTTATTTTGAAATGTGTTTTATCTTGGGAAGTGAATAATGTATGACCATACGTCATTCTCTACTGTCAGCCATGAAGTAAATTCCTCAAAGACCAGCTCTGCAGGAAATGGCTGTTTTTTAAAAAAACTTGCCTGTGTGTCTATCCTGTTCCTTGTGTGTGCTTAATGGCTACAGCCTTTTAGCCTGAACTCCCTTTTGGGGCAGCGTCTACATCTGGGATGTTCGTATGAGCTGTACTGAGAGCACGAAAGATGGTGTGGCTCCCTTGTTTCCTTCTCTGTCTGTATCTGCAGATGTAGCTGTGTTGGGATGGAATGGAATGGCCTATTTCATTTGGAAGCAATCCACAACGGTCATCTAGTCCAACTGCCTGACCCCTCCAGGGCTGACCAAAAGTTAAAGCATGTTATTAAGAGCATTGTCCAAATGCCTCTTAAACACTGACAGGCTTGGAGCGTCGACCACCTCTGTAGGAAGGCTGTTCCAGTGTCTGACCACCCTGTCAGTAAAAAAATGCTTCCTAATGTCCAGTCTAAATCTCTGCTCATGCAGCTTTCAACCATTCTCATGCATCTTGTCACTGGATCCCAGTTACTTTGCTTCTTCCTGTTACACACAGGCCTTTATGGGGTTATTTAACCTCTTAGGATAAAATAACCTCACTTTTCAAAGAGGTGGGGTTTTTTCCCCTGAATAAAAAATGACTTAAGACAAATACTCTCTTCATCTATTGCTTTGTAACTTTTGAGCCTGTCGAGTGATTTGGTTGACATGATGAAGAGTCAAGGTCTCAGACAGTAAAGTTTCCATAAGCCATGAAACTAAGCGATCAAATTAGGAGATAAGACTATGTGAAAGCATCACCCAGTGAAGAAAATTCTTCTGTCCCAGATGGGATGAGGGAAGGCAAGGAGAATATTTATCTTTTCTGGCTGGCAGTTTGCTTTGACCAAACTGCATTTAATATGTTGGGTGTTCAGTCAGCAAACATGCAGCTGCAGATTAGGTACAGATTAGGTATCTGGTAAAATCGCCACTAACTGAGGTGCCTTTTGCTGAAGGCCCTGAAGAGATGGGAGAATGGAATATACTGTTGTGGCTGGTGTAAGGGAGATGGGAGGAAACCATCTGTCATTGGTAGGACGGGACCTGGGAGACAGCAGGGGACACACCGGGCAGGAACTGAGTAGTCAGCACTGTAGTGCCACTTCTTATGAAGTGTCTTTTTTCTTACGTGTTGTCTTTCCCTCTATCAAGGTTTGGGTGTTTTTGTTGGGTAGGGGTTTTTTTTGGAGTTATCATTGTGGGGGTTTTAAAATGTTTTTCTGAACTTTTTTTTCCTTTTTGCTGAGTTTGGAGATGTGTAGGATAAAGCAAAAGAAACGTCCTGCTTACAGTTTTAGCAGACAGAACTGTAAGTGTGACCCCCCCCACACCTGCTAATAACTATGCAGCATTATTTGTTTAGGTCATTTATGGACCATCAGAAAATCAATGGGCGAGGAAAAACTTTGTAATCCCTGTAGTTTACCATTCTTCCTCTCTACGTTTCTGAAGCACACTAAACCTTGATGATACCTTAGGTTAGCAAGGCTACAAAGTCTGCAAAGCTGCGCTGTGTCGGCAGCTGCTTGTGGTGCTCACTGTTGAGACCAGATCTGTATTCCAAATGCTTCTGCTAAGGCCTGGTGCTCTAAAACAGCCCGGTTGCACCCCAAGATCCAGTCATGAAGCAGAAGTACTTCATGCTTTTAGAGAGGCTTCTACTAGTTCCACAGTAATGAAGTCTGGGTAAAAAAAAAAAAAAAAAAAAGGTTAATATCCTGTAAAGACCTCCTGCCTTCTTAAAGCAATTGGGATTTCAGTGTTGACAGGGTTCTTAAGAAATACTGAGGCATCATACCAGTCCTTTAAGAATCTCTTTATTTGTGTCCATTTTTATTTAGCACATTACAACTTCAGCACAGACACAGAGTAGATGTGTGTACCAACATCTGCACATAAATGTTGTGAAGAAGACTTTAGGAAGAGTACTGATCTGTGGGGCCAGCCCAGTGGAGTTACTTGCAGGAAAGGGTAACTTGCTGCAGAAATTCAGTCATTCCTACTTGCATCAAGGCAAACAACCAGATCAGATTCTGTTAACAGCAGATGGTAGTTCTACTTCAAGTAGAAATCTGACAAAAGAGCACTGAATTTAGGTGCTGGTCAAGAAATACCAAGTTGTAAAGACAAGAAGTTGATTTAAAGCCTAACTGTCACATCTCTCTTAGAGAATGTTTTAACACTTAACTAGAAATGTTTTATCCCCATTAATAACAGTGGAAGAACTGTTATCCCCATTAGTAACAGTGGAAGTATGAGAAATGAGAAGTAAGTTCTGTCTCTACTACAGAACTCATTAGACTTGGAAAGTCTAAGATTTATCAGCAGCTTTTAGAGAAGTAAGTTATGTAGTACTTTATACCTAAATCAAATAGACTATTAAGTAGCTTTATTTTTATTTCTTACTTATTATTTCAAGCCGTGAAACTAAATTACACTGGCCACATGACTGCTATATACACAGTTGGTAAGTGTTTAAAACACACCACTAGGATTTAGTATGGCTTACAGAAAAGGTCATGAGTTTAAGACGGAGGAAGATAACACAAGAAATTAAACCACTTAAATGGTCAGTCATTTCAAACTTTTTACTCGCTTACATCTACAACTCCGCTGTGAACTTTATCCTCTTCAGCACATCCACTCATAACAAAAAGTTGTCATGGAATGATTAGCTGTGTTATGTCCTTCAAATGAGAAACTGCATGCTGTCCTACAGAAAATGATGCACAGTGGGTCTCATACTTCCCTATCCAAGCTGACAGCCGTAAGGGCTGTGCTTTCCAGCTTAAAATGCTTTCTCTTAAGACACTTTTACATCTCTTCTTGTAATACCTATCTCTCGAATTTAAAACTGACCCGCTGAGTTGCACTGCGTGGTTCATTCTTTTGAAGTTCTTGCATCTGAAAATCTACAGTGAATATTTATATACCAGCTTGTTGCAGAAAGCCAAAAGTCTTTAAAAGTCTATTTTAAGATTAAATGTTTTGAATTTAGTATTGTAGACCAGAAATCACTTTTTATCCTATCAAAAGCTTACGCTTACCTCCTACGTGTTCTGTGAGTTAAGAACAGGGAGATTTCTGTAATTCATGCTGAATTTGTTGAAAATACTGTGGTGTGAAGGAGTAAATACAAATACAGATTCAGATCTAAAAGAAATATTCTTTTCCATTGATTGCAAAAAAGCCTGTATTCTCTTAACAATTTTGGTTGCATTCTTAATGATTGGTCAGGAATATATCAAGTAATGACAACTGCATCTCTATTCAGAAGTTTCAGTGTTCATGCAAAGTTGTTCTTCGTACAGTCAGAAGAGAGTGCAGATTTTTAAGAGCAGAAAAAGCTCATGGACGTTGTAGTCCATACCATTAATGACAGGAGTTCTGGAGACTGACACCCAAGGCAGTCAGTATTTCAACAGGACTTTAGGAAAAAATGTTCGCAATGGTATCACTCACTGGTGAGAGGTGGTTTGTGCTTTTGAGTGTGATCTTAAAAGGCACTCTATTAACAATTTTGGATGACAACTTTATTTAGCAAGAAGAGGCAAAGAATTGTACTTTAGTCATCTTGTGCTAATCTTGTGCAATTTAATGCAACCATTTCTGGCAAATTACTTCACACTAATATAAGCTTGATCACTTGAAGTTACTCTTCTCTATATTTAGTATCTACCCATTTAAGAATACACACACTGTACCAAATACTGTGTTACAACAAAACATGCAACAGTGAATAATCTCTATCATCAGATGCCTAGGACACGTAATTTCATCATTTACAACTTTATTGGTGGTGAATACATCCATTATGCCATCTTTTGCAATAATTCCCTGTACATTCAAGAAGATCTGTTCAGACTAATATTTTCCTTATACAACAGCTTCATGTTATCAGACACACCACAGTCAAAGTGTTAAGAGTAATTACGTACACAAAGAGACAACTAAAGTGCAGAGCCTGTGGGATATATACTTTTTATTTATGTTACTGCAGAAAGAGATTACTGAAAGATTTCTTCTGCATGAAGATGGATAAAATATTTTCATTAAGCTTCAGATGCTGCCCATTGCATTGCTTTTAAATAAAAATGCTTACTTTCTATACAGACACAGCAAAGTAGTCAGCAAACTTACAACACATTCCTTTAATATATCAAAATGTTTCCAAGGCAATATTCTCAAAATTGTACCACAGCTCCCAGTAACATCAAGCTTCATAAAGGAGGTGGTAGGAAAACTTTATCCAGTTAATAGTTTAAGTGCTCTTCTTTTCTTCACCTAGTAAGTTCACTGTTGCTTTCTTGGCTGCAGGAAAATAAAAGCAAGTTTAATCTTAGAGGCCTACAGACTAAGTGGCTTACTTAGTGTTCTTCAGCTGCATAAAAAAAATAATTTTCCTTTTAGGTCACAAAAGAAACATCACAAAAGAAAATCACAGCTTTTGTATACATATACACACAGACATAGTGATAGAACTGATCATATAAAGATTTTAAAAAATAAACCGTAAGTAAGGAACAGCACAATAAACAGCACAAACTGACTTACAATCATTGTATCAATAAAATAGAGCTGCTCACAGCATTTATGACATACAGGTTTACAGCAAGAAATATACTACCAAGCTGATGAAATAGGGCTGGAATAACGCAAATGTGTGTGTACATCCATATGCGTGTGCATGATTTCTTAAAAAATACATGTATGTGGAAATCTTTATAGGTAAAAATACGAAAAAGAAAGAATCAGTGATAGAATGAGGACAGAAAAATGCCACGTGCAACATGGAAGAACATTATTTAAGATACCTGTCTAAGAATAATGATTCAGGAAGGGCCATGCAGCAAAATTTCCAAGTGTAGTTGAGAAAGGCAGATCATTTAAATACCGACAGGAAAATTGCTTAAGTTGATAATTGGAAATGAGACTGCATGTGTTGTTTGGGGAGAAAGGAGACTTAAGGTGCTTTGAAATGTCTTATAAACAAATTTCCTTTCAAATAAAATTAAAATATACCTTTCTTTTAGCTACTTAATACATTTCCTTCTCTTACTTATAAAACTATCACCAGACATTTTAGAGCACGGGGGTCCACCACAGAATGCAAGGAAAAGCAATCTACAGGCTGTGATAATATTTATTCTAACCAAATAAAAACCTAAGTAATTTCTCTAAGAGTGGGCTTAGAATCCTTTGATCTCCAGAGGAAGGAAAAGTACAAAAACTTACAGATGGGAAAACTTCATTTCACATGTTGCTATTTATTGGATCTGCTCTACTACACAACTGGCAGCCCTTCTATACTACCAGGTATTTGAGATGCTATTTTAGGAGACACAAGAATACACTGCAACAATAACTGTATTTATGGAAGGTATGTTGTGAGGATCTTTGGACCTAGCTCTAGACAGAATGCTTATAGTGATATAAACTGTGGTGGGAAGACACACAAACTAATTAGCCACCGCTTCCGCTCATACACCTTGCACTCCTTCTAGCGTAACTCCACTCCTAGAACGTAAGATCCACTGCAATCCTCTTTTCTTGGCATCTTCACCCAAATTTAACTTCTCCATTATAATTTACATAGTCGTCTTGCAATTTTTCCCCCCCAAATGATGAATATTAACTGTAATATTAGAGTTGCCCAGGCAAATTCCTCCTACTTTATGGGATCAGGAGGCAATCATTGGCAGCCAACGTGGCTTCACTAAGGGCAAATTGTGCCTGACAAATTTGGTGGCCTTCTACAATGGCGTTACAGCATTGGTGGATAAGGGGAGAGCAACAGATGTCATCTACCTGGACTTGTGCAAGGCATTTGACACTGTTCTGGACAACATCCTTGTCTCTAAACTGGCGAGACATGGATTTGATGGACGGACCACTCAATGGATAAGGAATTGGCTGGATGGTTGCACTCAAAGAGTTGCGGTCAATGGCTCGATGTCCAAGGGGCGAGCAGTAACAAGTCGTGTTCTTCAGGGGTCGGTACTGGGACCGGTACTATTTAACATCTTTGTGGGCGACACGGATGTTGGGATCGAGTGCACCCTCAGCAAGTTTGCTGATGACACCAAGCTGTGTGAAGCGGTCAACACGTTGGAGGGAAGGGATGCCATCCGGAGGGACCTGGACAGGGTTGAAAGGTGGGCCTGTACAAACCTCATGAAGTTCAACAAGGCCAAGTGCAAGGTCCTGCACATGGGTCACAGCAATCCCAAGCACAAATACAGGCTGGGCGGAGAATGGTTCAAGAGCAGCCCCAAGAAGAGGGACTTGGGGGTGTTGGTGGATGAGAAGCTCAACACAAGCCCACAATATGCACTCACAGCCCAGAAGACCAACCATATCCTGGGCTGCATCAAAAGAAGCATGGCCAGCAGGTCGAGGGAGGTGATTTCTGCCCCTCTGTTCTGCTCTCGTGAGGCTCCACCTGGAATACTGTGTTCAGCTGTAGAGCCCCCAACATAAGGAGGACATAGACCTGTTGGAGCGGGTCCAGAGGAGGGCCATGAAGATGAGCAGAGGGTTAGAGCACCTCTCCTATGAAGACAGGCTGAGAGACTTGGGGTTGTTCAGCCTGGAGAAGATAAGACTTTGGGGAGACCTTATAGCAGCTTTCCAGTACCTGAAGGGCACCTGCAAGAAAGCTGGAGAGGGACTTAGGGACTTTTTACAAGGGCATGCAGTGATAGAATGAGGGGTAATAGCTTCAAACTGGAAGAGGGTAGATTTAGATTAGATCTCAGGAAGAAATTTTTCACTATGAGGGTGGTGAGGCACTGGAACAGATTGCCCAGGGAAGTTGCGGAGGCCCCATCCGTGGAAGTGTTCAGGCCAGGTTGGATGGGGCTTTGAGCAATCAGGTCTAGTGGGAGGTGTTCTTGCCCATTGCAGGGGGCTTGGAACTAGATGATCTTCAAGGTCCCTTCCAACCTAAACCATTCTATGATTCTATGATTAGTGAATAGTCTTTTCCTTACCTTCTTTAGTGATGGTGTCTGCAGTCTCTGCAGCCTTGTCTTTCAAGTCTTTAACAACATTGTCGAGCTGAGCTTCATGCTTCAGGAAGAAAGGCCGGATAATTCGATGATAGAGAAACTCTGCCCCATTAGAAGGACTTGGAGCCATGCACCATAACAGGAAGCCACACTACAAGGAACAAGAACACCTGCTTAAGTAGAAGAAATGAGTAGGAGACAAGGTGTAGCGTGCCTTCCTAACTCTGCCACAGACTTGAGCATATTTAAAACAGTGCATCATCCCCTTAATTTTGTATGGTCACAGTCCAATAACTATGCATATCAGTATAGTTACACACAGTGAATCTTTTTATTGGAATAATTTCATGGATACTAGCAGGATAAAGGAGGAGGGCTGTAGCAGTAAAGCTAATCTGGTAACAGGTGAACCAAGATTGCATGTACTATTTTTTTTTTTCCCCCAAGGTAGAAGTACAAAACCTCATTAGACAAAACATTAGTTTCTCTGGCTACTTCTAAACTATGTGGCACAGGCCTGACTGAAGATCTAGGTCCCTAAATCACTTAAATCCAGCCAAACACCTCCCTGTCCTCTCTGCCTCCCTGCTCTGAAAATGCAGCGGGTCAAAGAATGGGATTGTGTGCATCCCAGAGCTAAAGTCACAAGGTAGAAAGATAGATCCAAGCTACTCATAGCGCACAGACAAGGGTAATGCTTTTGGACTGTGCAGTTTAGGTATAGCTTTTGTAACACAATCTGCTCTCTCAGAGAAAAAAAACCAAACACCATGGTGTGTGGGGTAATATTTCTGCATCTCACAAAGGGGACATGCGTTACAAATACCTGTCTTTACTACTGAAGCACCTTTATCTGGCTTCAGTTCCACTGCCATACACAATACAGAGATAGCTATGCAAAACAAGATCAAAACATTTAAGGGAAAGGAAGTGTCATAACTAGATTTGCTTGAGCTCTGAAAGTATATATAAAAAGATTTTACAGGATAAAACTGCAATAAAATTAAGCAAACTTTGTTAGTAATTGTACAGTTCTACCAGACACAAATAGTACAATATTATTCTGTGTCAAATGCCTCTCCAGAAAATAAAGGCAGAACAGCTTCTCACAGACCACCTTTTAAAACACAACACAAAATGACCCCAGCCTCAGCCAAAATGTGTTGTTTTTTTTTTTTTTTTATGTTAGACATTATTAAATGTTTGCAGATTTCCACACATTTTTGGGAGGAGAGGGAGAGAGGGAGAAAAGACAACAACAAGAACTCAACTCTTACTCCTGAAAAAAAACCCCACCGGACAGTTAGCTAAGTTAGCCATCAAAAATCAAACTAATCATTTAAACTACAATAAAACCATAAACTACTTAAAACTCTGCATTTAAATACAGTAGCACTTTTTAAAACAGCTTAGATTTCAGAAGTTTTCCAGTTTTCACAGCAGTATCTACAGCAGCTGAAGAGATGTTTCAATGCATGTGCTAGAGCTTCTGAAAGTCATTTAAAAAACATAAGCAAAGTCTTATTTATTTATAAGGTTTCCAGTACACTGCATAGCATATGCCGTACACTGCATAACATTTCCTAGAAACTAGTTTGATCATAGTACCCTTTCAGAATTCCACTGTGCCTAGCCAGACATTTCTGCCTCCTCTCCTTCCCCTCATTCTTTTGATTTCCCACTGTAGAACTGCAAAGACAGAACCACATCCAAATATTTTGTTGGCATTATGTAAGAAACTCCTAAATAACAATTTGACCATTACAAGGTGATTTAAGTCAAGAGAGTTCTATTAAAAGAAAGGTTCTGATTTGAGTTTAACAAAAAGAAAAAAAGATAAGAGCTTAAAACCCCTTTTGCACACCGTCTTCTTCAGGCAAGCCTTCCAAGTATTTTAGAATATCTTCCCTCTATTCCTGCTCAGATAAGGGATCTTGCGCTTGAATGTTCACTAAGTTCTGCTCTTCATACCTGTAAAATTTTGGCTTTGTATTCACTGCAGTGCACACCACAGTAAAATTGATGCCCCTCACGCACATCAGTTGATGGAAACACCTGCTGCTTTTGGAGGAGACTGCTACTCATTTTTTCTTCAAGGACAATTGTCATTCCCCTTGCCCTAGAGAAAATCAGTTATGATATATTTGGAGCTGGAGAGGTATCTTCACAGGCTATTTCTTTGAAAAGGATCACTGATTCCTGGGGATAAGAACTGCCTTCTACAGCAGGTTTTACCAAACCAATTTACCATCCTTTTAGGTAAACTTTAAGCTTTCTTCTTTAAACTGTTTGATTGTGGTATCAGAACAGAATGACTTAAAGAAGTGTTTGCCCAGAAGACAAAGTTTTTTCAAAGTGTGTCCACCAGTGAGAATGCCTACCAGGAACATTCCAATTAATTAAAAGAAATAATTCAACATGCAATAAAATTTGGCACCCGTAAGTAGCAACTGATGCAGCATCAAAAAGCATGGTCAGAGAAAATAAAGGCAAAAAGTGATGGAATATCAATTTTCAAAAGCTTCTATTTTTGGAATTTAATATAACAGAAAGAATAAATGGTACTATCTCATGTTGCTATCCTTCATTAAAAGCTGAGAAGTATATTGAATTTATTTGCTGTTAAAGAACACCTGGCCAATTACTGATAGTTATTTCACTTGTCCCAATACACAAAGATGTTACTTAGTTCTCCTTTGTTTCAGGAAATCCCTCAGCTGTAAGTCCAACTTCCTCTGAAACTAAAAGAAATTGAAATTTTTCTTTTCTTGCCTAAGAACAAAATTAGTCATTTTGATTTTACAGCTTTGTCACAGCCTAGTCAAGAAAAAACCCTTTTAAGTTATAGATCTGTTCTCAAATACCTGTTGCTTTTGAAATGTACTGAAACAGATGTTTGTATACATTTTCTAGAGGACACATACCAAAGTTGCAAATCTCAGTCTTTTCAAAGCTTGAGAATGTCAGACTGATAACCTTGTTTATTTTTCCCTTGTCTCCCGCGAAACTGAACTAACATAGACTATTAAAAATCAAGTGGTTTGCCAAAAGGTCCAGAAAGCTCAGAGTGATAAATCTGTTAACTGGAAAAAAAAAATACTATATTCTTTGTGACCCTCCAGACCATCCAGAGGAGGGAATGGAATTCATGTAATAGACTGACTTCCTTAGGCAGACACCTGAGCTGGGGTCTAATCCACTTGGATCTGGTGCTAGCAGCTGTTCTTACCATAGCAGCACAAAACCGAATACTGCTGGGTTTGCAGCTACAGCAGAGGAAGTGACTTGCAGCTGAGAAACACAGCAAGCATGCCCATGGCCCATTCCAAGCTTTTACAGACAGAAGACTAACAAAACCCAAGACACACCTCATATGACCGCAAATACGAACACACTCCTAATAGACAACTGCAGTCTTTAAAACAAGGTCTTCATTTTAATGGAAGTGAAGTAGCTCTTTAGTCAAAATCAATAATTAATTGTATGGGGTGCATGGGTGAGAGGAGGGGATCTCTTGTGTTGAAGCAGAGTAAGACTGCCACATTTGGCACATTGCTACACCCACAATGACAACTCCTCCTGCTTCATTTGACTGAGTGCCTTGTAGCAGCAGTCTGCATAATGCACACAGTGTGACGTGTCTGCCAGTATTCTAATATTTCAAGACAGAACTGTCAGTAGAGTCAGGAGTCTCCCCTCCTTCCCACTACAGAGAATAATCCTAGGATAGTAACCTCTGCTACTCTAACTGGCTACAGTATTTCAGTACCTGAATGCCAAATAAATTTTTAAATAATTAATAGAAGTAGTGAAAAACAGATCACATACACATGAAATCACGAGTTGCATGCATGTCCTGTGCTTCAGAGAAAAAAAAGCAGATAAATAACAAGTAGACACTACAAGAAAAACATGAAACTCAAGAAAACTCGAAACAGTTTTCAACTGGAGAATAAAAGTATATGCAAATATTGTAATGTATTCAAAGGAGTTCTTGAACATGCCTTTCTCTCACCTGTAAAAACTCCTAGTGTGCTGAAAACTTTGAGGTGACAGAGCCTAGGCTCTGGACTTAGAGGAATATGGGAGCAGCTGTGATCTGTGTCTCCACCCTGCACACCAAGGCGTATAGAAATACTGAGCAGCTACAACTCGGTCTGTAGTGGAAGCTTACAAGCTGTATCAAATAAATGTGAATATGAAAATTTACCACATTTGGAAAATGAAAGCGAGCTTGAAACTTGCATGAATGACGTATCTGGGCTACTATGTAATAAAATTACAAAAGAGACATGGAGACATCACAATCTATACTGCAAGAGGTTTTAGTCATGGATGAACTGAAAGTTAGAAGCTGCCTGCTTCTTCCTTTTCCCCACATGGAGTAACTTCCATCTTCCTATCCAGTCAGCAAGGCTTTCTGATTCTCAGCCAACACCTTCTGTCTGCCTCTGTATCACAAAAGTAAACCTCTCCTATACTATCCACTACTGAGACAAAATACTTCTATGTGCCTTCAGCAGCTATCGTAGAAAGCTGTGCATTGAACTAAGAGAAGTACCTTTCTGTTGATGCCACCACTACATGTAAATGTGGTACTTCTGATACAGCATTATCTTGGTCTTCACTTGCTAAGTCAACCTGAATTGCAATTGCATGCTTTTCAGAAAGAGTGCTGGGCTGGCATGAAGAAATCATTACCACATCTTTTACCACCAAGAAGTTAGAAAAGAGGCTCTGAAAATACATTGTATGAGTTCAGAACTGTGAGCACAGATCCCTGCAGACAATGGGTAAAGTCATAATCCTGCTAAACTGTAAGGTGAAGTTGGGGATGTGAAATAACTGCGTTAAAGTGGTTAAGGACAGATTCTTCCAGTGCCATAAGGAACTCTTTTGGATCCTATTCAGATCAGATGAACTTGCACTTTGATCACTATTTGGCTTGGTCTTAATATAATAAAACCGTAAAACTTTCACATCTGTGTTACCCATGCTAAACTTCAAAATTAGTAGATTCTTCTTGAAAATTTTGGAAAACGATTAAGCTTAAAATGGAAAACCTATTTTTGTTTTTCATTAAGGGAAAAAAATTAGTGCACGGGGGGAGAGAACTTTGTGAGACAGGCCAGAATATTTTTAGTTTGAAGCAGTAGTTTAAATATGCGCTTCTTCTTAGGGAGCTAGGGAAGTAAGTGTCCAAATGATTGCACAGTTGATGCCTGTTAAAGATTCAAAAGGAACAATGCAGAAGTGTAACTTAGCTGTCCAAGTAAATTTGTCTCTAAAATACGGCATTTCCTGGAAAAAGCATTTGGCAACACCAGACCTTACCAATTTTAAATGACCCCACAAAAACAGCTAGAAAGAGAATCCTTTCAAGAACTTTGGCGGGACTAATCCAGGCTAACAAAGGAAAAGAGAAGGAACAGAACAGCCCACTGAAAAAGAAAATAGGCAACAGTTCTTTAAACTAAACAACTGACTCTCCCGCAAGCTACAGCATACATGGTAATTGGCTATCTCCTGTAATAATTTAACGTGTTAAAGCTGATTGATAATACATCACATCTTAGTTGACAAACAAAGCTTGGAACACATTAAGCAAATCATTATTGGTAGTCAGACCACACTGACAAACGCACAACAGCAACAAGCTCCTCTGACACCTGCCATTTCCTTTCAGCAAAGTAGGCTTAATTAAAAATGAACCCTGTATGATTCAAACTATTCTTATGTTGCAATTTCCTTCTTTGCTCCCAACAGCACAGATGTTAATACTTCCTTTTGCTGCCTTTGTGATTTTCCTCTCCACTTTCACTAATGCACTTAAAGCAAAAATAGAGCCACTCTGTAGGGTTTACCATGTGCTGTCATTTTGCCCAAATTTACCTAAACATCAAGACAAAGAACTGTCTTTCTGTGGTGCAGCTACACCACCTCTTTTTTCCTAAAACATGGCAGACGCTTTCCTGCCACCCATCCCAACTTCTCCTCTCGCCTCACAAAACCATCAGCTGTAAACAGATCACTTTCATAGTGCTAAATTACATGTAACCAGCATCTAAAAATAAGGCGTGACCCAGGAATGATTCCAAGGGAATCTGTTGTCATCCATCCATTCCTGAAGACATTAAATCAGTTTTATCAAAGGTGTCATTTTAGGAGAAGGGTCATGTGAACTAACATACCTTTAGCATGTAGTAGAAAGGGAACCAGGACAGAAAGATATCAGAGAAGAATTCCACTATGCTGAAAACGCCATACACAACCCAGTAAGTTAGCCACTGTGTGTCATCATCTTTGTTGGGACTTTCAATGGCCTTGATTCTGCAAGGAAAACAAAACAAGTGAGCAGATCAGTAGCATTAGTCTCATCTATAATGGTGAAGTTTTTATGACTCAGATTTGCTGTTACGTGTGAATCCTCATAATTTAATTAACTCTATATGCTCTACAGAAGAGAACAAAGTACTACCTATCATACAGACAATGTGCCCAAGATCTTTCAAAAGCAAAGCTTTTTCCCTACGTGTCAGACTTCAAAAAGAAAAAACACTCAAGCTATTTGTAGCCCTGTGATTAGAAAAAAAACCCAAGCAAATGAAAACACGAGCACCTTGACCTTGTTTGTGAGACAGTTCATGGGACAGGGAAGAGAGTGGATAATCTTTGGCCAGTTCCAATTCTGGATGCATTGTGGTAATCCTGACCAGGCGACTATTGTACACTGAAACATTAGGGATCCATATAACCGCTACCCTGAGCGTGCTCAGGCCTGTGCTGTACGTACAGCCTGGCTTTCAGGCTTGTGCTGTGCTGGAAAACCCCTGGTCATAGGATAAACTCAGACAGCTCACTGAAACAGAGGATCCCACAGGCAGCTCTCACGGGGTACCAGTGATTATACCACCTGTGTGGCCTTGTCTTTATCTAACAAAGACCTCCATCTTTGACAGTAGGAAAAATGAACAGAGTTGTCTTGAAATCCTGCAATAGCTTAAATAATCAGAATGGGGTAATGTTGTCTACAGATGGGGTTTGCACAGTGTACTGTGTGTGGATCGGAAGTCCATTCAGTGCTGCACAACTTGGGGTTCCCAGCATCTACAGGGATATTAAATTGTCTATACTGTTCTCTGTTTCTTTATGGTGTTAGCTCTAATAAATAGCATTTTAAGTGAAGCATTACAGAATTTAAATGTCGTTCTTACTGGGATCATAACAGACCAGCACCTCCTGATAGAAACAGCATCTAGATAAAAATTTTACATCTAGTTTAGGATTTTGAAGTGAACTCAAGTATCTTTACTCATAATGTACATGCACTAGATTCCTCTTTGAAAAGGTAAACGATAAGATTTGCTCTAACTACTAACAAGCACTTGGTCTACTGAAGCAGAGGAAATCCAGTACCCCCCACACCATACAGTGAGGACTACATATCTGCACTGCCAATTGTTTTGCTCTATAAACCCATTCCTACAGGACTTGCAAATACTAACGCAGACTACGGTATTAAAGAGAGGGGGGAGCAACCTCTAGTATAGTCTCGGGGTTCCTGCATCTGTTCTGCAACTGCTAGGAGAATGCAGTTCCAAGTTTATTCAGTTCTGAAAACAGAAGTTGAAAGAAAGATGCACATCTGCTTCCTTCAGTACAAGTAATGAAGTGGAGACTGGACTCACTAAATTCCAGATTAGCACTGCAAGAAGTTTTAGAAGGAAATGCTAGCACCTGTAAGCCTGATAATGTGAAGCTTAGGAGTATTAAAAAGCATTTGTCCCCTCTGCTCATGCCATACGATTAAAATCTGTAGACTCAGTTTAATGAATTTAGTTTTAATTCTTTCATAACTTATTCCTTTAATATCAGCTATATTGTTGCTGAAGCAGCATCTGTTGGATATATCAAAGGTGTAAAGTTTTCTTTTATTCTGTAAAAAAGATTGAGAGTTAGGGAGGTTTACAAAACAGAGATCAGACAGATGGTTGGCTGTGAGTACATTTCCTGGTTTATGAATTAAGAAACTCTTTGACTCTTGTCACTTCCTGGTTCTCTAAATAAAATAAATAAAAAAAAAGGAAAAAATCAATCATGTGACATGCCTTATGTTTTAGCACAAGCACTGGCAAACCCACCACATGCAGAGAGAATCGGTGTAGCTACTGGATTGAATTACTTTGAAATGTAATACGAGGATCTGATACTTAATTTATGCGTTATTTCCATTAGAGTTTGTGGCTGGCCAATAGGGTCCTGCAACAGGAAGGACAACAGCCCTTGCCGTACCCCATCACGCACAATAAGGTGCCGTTATTGAGGTACTGCATCAGCACGACTAGAAGAACAGGTTTTCCACAGGTGGACAGCAGCAGGTCTGCTTACTCCTGATCCTAACACCACAGTGTTAGGAAACAGTAGCCCGGGCAGTCTGCTTAAAGGCAGTGCAAACTTCAGCTGCTCCTGCTCTCCCACTACAAACCACATTTTTTCTATGTCCCCACCTCTCAGGCATTGTAATACTGTCAGGTGAGGGAGCCCTACAAAAAAACCAACCAAACAAAAAAAACCCAACAAACCAGAGAACACGGGAGGTAAGGGAGAGGGCTACTGATCTATTTTCCAGGTCTGAAACTGTACTTCTGGACAGAAAGAAAGAGTACAAGTGGCTAGTAGGGAAGTTACAGTGGTGGATAAAGAGAGGAAAGGGAACTAATTGCAAAATTTCTCAGTGTTAAGGAAAACTTGCTGTAGGGGTTCACCGTGTGAATTTCTCTGGTTCTGCTGACAACTTCTCCATTAGAGGCACATAGGCAAAGGCTAATTTTACCACAATAAGCATGCTAGCTTGGTATTTGTGAGAGAACACTTTGCAGTGAAATCACTAACAGTCTTGCTGTTTTCCCGTCATCGTCTGAAGCCATCCATTGATTTAAGGA
The DNA here is from genome assembly GCA_008921705.1 of Burhinus oedicnemus. Taxonomy (NCBI): domain Eukaryota; kingdom Metazoa; phylum Chordata; class Aves; order Charadriiformes; family Burhinidae; genus Burhinus; species Burhinus oedicnemus. Next base: position 771,502 of record VFFE01006558.1, read on the forward strand.
AGAATTGTTTAATTTTTGTTAACATTATTAAAATCATCTCAGTAAGCATGAAAATAAGTTCTCATAAAAAAAGCTTAGAATCTCTAATTTTCTGGCGAAGGGCAGATGGCATATCACTGTGTTAATGAGGCACGCTGTATTATCTTCTCTCCTGTAAAAATGGATGGCCTTTGAGAGCTCCTAAATGCAGTGCCATGAGTGTGCTCCCCTTAACATTCACCGTCTGCTGCTGTAGTCCCCTAAGGTGATGTCTTGAAGGGAATACATGAACAAGACACTTTCATGGTCAGTCACAAGCAGCAGTACTGCAAGTAGTCAAAAACCCATCTGATTTAACCAGCTGATACGCAGCACTAAATCCACGTGTGGTGTTTTCCTGCATGCTGTAGGAAACGGCACATTTTCCCTCCCGTAATGGTCTGATGTAGGTAGGTGCCATGCAACAAGCGCAGGTGGCAGACCCCTACCACACCCACGAAGGTAACAGCCACGTCAGCTCTGAGGAAGGGCATATACTGCATTCGTTAGCAATGACTCCAGTCCCAACCCCATTTAGTGGGAGGAAAGGCAAAAGCAGGATACAGCAGGGCCATCAGTGAATGAAAGTTTTAACTGAAGTCAAGGAAAGGCAAGTATTTTATAAACATTCTGCTTCTGAATGGGAAATATATCCCTCAGCTGAGGCTGCCAGTGGAAATCCAGTCTAACATGTCCCTGTTAAATAAAAGGGGAAAAGTTATCTCCATCCTTTGCTACTTACACACTATTTCAAGAAAATACTTCTTATGCAAGAACAAGTAGGTACAGTAAGTTATATAGAGTATCTGAACGGATAAGGTATCTATTTACAACTATACCCTTTTCAACATAAGAATCCCACCCTAATTAGACTTACTCTTTTAAGTTATTCTATTAAGTTATCAGTTACTATCCTGGTGTAATGCTCTGCACAATTAACCTTAGGAGATACATATAGATGTTGCTTCAGGCTTCTCCATGTTAAGTCACGAATCAATCAGTGTGATATTCAAAATGCCATCTCCATCAGTAAGTGAAAAGATACAGATCAAGAGGCACTGGTAGTACAGCCAACTTTAGGATAGCCTTCTTGTAACAGTTATTTACACATTGCAAGCGCAAAAAGACAGTCTCATTAGTATGTAACAGTAAGATTTCCTAACAAAAGAAGGAGCATCCAAAGCCTATAATTTGAAATTTAAAAAGAAAAGAGATACTGTCAGGTTTTTGTAAGTTTCTTCTAACACTGATTTGACTAAATTCCATGTTAGTTATGTGTAGTAATTACACATCACAAAGGATTTTATATGGTGCTTACACACTGTGGGAAAATAACGGAAAATCCACAAGGGTCATTGCAAACATGCTCAAGTGACCTGCAACTGATGTGATGAAAAACACATATATCACACTAATCATTGTTTAGTCTTGTGTGCTTGACAAGTAGAACATCTGTGCTTAAATAACAAAGGCCTGTGATAGACTCTGAGGCACCCTATCAAACATGCTTGAGATTCCTGCCCTGCTGTCAGAAAGATCAAAGCACAGTGAAAAACTATGCCTGCTTGAATGCCCAATATACAGGCGAGAACAGCAGGCCTGTAACACTCTCCAGCAAGAACCGAGCTCTGCAGAGCCTGCGTTCCTACTTGTGTACCTCTGCCCAGGTTCTGCTTTGGAGATACCCCAGGTTGCGAGGTATCAAGATTAAATTTACTCTCTGCACTTCATCCATAGTTTTGTGGTTATTCCCGTGTCCTGCCTGTGTCGGCACACATGCTAACTGTAGAGGACTTTAAATAAGGCCTCAAATAACTGTTCACAGTAGTTCTGCATGCCGGAGGCAAAAGCACTCACTAGGAACAGGTTCCAGTAGACTGGATGGTAAACATTACAGCTCAATTACTTTAAAAACAGTCCAGCAGTGAAAATGGCCTGCCCTCAGCCAGCATTGCAACTTGTGCAGATAGATGGGAAGCCAAGTAAAAACTTCATTTTTAGCCAGATCTGTTCCCCGATAACCCTACGAGCTGGTGATGCTAAGAGGGAAGAGCAGAGGCTGCCACACTCTCCAGTCTCATATCAGCAACGTAGCTACAGTATCAGAGTACTGGCTCGATTTTGACTGTGTGCATCCTAGAATCAGTCAAATTGAACTCTAGATCAAGTGTAGTTACTTTATCCTGTTACCTGATAGTAACAGATAGTGGCCTAATTTTAGTAAGTTGCCAAGTTAAGTTCTTTCACTTAAAGCATCTGACTCATTTTGACAAAAAAGATCATCTCTTTTCCAATAACAGACTGCTATACACTCCTGAATTAGCTCTGGTGTAACAAATCATTTTTAGAGTTAATTCACACATGCAGTACTCACAGAATAAGCACATTATAAGTACACCAGTTATGAGTTTGGGGTGCGGTTTTGTTGGGTTTTGAGCTGAGTCCAGATGTGGAAGCCAGAAATAAAGAAAGAAATGCCAAATTAAAATTTGCTCTAGTCTCATGTGAAGTGATTGCTCAAATCCCTGCAATTTACTAGGTGCACCTGATTTCTCTTGTATAAATAAAGTTACAAGTTTAAGACAAAAAGATTAGCTTCTGTTAAGCCCAATATTCATGTTGTTTTTAGAGAAGACTGGACCATTTTGTGCCTCCTTCCTTTAGTTTTCTAATCAGTGCTATACTAAATGAGTAGGCAGGCATATTTGTGACCCTCTTAGCCAAGCATAACTCCTTTCCCCCCGCCCCATTTAACTTAAAAAAACCTGATATTACCTATACTTCTAGACTTTATACACACTAGTCTGCAGGTTGTGGTGACTCAGAAATAATTTACTTCTAGCTATCTGTCCAGACCCTTGTGGGATCAACACCCCACTGCACCACAGACTGCCTTAGTTTGGTGCCTCCCTGTCATCCTCATTTCAGATTCACCTTGGGAGGCTGCCTCCTCGCATTATTTCAGTGAAGCAAATACCTGCATATTTGTATTTGCTTTAGCATTTTGTCTCCTACAGTTTCATCCATTAGTTAAAAGCCTTTCATCTTCCTTCCTCCTTACTGACTCCAATAGCAGTCGTGCATTTGCAGATACTGAAAACATCTTCCTGCCAAATGCACTCACACAACTGCTGCAGTGTAACTCTACCATCTCCCCTCTCTCAAAATTTTGTGTATCCAGAAGATGGCAGGAGACAAATTAATGAAGGACAGCAAGGGGGGCTCACTGTCCATGCAGGGACAGGTATTATTAGAACACAACAACAAACAACATGACACAAGTACAAAGGGTTCTACCTTTGTTTCTTCAAAGGAAATGCAGACTGAGGCAACAAAAGGAGCGTATGCCATTTTGCCCACCAGCGAAGTGAGTTGTACAGGCTACATGTTAACCCAGCACAAAGCTAGATTTCTGCAAAAAAGCAGCAGTTCTCTCATTTCATCGCTCTCAGCTCATTCTTGGCCCGTTCTCTTCTTGAACAAGTATTTGTAGGGCCACACAATTAGTCAGTTCCCCAGTTCTGACTCAGGTTAAAACCAGCTTCCCCAAACACACACCCACGCAGGCTTTTTTTGCTGGGATTAACATGCGTCAGTGCCTCAGTCCAGCCTGCCAAACCATTTGCTTACTGCTTGTTCTGCCACACAGACCAGGCGATGCAGGTGGTGCTGTGCAGCAGGAGCTCCAGCAGGCTTCAGGTCTCCACTCCCGGAGAAGCCGTCCATGCACTGTCTCTGGAAGGGGAATTTCCTCTACTTCCATCCTTAACACAGGCAAGGAAAGTCACTGCAGCCTTCAGCAGGGCCCACCTGTGTATGCTGTCTCAGGCTATCTTTACCAACTTCACTGTTGGCTGTACTCGTCCACATTAACAGTTAGACCAGTACTGCTACACTGCCTGATAAGAATCTAAAGGCCCTGTTCTGGAAACGTCTAATCCCAGCTTATCTCACAGAAGTCTTTCAGGTTGTCTTTCCTGAAGTTACGGACAAGAGAAGTGGCATGGAGTGAGGGAGCTCTGGGAAAAGCCACATTTTACCTGTGTAGTGCAGACATGCTGCATCCCACCAGAGAAAGTCACTTGCTAAGGATCCACAACACAATGCTTTTCTGCTTGTGACAGCCCATTTTGTCAAAGGGAAAAAACATTTCACAGGCTTTGGTTGCCCCTCCACACAGCTGTTACTGATTACAGTACTGTTGTGACCAAATGGAGAAGAACTGGGCCACTGCTGCGTTCTTACAACAATACTGAAAGAATAAAAGTTACGTTTTCCTGTCAACCTATACTGCACTGCGGAGACTATATTTCAAGTGTAATTTTATTACAGCTGTACTACTGTTTTTCAGTTCTGTTTACTGCAATATCGGCAACAGAATTATAGTATGGCCTTAATTTATAGAAATGTACAGTAAAGCACGAAATCATAGCACAATGTTTTCAGACTTGTCTCAGCTGGTAAAATGCTGCTGTTTTGAGGTAATCACTGTGTCAGAAGTTCTTAAACCAGAAACAAAAATCCAGCAGTTTTAATTACTGAATGTAATTAAAAAATTGACTCATCGGGGAGTGGAAAAGAGATTACAGTTTTAGGCCGGGGACTAACTTCTGGGTTGAGGCTGGTTTGCAGAGACCTGAAGAATTTCCTTTATGAGTACAGCGCTAGTTGCTAAGCTGTGTGGCAACAAAATTTTGTAATTCTTCTTTTTTTTTTAAAAAAAATTACATTTTATCTAGTGTTCACAGACCCTCACATGGAAATTTGCATTTGTCTTCCTGTCAGCCTCATTATCCTCATCTAAAAATTATGTACCTTGCTCACTGTATGCATAGTGACAAGTAGGCTTCCTTCCTTTTGGGACAGGAAGATGTTGCCAGCTCTCCTGTGTCATCTAAGTCTCAGCTGTGAAGAAAGACTTTTAAGATGTAGCTAGAGTACATTACCACAACAAAACAACAGGGAAACAAGAAAAGCAACTAACAATAATCCACATTTTTTTAATCTCACTTTTTGACTCCAGCTCACTTTTTCAGCATGTGGGGTCTGCAACGCTACATATTAAATGTTAGAAGCATTGTTACTCACCAGGAAAAAGTGCAGTTTAAACATATATTCCAGCAAACCCCACTGATGTAAGCCTAACTATTCCTTTAACATCTGTAGGCCTACGTCAGCCAAGCTGCCAGAGGTCAATACAGTAACAGAGAGGAGTGCATGCCAGGTGCAATGCTGCAGTGCATCTTGACCAAGGTCCAGTGAAATGCATTCATTTATGCCTTAAACATATCTGCAGTCCCTAAAAATAGTATCTACATCAATTATAACCTGGAAATCTTTCAATGAGTTTAATTCAGATTGTGGACCCATCTGTGCAAGAGAGACCTTTACTTTTAAACCTAAATTTAAGATATACAGGGTAAATTAAAATTTTCCTACAGTTAGTGTGATATTAAGACTCTCTCTTGCATCTAACCACTTGCTGTCTCCAGAAAGGAAAGTGCATCATTTGTCCAACCAACAGATAAGATAGCTTTTATTTTAAACATGGCACTCTAAAACCTAAAAGACAAAAAGCAAGTATGCTTGGAGGAACTGATTTGGCTGAACACATACAAAAGTCAAAATACACTTTTTAATGTCTGAAGCCCCATGAAAAGACTATCAGCTGAGAGAGGAAACGGGCTAAGTGCAGAGAGATTTGGAAACTTTCTGCTTATATTTACACTGAGCATTGTGAATCTGGTTAGATGCACCAGCTCTCTCAAATCACTTTTACAAAGCAGCAGCAGAGCATTACTGGTGAACATTAGCGTATCACGTAGTGTTTTCCATGAAGGAAAAAAGTAAGCATTCTCCTCCAAACTTGTTAAGAGAAAGCAAATTTGCTGCCCTAGCTCTCAACAAATACAGGAAGGATTTTACATTTTCTAAACAACTGTGACCAAAGAAAAGCAGCATTCCTGTTTTAGAGGTATGGAAGAGGCAAAGGAGCTAGGAGACAGGCTCAAAACATCATGACAATATTCAAATTAAGACTTGAATTGCATGTTTATACTTCTCTACAACCAATCTAGATTGTTCACTGTTGGTAAAATGCCATGAGCAGCACTTACATAGTAAAAACAGCTGAACTGAAGTAACAGCATAAAATTAGCCAAAGCAGAGAGAGGCATAATTGTACAATACTGTTTTTCCTCCCTTGAAGACATCAGTAATAAGTTCAGACATTTTAGTGCCCAAAGCTATTTTCATCTTTGCAGTTTTTAAACTGAACATGACAGCACTCTGAAATTTCCAATCCTTTGCACACATTTCTTAGTCATCAAAGGCTCCCTTCCTGCTTGCTCTCTAATTTTTTTGAGGCAGTTCACCACCACTGGCTATGGGTGGACCTGCATTTAAACAGGCTAGCTCTGGAAAGTTTAGAGAAGCAGTGAAAGCACTGGCAATGTCATATATATACTGCCAACACTCATTTCTTCCATCTACTAGTCTGAATATTTCCTTGTGCAGTTAAAGCTTGCTGAAAGTATAAAAAGTTGCTTCTATCATCTGTGGTAAACTTTTCAATGCTGGTCTGCTGCAAACACAAAAGCTTGCAAACAAATGTTAGATTTCAACATAAAATTACTCTATTTCATCACACAGCACTTAACAAAATTTTAGGGAATAAGACTAGGGGTTTATGACAAACTTTAATCCAGATTGTCTGATTTACTGGGAAACAGACAGATAAGGTTTACTTGGAAAACTACTGCTTAATTTGGCCTACATTAAGAGCCTTGGGTACACCCTTGCTGGTGACATGGCATAGAAGACTTGGATTTTTTGGAAAGACTTTGTGTCGCTGGAGAAGAAACTCCTCCGTGTATAAAACCACTACAGACTTACCAAAGCAAAGCCGGAGGTGAAGATGAAAAAGGGGGAAGGAGAAAGGAAACAGCCGTGCCTGCCTGAAACTGTAATAGGCATTAACTAGGGAGTTGCCCCCTCCCCTTGCGTTGGCTTTGAGCCTTGGCTGAGGCCAGGACGGCAGTGGTGTGAAAGCTGGCAGCAGCGCAGCTGCAGCTGTACCCCTTCATGCCCATGGGCAGACACACCCCATCTGCGAGGTCTAACCCAGCAGCTACAGCCTCCAGCCCTTCTCCACTGAAATCTGCACCTGCTGCACGGCATGCACTGACAGTGAATACAAAGAATGATGTAAATAAAAGAAAATGAACTACAGAATTATACAAGGGCTGACAGGCAGATACCTGCACATTTGTAAAACCGTCCTGGTTTCTTGTCTGAACAGACTGAAATCTGAGCATCCTTTTCTGTGTTTTTTTCCCCAATGTATTTTCTTTCAGGTAAGCAGAGATGAACCGTAGCTACCATGACCAAGGTAACCCAGAACCAAAACCCTAATAAAACAGATTTGGAACATGCCTAATGGGTCACTCACTCAGTAGCCTGTCTGCCATTTTAAACAACTGTAAGGTCAGAAGATTATCTCCCTTGCAGAACACAGACATCTGTTCTACTCCTTCATGAATGTCTTTTCTGCCCAACAGAAGCTGACGCAGTACTTCGTTGTTTTTCACTTTAAACAATTCAGTCACTGACAATGCAGAAATGATACACTGATCTACTTCACAAAAGAAGAAAGTAAGTCAGCTGGGGAAAAAGTAATCTGCTTTTTCTCTTTCAGTACTTGAGACATTTTTTCAGGCTTGGATCCATTGTTGAAACACCTGTGTAAACATCAAGTGAACACCCTGCACGATACCCTCCATTTATGGCTCCTGACCTCTTCCAGAAGCCACAGCTTTTACAGCAAAAACTGTCTGAGGGTGTTTGCAGCTGATGACAAGAGATGAAAATTGTTTTCTGCCCAATGCTAGGAAGCAAATCTCACTACTGTTAATTCATACAGAAGGCTCTTCATCTGTCTTTCAAGAGGGACAGACCAAATAGCAAGGAATAAACAAACCACCCCGGCTAGTGCTCTTTATGC
>VFFE01006558.1:780996-801471 GCA_008921705.1 Burhinus oedicnemus
AAAAAAAAAAAAAAAAAAACAAAAAAACCCAAACAATAGAGAAGGAACTTACTTTGCATTGCCCAGGACATATTTAGAGCAAACATATTTTTAAAAGCTGCTGACTGTATTTAAACAGAGTTATGCAAAAGGCAAGTACTGTTTCAACAATATAGCAGTATAGCTGGGAAGGACTTCCATTTTATGAACACAGCAGGCTACACAAGTGGTTTTATTTAGTACATTTCTAAAGTCTTTTGGAACACACTCCACTGTGGTCTTACCTAACAGGAAATCCATTTTGGTCCAATAACAATATAATGCCCATGAAAGATACCAGGTATTGTTAAAACCAAAACATCTAAGGAGGGTTTCCTTTGAAAAATCAGGTATTTTTAAGTCTTTTACACCCAAAAGGAGCTGCAGTGTCTTCCTTTCCCCCTTCTCATCAGCTAGGTGGTTTTGGAGTAAATAGGACTCCTTAATGCATCTCTGTCTCCAGCCCATTACACTGTCTAGTGCTTCGTATCAAACATACGCTGACACTGCACCAGTGCCTTTCTGCGTCTCTGGGAGCATCTTCAACTAAAAACATCAGTGTGAGTTTTAGCAAATACTGTTACAACACCGATTCTCCCTCCCGTTACTAGCAGCAGACACAGCAATCCAGCTTCTCACTGAAGATGACAAAGCTGGGAACTCAAAGCTGAAACGTAACACACTACAGGAACTGGTTTTCAAGTGTGGAAATTACCCAGCGTCTCCTACGTGTAATTTATTACGTAGCACCCGCCAGATGGAAGAAACCCCGTTCTTCACTGAGCACCTTGCGCCTATACATGCTAAGGGGGTGGGCGGGAAAAACAACATTTTGTAGCGGGGTCCTGGGACGCCACCGTGACGGACTGCGATTTTGCAACCGTGTTCTCTCCCCCGCGGGTAACACACGCGATCGCCGTGGCAAGCCGGGGAAAAGTCGCGACACTCACGAGACGTAGGCGGGGTAGCCGAAGCCGATGATGTTGCAGAGCAGGGAGGCGCCGTAGCCCACCACCAGGTACACGGCTACCGCCCCGACGATGGCTGCGGGGGTAGAGAGGAGAAGAGCCGTTAGCGCGGACGGCCCCGCACCCCGCCGCGGCGGAGGGGTTCGTGTTCCCGCCCGCCGCCGGGGGAGGACGAGGAGGAGCGGGAAGGGCGCGACCGCCGCCATGGGCCGTTCCGCCCTCGCCCTCCATCCTCCGTGCGAGGCGGATCCGGCCCCGAGCGCCTGAGGGGAGCCGGCGGGGCGGGGGGCGGCGGCTAGAGCTCACCGGTGGCGATGTAAGTGCGGTTGACGCCGGTTTTGCTCTCGATCTGCTCGAGCACGGCGGTCATGCAGTTCTTCTCATGCAGAAACCGGTCAAACCTCTGCCGCATCGCCGCAGTCATGGCGAGGCCGCCGCGGGGGCCCGCTCCTCAGCCTCCACAGCCCCGGGCGCACGGCGGACGAACAGCAGGCTCCGCCCCCGGCACCGCCGCCCGCCCCCAGCCGCGGCGGGAGGCGGCACCGCGCCCGGCACCGCCGCCGCTGGCGGGAAGCGGCGAGGTTGATGGGAGCGGGGGTGGGTCGCTCGGCCGCGGGGAGGTGGCGGCAGGCAGCAGGAAGCCATCTTCCGCCGGACCTCCGAGCTGTGCCCGCGCCGCGAAATGGAGGCCGGGGGGCGCCGCCTTGCCTAAGCCAGGCTCCCCCCCCCCAGCTTTGTTTCTGGGGCGCCCCGGACACAAGCTGTGCTGCGGGTCTGGGGGAGGGGTGAAGAGGCATCTCCTTGCGGCTTCGTGCCGTCATCGCCCTGGCCGGCCGCGTCCCTGCCGAGGCGCCGGAGCTGGTTTTTAAGCTTAGAGGGGCGGCCTGGTGATGCTGGATGTATTTTAGAAAATGAATGACAAATGTAGTTTAGGGATAAACTAGTCAATAAAGTTAAACTATAGCAGACTATACTGTGTACTTAGTCAAAAGATAACATGAACTTAAAGTGTTGCTGAGTTATGAAAACAGAGACAGGCCCAACTGAGAACATGAATCTAAAAGATAAAGGATGGTTTATCACCCGAATGACTAAACCCGGGTCAAAGACTACGTGATATATGACAGATAGGGGAGCTAACAAGCAAGTTAACCAGAAGAAGCCGGTATTGTGGTTTGACAGTGCTACAATTTGGGAAAGGTGAAGAGCTGACAACGAGGAAGACTGCCAGCCTCCATCCAGAAGACCCCCGAAGAAGACCACCAGATAAGACTGCGCCTGCGCAAGGAGTGAACTTTATGATAATTAGTGCTCGGAAGATACCGCCTATTCTTGGAAAAGATTTACCTGTTCATGAATATGTATGAGATACTTACATTTAAGATGTAACCTAAAGAAGCTTGGGTGTGCAGGATAGGTGGAGCGATCCCCCGTGCACCCAGCGCTGTAATAAAGAATACCTGCTTTCTAAAACTTCAAATTAAGTCTTAGTGTATTTTAACCGGCTTTTCGGTATCACTGGGACATCCCTGCAAGGAAGGTGTGCCTTGTTTAAGTGAGCAGGTAGTGAGTCCTCTGTGTAAACAAAGCTAAGGAGGAGGAGGGCCTACACGTAGCCAGCTCTAGTCCCCTAAAATTGCTCAAAAGGTGTTTGGTTTTTGTTTTTTTTTTAACAAAAAGAGTACTTATTATCACTAATTTCAGATGTGATGAGCAAAAGTCAGAGAAGGATGGTAGGAACTGCCACGATGTAGAAGAAGAGTTATGACAACATCATTGCATGGCTACCCAAAAGGTGTGTGGGGAGACTGGGGGCAGCGGTTCCTAGCTGTAACCATACCCTAGAATTTATGGTGTGCACAATGTTCTTGCCAACTAAATATAACTTATTGGCTATGACGTACTCCTGGAAACTTCCTTGGCTGGGCTCACCCTTCCCAGCAACTCCTCTGCATCTGACTCAGCATTACAACTAGTACCGCAGACTCTCTATGCCTTCTTCAAATCTGTGTCACTAAGCATGCCAGAAAATACAAATCAGTCTTCTAAAGTTGGGGGGATTTTGTGTCTTATCTTCACCTAAGAAAAATTTACATGTAAATAGCACATTGTGCTTTCGAGCTTTCATTGTTTTGGGGGAAGGCATCTTGCAAAGAATTTAAAACAAATTCGTTTAACTGCTGAAATACCTTTTCTTCTTTCAAGTAGCTGTCTTACTAAAGTCAGAGGTGAGGAGAAGAGGGAGAAAAATACCTGGTCCATAACCCCAGCTAAAAGGTTTGTCATGTAATTTCAACTTTTTCTGTGATAGAAGGTTTCACCTTGTTTAATGGAATCATAAAATACAGTTAAAAGGGATCTCTGGAGGTTATGTAGTCCAGTCTTCTGCTTAAAGCAAGGCTAATGCCAAAGCTAGACCACGGTACTCAGGGTTTGAACTACTGCAGGCTGAAATTCCTCATGGCTGGAAATTCTGCAGCCTCCCTGGATGGCCCATTGCTGTGCTTAACTGCAATCACAGACGAGATTTGTTTCCTCCTGTTTGAAACTGAAATTTCTCTTGATGTCACGTGACTGTTTCATCTTGTCTTTTGCCCTGGTCCTTTGTGCCTCTGAGAAGGGTATAGTTCTCTTTAACCTCCAAACAGATAGCTGAAGGTAGCAATCCGATGTCCCCACTTAGCTTCACTTCTGAGAACAAGCACAACAATCCCAGATCCCTGAGTTGCCTCCTATGCCATGTTTTCTAGCCCCCTTCCTTTTCTGTTCTTTGTTTGCCATATCCATCTGATGCGTCTCTGCTTTTACAGAGAATGTGGTGGACTGTTGTAATAGGCGTTACATACCATGAAGGGATGCTGCTGCTTTTAAATTAATAATGACTAGTAACAGTGCCAGATATCCTTAAGAAGTGGTCCTTAACAAGATGTGTGAGAGATTTAACTCTCAGCTGCAGACAGAACAAAATTCTATACCTGAATTTAAAATACATCAATACTAAAAATGTTAGCAACTTCACTGAGATTGTCTTTGTCAGGTATTAAAGACATTGCTGTGTAGCAATTCCCCATTCTTCTAAGAATACTTTGCTATTCTGATGTGCCTAAGGGTTAACAGTGACATAAGGTAAGCATCACCAGAGGATGCAGAAAGCAGTGTGACTCCTATTTTGCTTATGGGGATGTTGGGATGTGGAGAAATTACAGGACCTGCTGAGTTCTAAATGAGCAGTTCTCAAACCGAAAAGGGATCTGCAGACTCGGATCACGTTTTGCAGGAGTGCAAGGAGCCCCATGGAAACTTACTCTGGTCTTTTGGTTTTGTCTTCTGTCCCGTGCTCGCTCTCCTCACATTTAATAAGGTCCCTCTAAAAATTCTGGGGGTTTTCATCATGCCTGTAAGACTGAAGGACTGAGGAGGAGAGCAGGTAAGACATAAAACTATTATAGAAAAGGGACTCTAATAAAAACGTTAAAAAGAACAGAATTCCAGCTGACTTTTCATAATAACTCTCTACATTTTTGTTCTTTTATCCAAAAACATACTTTTAAATGTGCCATTAGCCTCTCCCCTAGTTGATCTGTGCTAGACAAATGTTTTCCGTGTACTACTATGTGCTGAGTAAATCCTTTTAGCAGTAATGTGCATAACTGTTTTGTTTATGATGCTTTAATCATTATGGAGCAAGAGAAGAATGGATTGTTAGAAGCAGCAAACTGGAAAGGCAAATAGAAACAAAGATAGGGTACTCTACTAGAAAATAGCAATGCTGTTGCAACACAATACAGAGAACATACAGTATTGGGTAATGCTCCTTCTTGTTCCCAGAAAAGGCTGAAACTAAGAACGAGGAAGGAATACTGTAACCTGAGGGAGCTAGCCTAGAGAGGAAGGTTAAAGGAGGATCGTGTGACCTGCTCATGAAGCTTCTGCTGGAGATGAGGAGAAGCAGAAAAATGCAACAGGGCTATCCCGTGGAGGACCAAGAGATGAGTGCCTTCCCACCTAGCAAGTTTTGAAAGTTGTGGTGTCCGACGTTATCAGAACCGAAACACGTGCGTAGTAGACAGCTTGTCCAGGCTACTCTGCCTCTAGCTGCAGATCATCATGAAATACTAGAGCTGACATCTAAAGTCAGAGGCTACAAGAAAAGACATACCTGGCCTGGGAGAGGAATTGCACCCTTAGACCACATGCAGACTGGCAGGCTGCATATTCTACCCACTGAGGGTTGCATTCTGAAAGGAACTGAAAGACAACAGCATGTAACAGGGTTATTTCCTTTCTGTTGTCCTCCATTCTTCATTTTCCCTTTTTGTATCCAATTTTTTTGTCTACCTTTTTTTCCACTTAATGCAAATTAGTATCTTTGTTTCTCTGCTTTGATGTTTTAAACTATTTAGTCTGATTTTAGGATCAGAATGGCCTTGGGACAAGATGTGCTTACTGACCTTTTTATCTGTCTTCCATGCTATGTGTCTTTTCACCCTGAGCTGTGGTGCACTCCTATCACCCATCCAGAGTTAAAAGGTTAGCCTCTGGCTTTAGCACAGGTGCATGCTTCCTCCAACAATCTGCTTAACTTGGTGTTTGAGTGGATGATCTTGCCCAAAGGATGTGTAAATGTGTTACCTGGATTAGCTCGTTAAGCTTGTTTGAGTTCAGTGTTGCTTTAAGTAAACCATGCAGTCATGCCCTATAGCATGTGCTGCGCTTTACTGCATGCTTGTCCTGTATGTATAACAATGTACATGTTATGGCCATTAAATTAATGATTACCTGCAAAGTCTTAAATCAGAAAATTACTTGACTAAGTACTGTAATTTTAGGAAAAGCCTAATGCAGATTCTTCTGTGCAGGCTTAACCACAGCTCTCTATACATAAAGTAACCATGTGATTACTGACTTTTCTTTTTCCACAGGTTTCCTACCTCCTCTGCTGGGTTCCGAGAACCTCACCAGGGTTTAATTATCATACTTCATCCAAATCTACTGAATGCATCTTATTAATTATTGTAATTTCTTGTGCATCACTGCATGTGTGGCCCTTCCTGTGGTGCTTCTCATTTAATAAAAAAAAGAAAAATCACAAACCCTGCCAGATTATTTTCAGAAGATCTTTGTGGTTATTTTTCCTTAACAATCAGGAAACTGAGACAAACATGGATTTAAGCCTAAATTTTCATTAACTTTGTGTAGGTGATTTGCTATACCTAAACCTTGCTTCAAAATATTTTAACTATTTATGTTTCTCAGCATGGGTTATATAGTATTGGTTATATAGTTTATCCACTATCCACCTGCGATACAGGTCTGCATGAGCTCTCCCATGTAACACACTAACTGTGCAGAGCAGGGGAGTTGTGCTTGCATTGTCTCCTTGTTACTTTGACCGAAATTTGACCCAAAATACCAGCTTGCAAACAACCGGGGGTGCTGAGCTCATACTGCTTACGAAAGTTAAGTCAGTGATTTTCAGCCCTCTTCCCTTTTTCCAGAGAAGGGCAACGAAGCTGGTGAGGGGTCTGGAGAACATGTCTTAAGAGGGGCGGCTGAAGGAATAAGGATTGTTTAGTCTGCAGAAGAGAAGGCTGAGGGGAGACCTTATTGCTCTCTACAACTACCTGAAAGGAGGTTGTAGTGAGACGGGAGCTGATCTCTTCTCCCAAGTAACTAGCGATAGGACAAGAGGAAACAGGTTCAAGTTGCACCAGGGGAGGTTTAGGCTGGACATTAGGAAAAAATTTTTCACTGAAAGAGTTCTCAAACATTGGAAGAGGCTGTCCAGGGAGGTGGTTGAGTCACCATCCCTAGATGTGTTTAAAAGTTGTGTAGACGTGGTGCTTAGAAACATGGTTTAATGGCAGACCTGGTAGAGTAGGGTCAATGGTCGGACTAGATGGTCTTAAAGGTCTTTTCCAACCTAAATGATTCTGTGATTCCCTGCTACCTCCATTAGCTATCCTTTGTTGGAGATTTTAGTACAGAAACTGTTTATTGAAAGGCTGAGTGGAATTAATGCCCTTTTCTGATGACCTAGGGAAGACTCACACCAGCTCACTTGGTTGTAGACTGTCCAAGCTCTGCCTCAGTCTTTATTCTAATTAACAAAAGCTGCAAATGCATATTTATTGAGCTCTGGGTTTTGCTGGTTCTTGGCTTCCAAGAGTGTCCTCCTATTCAGTGTAATTCTATTCTCCACTTTGGTCAGCTTCTCCAAGCAAAACTTTCTCCACTCTCAACTGTTGCTTTTCCTGTGCAATCTAGGTCCTCTTCTGAGATGCCTTTCTGACTGTGCAAACAGCCGACCCTTTATTTATTTTCTGCTACCTTCTCTCCTTGTCCCAGTGCAAACAGACAACAAACATTATTTCCCAATTATCCTATTGTTCTGACTGACTGCCAAGGTTGACTGATAAGCAAAGATTAAAAACCCGTTTGACTACATCGCTGCATGATTCTGCAGGTTGCTTGGAACTGTGAGGTGCTGCTGGTAGTAGGTAAACTTCTCGATGCTGTACCTGGCCCTCCTACTATCCTAATAGCCCTTGCAGCTCGACAAGAAACATTGCCAGCTGTCATGGTTTGGGCTGGAGGCAGTGGGAGAGTCCCAGACTGGACTCAGTGAAGGACAGGAACTGGATTCCAGATCTGGATTCAGGAATGCATGGATCGGGATCAAAGGCAGATGAACAGAGTCCTCCTCAGACACCGGCCACTGAAGAAAGAGAGCTGACCCTTTGATCCCTCAGCTTTTATACTGAGCATGAGGCAGATGGGATGGAATACCCTTGTTGGTCAGGTTTGGGTCACCTGTCCTGTCTGCTCCTCCTCACAGGTGTGACCCCTCTACGCTTTTCCGCTTCCAACCTTCCAACAGGGCAAGTAACAAAGTTGGCTGGCCTTGGGTGTTACAGCAATAAGTATCAGCAGGAGCCTCTCTGCATCCCATTCCTTGGCATAAATTAGAAACAATCAGATCTTACCACTCTGGGACCAAACAGTGTCTGGACAATACGCTGTTAATTTCAGAGAGTTCAGTTACCTAGAAGAAGCTTAGCTGAAAAATAAAATTACTGAACAGATCAGTTCTCTTTTACCTCAAACCAGGATACCAACTTTGCCCTCAATGCATCTGTGGATGCAAGTTTTCTGGAAGGGCCTACATGTAGATTTATCTCTGGGGAAATATTATAACCTGAATGTGTCAGCTTTAACTAAACTTGATTTGTATGAGGTAATGGGTGAAAAGAATGCAAGTTATTTTAGCAAAGAAATTAGAAAACATGTAACAAGGTTCCAAGTGAGAAACAAGAAACCACAATGATACACAGTTCCAAATCCCACTTACATACACATTTTTTCTTAAATTTCTGTTCTGGGTAACCTAGAGTCTTCCAACGATGTCTCAAAAATGGAGCAAGCAGAAACGTTCAAATGCGTCTCTTCTCATTCGCCTGTCCTGGAGGCTTGGGAGAACTGTCTATAAACTTTCATTATGTTCTCCAGTTAGTACATTTCTCCTATGTTAAGCAGCTTATTATCCAAGAGTGTTTCATAACTGAGGTAACATTTGACACATTTATTTTTGCATTGCATCAGGGTTTTTTTTTTTTTCAGAAACCACGAATGGGCTAATAGTAGCACACATGACATAAGGTGTCAAAGTGCATTTTCTAAAACTTTTTTTTCTGCTTATCAGTTGTAGGAGCTCCTGGTACCACATCCGCATAGGATGGAAAAAAAAAAAAAAAAAAAAAGGTAGCAGAGCAGGAAAAAACACTAACAGGAAGAGTACCCTGATACCTGAAAGGGATGCAGATCATGTAACTTTTACAGAACCTCCTGTGTCTACCATTTCTGGTAGAAAATGAACTCTCTGGAACCCTGAGCAATGGGATTTACCAATTTGCACTCAGACCATTCCATCTGTCCCTCTGTCTAGCCATATTAATAGTATTGTTGGTGCTTGTCTTCCCTTCCTCTGCCAAAGTACTTCTGCAAGTCAACATTGACTTACAGATAGCTGTAAGCCACCCATCATCTCAAATATCACAACAGTAAAGGTAGTGGGGCAATAGTCACTGCCAAATACCACTGCATGCAGTTTGCAGAAGGGAGGCACCAATATATGTAAATGTGCTGCTTCTACTAAGATTGTGCTCTAAAGTCTTCTTGTGATACTGCTTTTTCTATATCAGATTGAATGCCCTTCCCTTGTACTTCTGGAGCTGTCATGGATTCTGCTGTTCTTTGTTTAAACTTTGGAAAAGAGGCAAAGAATACATTTTTCATTTTCTGTCCCTGTTAACAGTTAAGAAATGAATTGTGAACATACATACTTTTTGTGTCTTCAAGGTAACACTGGGCTGGTGTCTTTGTTAGCTCCTTTATTTATTCAAATGAGTTTGTAAGCACACTGAGTTAATATTAAAGTGCTTAACTTCATAGCACAGCCAGAGCCAAAATTTCTCCAGACTGCATTTCTCATTGTTGTATTTATCTAGATTTTTTCCTTTCCTACTAATCTTTTTCTTCTAAAAAGCTTGAAATTTGAACTGGGGAGTTGAATTAGCTCAGTACAAGGCCTGCTGGAATGCCAGAGGTAGAGCAGCAGAGGGAAGCATAAAATGTGACATCCTCCTAAATTCACTACAATTAAGCTGCTCCAGGCTGGTGCAGCTATCATCCCATCATCCTCCCAATTATCCGTTTTTATCCTCTCTCCTCTGCTGATACTAACCTAGTTGGTTTCACTGCTTCTGGTAGCTAAAGTAGAAAACTATTCACTGCTTCACACACCAGTTTTTCTACTGGTTCTGTCCCTTGTGGCTCACTGTGTTTCGGTGCAGAGGAGGATGGAACTGCAGCACTGGCAACCTCACTGAAACTGCCGTGCGAACGCGGTCTGAGGGAGCTCACGCACTTTGGCGACGAGGAGGACACGGCGTTTAGAAATGCTTTAAATATTCACTTCTAATCGAAATCAAAGGCTGCGGCGGGTGAGGCAGAGCCGCCTCAGCAACTGCAACGGCGAGAGCAGCGATACCCTCTGCCGGCTGCAGCGGAGGTGGTTTTCCACCAATGCCAACCCGGAGACGTCTTTGTCTGGTACATCTTCCTCCTCCTCTCGTCTTCACCACAGTTAAATGTTTCCTCTGCCTGGTCATTCGCAGTGCGAGGTTTAAATACCTCCAGCACTACACTTCGCGACTTCAGCCGCGACGGTAACGAAAACGCACGAACGGGAATATACTGCCGGAAGCTTCAGAGTTCTCTCCAAAGCCTGTGAAGTTCAAAATGCGCCCCCAGTCAATTTAACGTGTGGATGAGAGGGGGGATGCAAAGTCCGACCCACAGGAAGCCGACTACCTCGCGCACAACTGCGGGATTGGCCAAGGAGAGGAAAACGGTGTCACCGGGCCGCGCCTGTGCGGCGCTGAGGGCGGCGGGGACCTGAGCGGCGAGCCTCAGCGGCGACAGCGCCCGCTCCTCCCGCCTGCCACCGCTGGAGGCCGCGGCCTGCACGGGCCGGCACGAACCCGCCCTCAGCAGCGTCCGAGATGGCGGCCTTACGGCTGGCGTGACGTGCTGTGACGTGGCATACCGCCTCTGCGGGCGGCCTTCCCTGCGCGCACGCGACGATGACGCCCCAGGCTGGCCGCAGCGCCCATTGGCTGCCTCCCGCGATCACCTGAGGGTCCCGTTCCCTCTGTAGCTCTCTAGCTGATTGGCTCGCCGCGCCACCGCCCGGGAGGACCCCGCGGCCGCCGGCGCAAGGCGATTGGCGGAGGCAGCTGCCGCTCCCCCGCCTCCCCGCCCCGCTCCCCGCTGGGCGGGCGCCGCGCAGCCCCGCCCCCGCCGCCGCACCGTGGTTCGGGCTTGGCCGCGTCGGGATGAGCCGCGTTTCCCCATGGAGACCAAACGGGCCGAGATCCCCAGCAGCGTCTTGGACGACCTGTGCAGGTAGCCGCGGGGCGGGGGCGTTCTCGGCCCCGCCTCACGCCCGCCAGCCCCGCCCGGCCGGCGCATCCTGCGAGGCGGTGTCGTCCGTGTCCCGTCGCCCCCCTCCCCCCCTCTTCCCGTCCTGTGGTGGCCGTTGCGGGGGGCGGGGTGGGCGCCGTCTCCCCGCCCTGCTCCCCCTTCTTCCCCCTCGCCCCGCCCGGGCCGCAGCGCCGGTGTGGCGTGGCGAGAGGCCCGGGTGGATCGGGGCTGCTTGTAAACGCTCCGTGGGCTGGCGGGACTCCTAGAGGGGAGCGGGGCGGCCTGGGGAAGGGGGCGGTGTGTGCAGCCCCGCAGCGGCCGGGAAGCGGAAGGAAGGGGCTCGGTGCGGCACCCCCCGTGCCTGTGTGGGGCTGCACGGCTTTCTGGCCCGAGGCGCCGCCCCCCGGTGGAAGAGGGCCCGGCGGGGCGGGAAGGGTGCCCGGCGGCTCTGCTCTGCTGTCGACACCGTCGGCAGAGCCCGGTGTAGGGCTAAACCGGCGGCGGGGAAGAAGCCGAGTGCAGAAGAAAAGGCAGAACATGGTTGGTGGGGTTTTTTTGCGGTTTTCAGCGGCTCCTGCGGTTTGGCCGAGGAAGGTGAAACTGCGTTGGCGGCGTTTGCGCGGGTGAAGGATGAGTTAGAAGCATAAGGTTGATATGACGTGCGTAGTGGTGAATTGATGTGATACTTAACCGTTCAGAGGTCTGGTTTCATTTCGAAGGGGTGGCAGATTTACCTCTGCTAGAAGAGAAGTGTTCCAGTGAGGCAGAAAAAGAAAAGCCGAGGGAATTCCCTTCAGTCTGAAACTGACCTCTGCTGCTTGTCGGTCCTTTCAGAGTGAAATGGTTAGCTTTTCTTACCCTAAAGGCTACACGTTTAAATTTTCATAAAACACGGATTTTGTTTTCTTGGGGAGAGGGGAGGCTCTTTTTCCCCTTATGATCTCAACCTCCGATCATCCTGTGGTGTAGCCCTTTGGACTCTTTAATTCATCTGTCATTCTCAGAATTTGATGCCCCAAACTGGACGTGGTATTTGACATGAAATAATCCTTCTGTCTTACCACCTTGAAAGGACCCCTTCTGAAGTATTTATGTACAAGAGGGAAAGGTTACTAGAGATGAAGCATAGTCCATTTGCTGGAATTACTGTTTTCAAATGAGTGAAAATGCTTAGAAGTGAGAACAACACAGGAAGCTAGAACTGCTCCGCTCGGTAGCGTTTTGTCATGTATCTAGTGCAAGAGTCAGAGTTTGCTATGCACAGGTAAATTTTCAGTTTTCTAAGTCTGGCCTCTAAGGCATGTTTGTGCTTCCATCATATCTCCTTTGGGCTCCCTACAGAGAGATGGGACTTGTCTTTTAGATGCTGGCTCACATGTGAAGCGAGGTTTAAGACTCCTTCAGAAAATCCAGAGCGGAATCACAATGCTTACAAATGGCCTATTAGTGTCACTCCTGTGGGGTGTCTGATAGAAGGGGACATGAGTAATCAGATCTTACATTGTTATAGGGTCAGTCCCACTGTCTTACTGTGTTCCTCTGAGCTGCTGTCATCTTCTAGCTTTGAAATGGTGTTTTGTCTTATAATTGTATGAATGTAGTCACGTGGCTTTAATTTAAAAAAAACCCAACCCAACCTTAGAATGGTAGATCAGGGGCTTGTAGTTACCATCTGTCTCACATCTTTTCCTAATTCACCGTGTTGACTTTTGTTAGTGCTAACAGATCAGCCCTGTTTCAAATGCGTTGCCTCGCTTGGACATGGACAGAACAACTGAAAGGAGCAGAGGAGTCAGGCTTTCCTGTGGGAAAGAGAGAAGGAATTCTGGTGTGAACTGGAGGAGTGATGGCCTGATAGGCCTTGGCTCAAGGGAGGAGATAAACTATTAAACAAGTGGAAGAGAGTGGTGTTGCGTTTCAGGTGGTTGGCTATAGATGTGTTATTAAAATATCTGTCACTTCCCACATTCTTCAGTCTATATATGATAGTGGTAATTTTGGTAGAAAAAGCTAAGCAATTTTTCATACTCAGTTATTGAGAAGATTCTAAATATTTTCTAGTACAACCTATACTTTGTTTTTCTTTTTCTTTAATTATGATTTCAGTATAACAGGTTTGGAAAGTTACAAGACCCGTATGAATTCTCTAGTATCTTTTTATATGAACTGTAGCAGTGTGAGCTGCGAATCTAAATAACTGTTAGTGACTTTTTAGGAGATGGCACGAATTCACATTATTCTTGCTAAGCTAAGCAATGAAATAAATCTGCTTTCAAGTCAAGCTTGCCCAGTAGCTTGAGATTATTTTTTTAGAGTTGTTTGGGGTTTTTTTTTGGGTGTATTTGAAAACCAAAAGCTAATTTAAAGCTTAGATGTCCACAA
Organism: Burhinus oedicnemus; assembly: GCA_008921705.1. Taxonomy (NCBI): domain Eukaryota; kingdom Metazoa; phylum Chordata; class Aves; order Charadriiformes; family Burhinidae; genus Burhinus; species Burhinus oedicnemus. The sequence continues at coordinate 794,349 of VFFE01006558.1, forward strand.
AGCTGAACTCTTGTTTTTATTTGTATCTTGAGAGTACTAGAATATCTGTCAGACTTACACACTTTGTTTTTGGACAGGAATATTTTCCTTTGTCCTGAAGCAAAAGGTCTGGATTTTCTGCAGAAAACTCTTAGTTGTTAAAAGTTTTTGTATGTAGGAGATGCAATCATCAGTACTTCTCACTGCATCTGCCATTTTACCTGCTTAATACATTTCCTTATGACAGAAGGACCACTGTGAGCTGGTGCTAATTCTATCAACATAATGCATTGCTGAATTAAAACGTTTTTGGATTTTACTTCAAGCTGAATCACTTCCTTTAGATTCCTCACAGGGGCTCCTGTCTGGGCAGAGGCTCAGGGAGGTTCCACACAGCAGCTGCTCAAAGAGGCTCGTGTGTAGGTCCTCAGATCACTTTCAGCTGTTCCAAGTAATTCAGCCAAGTAGGCTAAATAATAATTCTGCTGTTCAGGGCAGCTACAGATGTTTTAATGCCTGCAAGTAATGCTCCTGGTGGTTGCTAGCTCCAAAGGCATACAAAGGTGCCGTAGCCGGTATCTTAATTTTGTGTGCCTTGAGGGGAGGGTGTGGTGGTTCTTTTTTTTTTCGTTTTGTTTTTGTTGAGCCCGATGGGTAAAAAAACCCCATGAAGTAATGCTGGGTAACGTCTATCACATCGATTATTTTATTTTTGCAATTGTCAGTTAAAGCTTACAAGTTTTTAGGTAGTAATCAATTTTGATCTTAAGTTGACAAATACTGTTCAATTGTATAGTTAATTGGGCTAAGATTGCATTTTTATTGTCTGTAGTCACTTAAAGCAACTCAGTTTTGAGATACCTGAACTTCTAGGAGGGTCTGGATTGTGTTCCTAGGCTGAGTTTGTGGCTTGATGTTACTTTTACAAGGTTTCGCTTGCAGTATTTGTGTGATTAAGTATTTTGCTGTGGTAAAGTTTGGCTATTTAGTAGCAACTGTAGCATTCAGCATCAAATTAAATTTTTAATTGGACAAGGGAAATTTAGTGTACCTGTTTGTTCTGTGGGAGGGGAAAAAACCCCCAGACCCTGCAGGCTCAATGTGTGCTTGTGGATATTTTGTGTGATACTAACCGTAGTGTTTTTCCATGCTATGAGCAGTGGAATATGTAATAATTTCATATAGGTTATAGCTAAGCTTAAATGTAGAATTTTTAATGCACGTTACTAAAAATTCTCTTGCATGTTGGCTTTATTAAATCAAGTACGTTGCATGATGGGTGCTCAGGCCCTGGCCTTGTTTGTCCTGTGGAGCTCAACATAGAAAGTTACCTGCTGTAAAGGGTATATTCAGAGTCAAACATTCATAGCTGACTTCACAGAATCTAGTACTGAAATTATACAGCACTGAAACCTGTACTAGAGAATCAGCATGAGCTAGCTCTTAAAAGAACCCCAAAACAAAAAAACCCAAAACTAAAACAAAAAAACCCCAAACCCCACATTTTTTTCCAACAGTATAAAATAACAAATAGGCTTTTATATTCAGCTATAGAGATCTGTGTGAGAACTGTGTATAAGTGATGATGGTGGTGGTGATTATTGTTAAATGCTTTCATTGCAAAATCATTCTAAGGATAACAAAAATAAGATTTAAAACAGTAGTCGAATGCAGTTTAATTTAATATGTGTGGGGTTGGTTTGTTTGTGTGTGTGTTTTTTTGTTTTGTTTTTTCCAAGCTGCTTCAGTTTTTTCCCTGCTGGTAAACTAAACTAAGAGACTTCTACACTCAGAATTGGTATTCAGGGAGTAAAATGTTACTTGGCAGCATGTGAAAACAAGTTGAAAGCTAAAGCCAGGTACATAGCATCTTCAAACATTTGTTGAGTTCCTAGAGGCTGTTTTAGACCACACAAAGCCAGGATACAATTTATTCTCGTCCTGGTAAGTTGTTCTGTGTTTAAGCTTCAGTTGTAGGACTGCTGTGACCTAGTGTGTTAACTAGTAAGTCACAGGTATCCATGTCAATTTTTTGTCATGCTGTCTTGTGCTGCTGACTTGTTCTATACTGAATAAATAAATAAGTGGAGGTACAGAGTTTTAATGTAGGTTTGGGGGGTTCTTGGTGGTCTCTGTCTCCTATAAGCAAGTGCTGTTACCCCATCTTTTGACTTCTGGACTGTGGTGGGTTACCTTGGTCAGCAGCCAGATGCCCACCCAGCCACTTACTCCACCTCTTCAAGAGGATGGGGGGAGAAAATAGGACGGAAGAGCTTGTGGCTCAGGATGAGACAGGAAGGTTGCTTACCAGTTACCATCATGGGCAAAACAGACTCGACTTTGGAAAAAGTAATTTAGTTTGTTTCCAATTAAAATAGATTCAGATAGAGAGAAAAAAGACAAAAAAAATTTCAACACCACCTTCCCCTATATCCCCATTTTTCCCAGGTTCGACTTTACCCCATCATTCCTGACTCCTTTACCTCCTCCCCCCTGAACAGTGCAGGGGGATGGGGAACGGGGATTGTGTTCAGTCCATAACACTTTGTCTCTGCCTCTTCTTTCTCCTTACACTTTGCCCCTGCTCCAGCGTGAGGCCAGTCCTATGGGCTGAAGTTCCTTCAGGAATTATCCATCTCCTCTGGCACAGGATCCTCCACAGGCTGCAGTGTGGACATCTGCACTGCCATGGAGCACGTCCGCTCCCTCCTTCTTCTCTGACCTTGGTGTTTGCGTGGCTGTTTCACACTCTGTCTCTCTTCCCTTGCCTGTCTGGCATTTTTGTCCTTTCTTAAATACACTTTTCTAGAGGTGCCACCATCTTGGCTGTGGCTTCATCTGTGCCCTGTGGTGGGTCCGTTGGAGCCGTCTGTGTCCGGCATGGGGTAGCCCTGGGCTCTTCTAAACAGAGGCCACGCTGCAGCCCCCCACTGCTGGCACCTGCACCTCGTACAACCTAGAGATGCCTATTGTTAGCGCTTCAGTCACTCAAAGTAACTTAGGAGTTAACTTTTTGATTAGTAAGTAGTGTTCTAATTGGCTTTGCTCTTGTTGCTCTAAGCCTAATGCTGGCACGTTCTTACCCTTCTTTGGTACTACTTCTACATGTTGTATCTTCAGATTTATGTTCAGCTGCAGTGCTAGGGCAAGAAAACATCATCAACTAGTTATAAAATAGACTTTTTTTTTTTTTTTGCCTTTAATCTACTACAGCAGCTTTATATGCAAGGGCTATTTTCAGTAGTAATAGAGCCTTCAAAAAGAAAGAAGCAGTTGGGGGATGGTATTGCCAGTTGAAAATCTGCAAGTGGGTAAACGCTGTTGTTGAAGTGAATAAGGTTATTTACGTAAGGGTAAATAAGGGTATCTGGTCAAGGACCTTTCTCAATGTGAAAACGGGATAATAAGAAAAGGAGGAAGCCATAAACTAAAATACAGGGACACAAACCTGAGGGAGGAATGTTAAGGGAGGTGGTGATGAGAACCGAACCTGGCCACGGATTGATGAGGGGATGTGGGAGTGTGGGAACATTCATCCCAGCAAGTTTATCTGAGCAGGGACTTGCACCTGGGAAACTAAGGGAAAAAGGGGGAAATCAGAACCAAAAATATACAGACACAGACCTAACAAAACAAAAGTGCACACAATGACAAGAAACAAACCTGCCAGTCACACTAATTGATGGGCTGTCACGAAACCACAGGCACCACTTCCAGGACAGTCAGCCTGGCCTTTGCATCTGATAAGGCTGTAAACCAGGGGGAGAATCCCACACATCAGGCTGGGAGAGAGACACAGCGGGCAGAAAGGAGTGTAAGAGGGGCTGGTTATGTGTAAAACTGGGCCAGTCAGTACGCTTGTCTGGCTGAGCCTTTTGCCTGATTGCCAGGTCTGTCCTATCTTCTTACATCTTCTTCTTAAATCTTTTCTAATTTTCTCTGCATAATCCCACTCCCTACCCAGTGTACATGTGTGCTGCAAGGATGAAGTGCCAGCTCTGTGTGTGAGTGGACAGGGTGTCAACTACTGGGGTGAAGGGGGATGTCTCGGTGCCAGGTACTTGCATGGGTGGGGGTCTCAGCTTCCAGGCTCTAGGGTGGGAACAGTGAGTGTCCTGATGACCAGCTATTGCCGGGGAACTGTGTGAGTGAGGGGCAGAGCGCTGGCGGCTGGAACAGGACCGTGGGTCGCAGCACATGCGCCTGGTGCCAGCTGCTGGGCTGGGGAGAGGCGAGTGTCTTGTCTTCCCCAAACCTGTTGTGCACCTGTACTCACTAGCAAATGTCAAGCTGGACCAGCCGGTGAAGCAGGGACCTGTGTGATGGGTATGAGGGCCTGGGATCTGGGCAGGGGTATTGGGGCGGAGAGGGGGAGCCATGCTGGTACTTCGGGGATGCATGAACGTGCATGTACTTGTGAACCTGGAGAGTGTCAAGCGTGCGCCTGCACTAGCGACCTTCTGCCTCTGCCAGCCGAAGAACAGAAGGGGACTTGGCTCTCTGTGGCTGTGTTTTGTGTGAGTGGTGTATGTAGGTGCTGTGGAAGGCAGCACCTTGTCTGTGGCAGCCTGTGTGGCCAGCTGTATTGGTGTCCTCTGTGTGTGTGTGTGTGTCCCTGGGAGACATGCTGGGCTTTGCTACTGGTTGAACCTGCCAAAGGCAAAGCGGCAGCCGTGTCCCTTGGCCTGGGCAGAGACCCCGCTGCACGGGGCTGGGCTCCAACAGCCAGGCAGGAGGCAGTCCTTGGCCAGTGTGCCTGGGAGAGGCAACCACTTCTGACATCCCGTAACAATTTATGCTTATCAAATTTTAACTAAAGATGTCTTCAGTATTTCTGGTTCTGGCAGTGATATTACGCACTTTTGGAATTTAGCTGGTGGTACGTAGGACTTGAATGTGAAAGATCTCTGTTGAATGGTTTAAGTTCAGTGGGTTGGATGACAAATTTCTAAAAAGAAAATTCTGTTGTTCTTATCTTACAAATAAATAAAAAAATAAATAAGTGAAAGTTCTTCTGCTTAAGTAAAATAAGCTATCACACAGTGCTACTTACACATATCTCTGGGACCCTGTATTTGTATGCCAGTATCTGAGCTAAAGCATAAAGTAGACTTGAAAAATAAACCAACTGTCCGTGTTCTGTTTCAGACTGAGAAAATTAATAGGATCATGCTGAATTTTAAAATCTACACAAATTAATAGGTTACTGTGGTTTTAAGTGACAATTCATAGCTGTGTTTAACTTATGTCCAGAAAAAAAATGTGTTGACTTCTGTTATCAGAGTTTGCAGCTGTTCTTTACTGGACATGTAAAAATGCTTTCATTCTTGTAATATAGCCATTTACCTAGGATGTCCTTGCCTTCCCTATTTTCACACCAGTTAATTTACTTAGTTCATTGTAATTGACTTCTGTGAAAGAACATCATGATCCATTCTCTTTCTTGACTTCAGAAGCTGTATTTTACTTTGTGAAAACCTTTTGCTGTCCAGACCACCAGGTGCTAATAGATCAGGAATTCCACTGTTGCAATGCATTTTTGTTGTTAGATTTATTTAAATCGATAGATCTGGCTAATCCTACTCTTCATTCTTTCCCGGCAGCCGATTTATTTTGCACATTCCAAGTGAGGAGAGAGACAATGCAATCAGAGTGTGTTTTCAGATTGAACTTGCCCATTGGTTTTACTTGGATTTCTACATGCAAAACACACCAGGATTACCTCAGTGTGGGATAAGAGACTTTGCTAAAGCTGATATCCTTTTTATTACTGTGATTGTTTTCTGTCTCCGTGGATAAAGTACAAACTGAATATTGTTAATGAAATTTCATACTTGCAGGAGGAAAATGTCAGTTCATGTGTTAGTGATTAAAAGTTAGTATTGCTAGGTACGTGATTTTTATCTGCTCATTGCTTCCATAATTTTGTGGCATCCACAAAAGAGGTGTTTCTCAGACTGCTAAAGATCTGTGGAAACCAGGTAATTTCTGATCTTTGAGGATTTTTCTTCATGGTTGCACTTTGGCAGACTAGGTGGGTTTTAAAGATGAGCTGTTGGAGCTCTTCATGGTGTTTTGTCTCCTTAATTTAATCCCTTTCCAAGTACATAGTGACTTGAATGTTAACATAGCTGAAGGTGGTATGTGTTCCCCCATGGGCAGTGGTATGTATTTGTTGGAAGTACTGATGGTTGTTCCAAGAAACAGTTCTGTTGGTAGTGGGGAGGATGCATTTTTACTGAATTCATATGGTTGGCCTCTGCTTTTTTTTACTGCTTACAAGGGCTGCTGGTATGTATACTATCTAGTCCTTGCTGGAGAAAAACTTGTGACTTTCATCCAGTAAGTGTTTTAGTTTTATCCTTTTCCTATATGTTCTTGATGTGGGATTGGAGTATTGCTTGTAACTTTCATTATAATAGCATCTGTAGTTTCAATATCCAAAATACTTCATCATAATATTATCTGTGTCTTTACTACACAAGTTAGTTCCCTGTTTGATAACAGAGTTACTTCGAAACGCTGCAGCTTTTTTTTAAAAATAAACTTAAAATATGATCATTTTCTGTTGGTTGATATTATGCTGTCATTTTTATGTATTTATTTTAGGTATGTTTTTAATTATAAATGTATTTTCAGACCAACAGAATTCTTCTAGTAGTTGTAGGTAGTGCAGCAAAAATACAATGTAATAGATGTTATTTGTTCATGATGTCTGTCCGTCTGCAGCTCACATTTGCCAGAAATGCTAGTTCTGCTGCAGTGTTGTATTTTTAAGTACTCTGTTGTGGAATATTTTTTATTGGTAGTATAATTTTATATGTAATATATAGTATTAATAGTTTTATTAAGGACTTGTAGATTTGCTTTCAGAGTGTTATACAAAGATGGTTCATGTTTTCTCTGCATGGTGAGTTTTGGTAAACTGTATTAGAATTTAGAACTCTGTAAATTGACGCCATTAAAAAGAATTTTTTTCCATAGTAAATACTTAAGTACAGATTCTGTATCGTAGTATTAACAAATGACTGTGGGAAAAATTTATCTCCACTTACTTCAAGCAGGAGATGAAACTGTATTTTTGTCTGTCTCACTTAAAAATGAAAAAAATGTGTTTAAGAATAATACATAGTCAAAGTAACTG
>VFFE01006558.1:801491-983448 GCA_008921705.1 Burhinus oedicnemus
GCCTTCTGCCATAATTTTCCTTGTCTTTTTTTTTTTTTCTAATTTTAAATTGGCTTGTATTGGAATTCCCAAATTACTTGATGCTTTCCGATGTTTAGAATTCGATAATGGATTATTCATAATATTTTTTACTTCCAATATCTTGAAAGCACTTAGGGGAGGGAGTGTGGTTATTGTAAATGTTGAGTGGGTATCTTTTGTATGTCTGCCTCTGATTTGAAACTGGATGCCTAAGTTTATCTTCCTTAACATGCTGCTGTACTCTTCAATCACTGCCCTTTTTTACTGCCTCAAGGTGAAGATGTACAAAAGGTTTTAGATGAGTGGAAAGAATACAAAATGGGAGTGCCAACCTATGGTGCAATTATTCTTGATGAGACACTTGAAAATGTAAGTATGGAAATAGTTGCGAAGGGCTAGAGGGAAGGATGGCATATGCTGGCAGAAGTAATCTTTTTATTGTTTACGTTTTTCATCTGGGGGCGGAAGAGTGCTTCCGATTCACAAAGATCTGACAGTTTCTTGACACTGAGTGTGTACAGAAATATAATATGGGAGACGGTAAACACACTTTGACTTGCTTTCCTGCTCAGTTCTGGGTTTTTTATTCTGAGTTGCATGATCCCATAAAAAATTTTGTGGTTCTTGCTAGAACACAGAAAACCTAGCCTTCATCCAGGCTGAAGTATCTTTTTGGAGAAGCAGGGGACAGTGAAAGGAAATTAATTTAATAGAAATTGGTTAGAATAGTGGTGTTTTGACAGTTGTATTCCCTTGTATTTTGCAGGTTCTATTGGTTCAGGGCTATTTAGCAAAGTCTGGTTGGGGATTTCCAAAAGGGAAAGTGAATAAAGAAGAAGCTCCTCATGACTGTGCTGCTAGAGAGGTAAGTTATATTTGATTCCCTTAAATTCAAGCTAAAGAAAGGAAATTTTGCCGAGACCAGGATATATGTGTTGGATGAAAAGACATTTTACTTAGGTATCTCTTTATTGAAATCAGGTAAATAAATAGTCTATTATTGCAGGAGTCTTCTGCTGTAGCTTTTAGTGCTTTTCAGAGTTCCAGAGTGGTGATCAAGGGTGTGGTTATATAATTTAAAATCACTGTTCAATGTTTTTAATTGTTTTGCACTAACTTGCTAAGTTAAGTGAGTACTACTTTTAAATTTCTCTGGTGAACTATCAGTTTACTTTTAAGTATTGCTTTTGGTGGTTGGGAAATCTTACGTACTTTGTGGCTTTTGGAACAATAATTTCAAGGGCCACCATAACTATAAAAAGATAGAAGAATGGGAATTTAGCTTGTGTACACTGGGCTATGTAAAGAGGCTAAACAGTTGAGTTGGAGGTTGTAGAAGATTATGTAAAAATTGTGAAGAACTTTACTTTTCTATTTTTCAGTGATGCAGGAACAAGGATCAATGTATGTGCCAAGTAAAACCTGAAAAACAAAATGATCTGTGGGATTTATTGCTTCCGGAGACCTATGTATATATAGTGAAGCTGCATATTAAAAATAAGTTTATAAAAGAGTATTACTGGTATAAATTCAATGTTCATGTACCATAATACATCCAGAATTTTTGAAAGGGAAAACTAAGATGAGGGAAAGTAGTAAGATGCATTAATTTTCTTTGTGGTTGGACCAAATCAGTATCTGAGGAATATGAATTTTTTTTTAAAGATACTTGTCAAAGATGCATGAATGAAAAATTCTGTATTTATCCCCTGATGGTGCTTTCCAGACCACTGATATATTTAATGTTGACTTGGAAAAGCAAAATAAGGTGTTAGATCTTAACATGCAATGGACATCCATGAAATATACTTTCATGTTAGCAGTTACTTCTCTCTGAGTGTAGAACATTATTCATATAGTATCAAATGACTTGCCAAAGGGTGAAACACCTGAGCTACAGATGCAGTGGGCTGTCATTGCAGAACTCAAGGGCCGGGGAAGAATGAGCAGAGCCTTAATAAGGTTAACTTGGTTATTCAACGTGTGTCTCTTTCCCTCTACCCCAAAGGGCTTGTTCAGTTAAACTTTTACTCGTAAGGTGCTTCTAGGGCTGGCCTGAAGGACTGAACTGAAGAGAGAGGAGACTATAAAAGTACATGGACCACAACACAGTGGCCAGGACAAACTAGGTGTAACTGCTACAGGAAGGAATGACGTAAAGTATACCTTCCTCTTTACTTCAAGTTATACTAGCAAAAGCATAAAAGCATTAAAGTGGGCACAGTTATACTGGGGAAAAAATCTTTTGATGGTGTTTTTAATTGGGAAAATTGATTTGGATTACACTAGTGAACAACAGTGTTGGTATGATCTTTTTCCATCAGGGTAGATTGTCATTGTGCATAAGCTGTCAAATTCTTTATGGCTTACATGTGACCAGGAATTGGGATGTCTGTAATATTTGTGCATAAATCTTTTAACTGCTTTTACTGGAGTCAGGACAGGTCTGAAACCATAAACTGCATCTGTATAAGGTCTAATTGAAGAGATCTTCACTGGGCAGTGGCTACACAGTTCAGTGGTATTTCAGAACTTGATGAGGGCAAAACCATACTAAATGGATGATCCTCTTGGTAAGAGGAGTTTCTACAATGAATTCACCTAAATCATCTGAAAAGACTATTTAGAAAGGGAGAATGTTGGTGTTAGTAGGAAGAGTAAGTATGGAGGAAAAGCATATCTTCTTTTAATTGAGACACTGTGTGGTGGTGGGGTTTTTTTTGTTTCTTGCTTTTTTTTCCTCTGAAGTCTGCTGTTCTTAGTGTAGTTAGATGGGAAGGTGGCTTGCTAATTTGAAGACTTAACTAGTCAATTATTTGCTTTGTATTAGACACTCCTGGGTTTTTTCATATTTGTGCTGAATTTCCTCTGCATTTTCAAAAATGGAAGTTACAACCATTTTGCTGATACCAATATATACATTGGTATTTTGCATAACATATTTTCCATATTTCCTGCTATTATAATTTTATATACAGCTATTTGGTTCTATTTTTCATTATACATACCCACAGGAGATAGGGGTTGAGATGAGGTTTTACTGAAGATTCTGTCCCTCTTTTTAATTATAAATCTAGTCTTCAAAAATTTAACTGTGGACTTCTGTGTTTGGATTATTGGCAGTGGGGCTTAATAGCCCTGGGGTTAATATACAGTTCTATGAGTGATTGTTGACATGTACATTCCACTGTCTGGGCAGAATATTTTGGACAGTGGTATCAATTCTGCATGTTTTCTGAGTACTTGTATTTCCTGTGGAGATCTTGAAGACTAGGAAGTTTCTAAAAAATGAGTATTTACTTAGCAAGCTTAGAGACCTGATCTGATTTAAGGTATTAGGTATGTTTGACATGAATCTTTTTATATCATAAACCTTTTATATTTGAGAATGTTGTCAAAAGTAAATATTTTGAAGTAAGGCTTTGAGCAACCTGATCTAGTTGAAAGATGTCCCTGCCCATGGCAGGGGGGGTTGGACTAGATGACCTTTGAAAGTCCCTCACAACCCAAACCATTCTGTGCATCTGTGATCCTTCACTGCAAGACCATAAAATATACAAAGAAAATGTTCTTTTGAAATATCATTGTCTTTCTAGTAATCTCCAGCAGGTACAACACTTCTATTTTTTTCTTTAGAGTAGCTGACAATGCTGTTTTAAGTTTGTTTGTCAGTGTGAATATGCAGTTCGAATTTTGTAGTAAAAGTTTTGCTACCCTATTGCTGGATTTTGTTGTGAACATAAAAATGATTCTATGTATTGGGGGTAGAAGGTTCATAAAGTAGAAGGATTGTTGAAAGAGAAGAAAATTCAGGTGCAAGTAAACCTTGATAGAATTTGAAGATGTCTTTACTCCCCAAATAGTAGTTGCTGTGAATAAGATTTTCCATGCATCCAGCAGCATGGAGGAGCAGCTAGAGACTCCCCATACATATTAATAAATTGCTACATGAGGGTGTAATAGAGTTGTTTTAACTCTTATTACAGGTCTGTCTGTCTTAGAGAAATGTAAAGCACATAGATACTTCTACTATTATTGAGCATATATTTATGTGTAAAGGCTTGTTTCTCCCAGCAGTGTCCTGCTTTCATGGATAGATCTGAAAAATAGTCATTCGTTCCCTTGTGATGATGGGTTCTGAAAGGATAAATCTGAATACACACACTGATTTCATCTATATGCTTCTCAGGTGTTTGAAGAAACTGGCTTTGACATAAAAGATTATATCTGCAAAGAAGAATACATTGAGCTGCGAATTAATGATCAATTAGCACGGCTATACATCATTCCAGGAGTTCCCAAGAACACAAAATTCAACCCCAAAACTAGGCGGGAAATTCGGGTATGTGTTACCTTGTTTGAATCTGTAGGAATCGTGTTGTGGAGCTTGATTTTCATTTTTTTTTTTTTAAAACCTAATGGTCTGCAAAATGATGAAACTACCAAGCATGATGAATACCTCAAATACTAGGTACAGATGGCATCTCTGCACTGTAGGGTCTTGTCAACTTCTTGTAACTCTACTGCAAAGACTGATTCTTGACCATCTGTCTGATGTCTCCGTTCATCATGAAAACAACATTAGAGCATGGTGTCAAACTATAATTCTCCCTGTCTTTTCTCACAGGTGGTGTATGTGTTAGTCATTTCATGTTACTTCTAGTTGTAGCTGCATATTCTTCTGAAGATGTAATTATTAATTGGTTATATACAAATGCCTACATATCAGGAGGAGAAACAAAGGATTGTGTTCTCTCTTTCATGGCTAATACTATAGAGAATAGTGTATTTTAAGGAGGAGGTTGGGAAGGGGACACAAAATGGGAACTATTTTGGATGGTTTGTGTAGCATTAGGCTTCTAAAAGATACCGTGAAAGGGAGAAGCAAAGACTTGGGTAGTAGACTGGTTGGAAACTCTGTTCCTGATACCCATAATCTTTGAAGTTTGACTGTCTTTCTTGTATTGCAATTCAGTTTAAAATGGCTATCCCTGTATTTTCATGTAGGTGGTGCCACTGAACAGGGCTTCTGGCTTTCTAAAGAGAAAAAAGTACTTGTAGTTGAATGGACAGGAGTCTCTTAATTTCTTGCATTACAGACCTGTTTTTCAAAATATGAAGTAAAATATTATGAACTTTGAGGGTTTTTTTAAAATGTACAGTAAATACCTCCCTTTTGTATAACAGTGACCATCTGTGTTGGGGTGATGAAGAGTTCTTAAAATGACAGATTTTTGTCTCCCTGCTGAAGCACTGCCTTCATCTGACCTAATACAACCAGGCACACCATTTTTGTATTCCCTGTAGAACTATATTGAAAACCTGTTCAGTTTGTAACTTCTTCCCATAATATGCATCTTATCTGAACCTGGGGGTTTTGGGACTAGGTTCTGTAATAGAAAAGCTCATGTGGATTCTTCTACACTGTGTATATAATTCCTGATTTCACTCCCCACTCTGCAAAGTATAGAGTTTACAGTTCAAACTATAGTGTATAAATCATAACACAAATCCTATCCTTTACCCATGTTTTTTTCTTCTATAACAAAAACTGAAACTTACTCTGCAAACTAAATCGCCTTCTTTCTATATTTTTTGAACTAGTATTGGTAGTCTAATTTTGATGGCATTTTAAATGCAAATAGCAAGAATAGCAGTGGCTTTGAAAATTATTCAAAGCCTCTGCCTTTATTTATGGCATTCAGTGTGCAGTAGTTTGGTTGGTTTTTGAAACCCGTGTTCAGAATTTAGTTGCTGGATAATACCTTTCATATTTTAGGTGCCATATCTTGCAATGAGTATGTGCTGTACCATCTGTTACTCTGTAGTTGCAGTCAGAAGAGTGACCCCATTGTTAATTAACCTTTTGTGAAAAACCTTGTAGTGGTCCATTAATTAAAGTCTTCCATTGTAATTTTTTAATTAAGGGAAATAATCATGGTTGATAGACATTTGTAACATTCTGTAAGGCTACAGTACGGGGTATTTTGATTTTATTTCTTGTTTTTTTAGAATATTGAGTGGTTTTCCATCGACAAATTACCATGCCACAGAAATGACATGACCCCGAAGTCCAAGCTGGGTTTGGCACCTAACAAATTTTTTATGGCAATTCCCTTCATCAGGTATGTTTGAGATGAGGCAAATGCTAGGCCAGTGCCTTTCAGACAACTTTAACTTCTTTAGATTTGTTTTAGTAAGTAGATCTTGTTGCACTCCTCCGTGCTCACAGGCCACTGAGGGAATGGATTTCGCGGAGGAACGGAGATTCCACAGATAGTGATAATGGATGTTCATCTACAGGGAGCACATCCTCTAAGCCCAACTTGGAAAAAGCTAGGTAAGAACCAGGTCAGTTTAACATCTCTATATCCTTTCTGTAAAACATTGGTGATACGAAGTTGCTTGTCCTTTCTCTTTCTCCAAGTATTTGTGTTCCGGTAATAGAATGGGTTAATAAAAAAAGAAAAATTGCAGGCATATCTCATAGGACTGTAAATAGGATGAGAAATTAATTAATGTCATTATATACTTTTTTTTGGTAAATTCTCACACATGTCAGAACTGAGATAATTTCATGAGTCCTGTCTCTGGGAATCCAAAAAACAGAAGCTAAAACAAGTAGGTAACTTTCAGTGCTTCAAGTTCAATGCTTTTGGCACTTCCACAAAGGAAAAATAGGACTCTAAAGTAGGGCTGTAAAGTACTGTCAGAAGTAGCTAGCTAGATAAAACTTGTGGGGGTCAGTAGGGGAGCAAGTGCTGCTGGCTTTTGATTCAGTTGAGCTAAAAGCAGAAGAGCAAACTTTAAAACCTGTAGTTCCAGAGAGAAGGCTATGCTCCAATTCAAGTCAGGTCAGCAGCAACACTGACAATAGGACAAATGCCAGCGTGGACCTAGCCTGCTGTCTGTGCAGAATATAGGGTTCCTACCAGCAGGCAAAACAAAGTTGGGTGAATGCAGTGAGCATTAGTACAGTTTTGACACTAGGTTTCTTAAGCTTGTCTTCCAGGTTGTTCTCAAAAAGCAGAAAATTCTTTCATGTTTCTCTGCTGCTATCAATAGGTTTGAAGTTGCGTTGTAAACTCTGTGTGTTTTCCTGTACTAGATCCAAACTTCGCTGTAGTCAGCAGGTGTTTACAGATGGCTCTTCAGGAGAGCAGTGGGTGAAGCCAAAACAGCCACAGAAGCCATATAATCATCCTGAGATGTCTGAAGTTTTGAAAATAAAGGTAGGTTGTTTCTTAGGCAAATACATGCATCCGGGCTATTTAAAACAGATGTCTTTGGTTTATAAGGATTCCTTTCTGGAATGAAAATACTCAATTTATCACCATAGCATGCAAAAATAAAAACATGGAAAAAAAAAAAATCTTGGGGATTCTCAGATTTATCTGACTTTAGAGGTGGTGGGTATCAGGTGATAGTTGTGCTGTTTCAGGTATATAATTACATAAAAATAAAAATAAATATATATATAAATACTGCTCAACGTTTTGGTGTCCTCAGTGTGCCATTTTGAAATATTTTGGGTACCACTAGTAAATATGCATCAGTGTATGGGAACTCACTGATGTGAATTTGTTGTGTAATACAGTGTATATAGTAGTGCAAGAGAGACTGAGTAACAGCTGATAACTGTTTGTAACTTGGGTGTATGTTTGGTTAATTTCAGCATGCTTCAGTTTGTCTACAAAAGATTCCCTTTACATGTTTTGAGGTTATTTGCAGGGAAGTTTTAACTAGTAAGTAGGAAGTGTCAGTGCAGTGATGTTCAATGCTGCCATTTAAACTCTTCTGTTTACTACATTTTGGACTTAATGGCAGAGTCAGAGCTTGAGGAGCAATGGCAGAAAGCAGCATCAAGATACTTCCACCCAAAAGAAGCGAACAAACGGAGTCCACAGTCAACCAGTTAAGCAAAACCATACCTTGGTAAGAAACAGGCAGTGGCTGTCTCATTAGCAGGTTCCAGTAATGCTTAACAAATGTTCAGGCCAGCGTCCTGCTGAAAGAAAATAGAGTGTGTATCTATCAAAAGTACATTTGATCAGAATATTTGGTATGTGTTTGTAGAAATATGACATTTCTTACCTTTTATGCATATAAGTTTATAGACAAGCATACTAAACTTGAAGGTTTGAATTTTGGAATTAAGTCTTATTTTAGCAGTTGAAAATTTGTCAGCTGTTTCAGTAGACAATGCTGCAGCTTTCCAGGTTCCTGTCAGGTAATAGCCTACTGTAGTGTATCATACACGGGAATCTGTAGGATCTTGATGGCAACAAGTGGAACTGTTAATACACCACAGTTACTTTGTAGGCTCTTTACAGACTTTGCTAAATACTTCTGTGGTGTTTCATTTGCATTTTCATGATTGTCAGTTTAAATATTTCATGTCCCAGTGATAATTTTCTAATACAATTTGGAGGCTGGGGAGCTCTTTAATTCACACAGACAGCAAAGGGCCATACTTTACTCTGTATTTGTTTAATTACAGCAGCATACTTGGGGCTAAAACTTAACTCTTCCCTGGAGAGTTCTAAGTTTTATCTCCTTTGCATGCTAATTTAGTTGGCAGTAGCAGCATGTTTGCAAATACATTCCCCTTGCTTTTTGGTACAAGTTGATTGAAGAATGGGCTTGTGCGTGTGCGGCTTTTGTTCCACACCATTATGTGCAAGACCTTTCCAGCTTAAAACATTTAGAAAAGCCCTCAAAAATTTTCAATGAAATCCTGCATTTTAAAAATGGTTTGTTAACTGTTCAAAGGTTACATGCTTCTGAAAGACTTGTGGACTTGAAGCATGCTTACTAGATAAAGTAACATGACAGAATTCATGCTGTGTTATAAGTGAAATAATTCACAGATCAGAGGTGTGTCAAAGCAAATATAACCATATTTAGCTATACCCCTAAGAAATAGAATGCCGTTGCTTTATAAAGTGTGTAATGTATGGTCATTCTTTTAACCAGAAATGTGAAAAAAGGCTTAATACAAGAAGACTTCAAGATAACTTTGAAACAGGCAAGTGCAGTCTGAATTTTCATCCACTGTTATGTGTTACAGCCTGAAGGCACCTGAATAATGATGGCTGAGGGTTTTTCCTTGTATGCTAACCTACCAAATGTTATAAAGCCTTATTTTTCAAAGGCAGTCCGAGTTCTTCTTTTAATAGTTGGTTAACTTCATGTGCTGCTTCATGTTGGTTTTGCAATTCTTCTCCTTAATGGTTAAGACTGTCAGATTATACCAGGTGGCTGAGGGAAAAAGTAACTGAAAGCTGGTTTAGGAAAATAGCATCTGAGTCAACAGAATGCTGGTAACTGAGTGTTGGTTCAAGGCTTTCTGTCCTGTTAGTAAAAAGCTGCAGATGATATTGAACGACTCTGGAGAGTGCACACAGTTCTTTACTTATGGCTTAGAGAATAGGGCCATATTTCTTTCCTCTTTATTAAGAGATGACTTGCAAAACAGCACCTGTGGGTAAAACTGGCTATTGAAACTGTCCCCAGATTGTCGTGGCTTAAGATTTGTTCTAGCCACTAGTTGACTTGTAAGTATGGCTGTTTGAATTACCATCTTCTCTTTATAACCAGACATACAGATTTTGTCATAAATATTAATTGAATATACGTTTGAGGTATGACTTTGTGTTGTTATTGATACTCTTACTGATAACTATCTGTTTAAAATTTGTTCCATGCTTTTTTTCTCTTTAATCAGACGCAGCATATGAGATGTGTTGCTCCAGTGAAGACCCACTGCCAGAACATGTAGAGGGACATTCTGTGGCATGCAATGGCCATTACAAATTTGCTTTCTCATCAAGAGCTTTCTTGAGTTTCAAGTTTGACCATGATGCCATAATGAAAAGTTTTGACCTCTGACAGCAAACTTACTAGGAGCAAAAATCAGACTTGCCTGTTGCAATTGAGGGGGTTTCTTATCCAGCCTTACTCTTTCTCAGGACTTTTTTTGTTTTGTTTGTTTGTTTTTAAATGCAATGCAGGGACTGACTGATGGTTTGGAAGGGTTTGTTCTCTGTGCAGTATGGGAGTGGCATAGTCAAGTGTTGCACTTTAAATGCAGTATAGCCTTTGTCCACAAAAGTACAAAGTACCTTTCCAGTGTTCAGTTCACTTGTTCCTAGCTGTGCGTTAGAGGGCATTCTTTTATCTTTTGGTTTTTTGTTTTTTGTTTTTTTTTTTTTTTTTAAAAAAAAAAAAAGTATCCAAAGGCCATTTAAAACAGTACATGGTGAAGAACAGTAATTGAGACGGTGGGGTAATGCTGGAGGAGGTTATGTTATTCAGCTTCAGGTGAAAACTTATCTTTAGTTACTTATTTAGTGTGAGTAGTTGATTTTCCAGCAAAACTGCCTTTACTCATGGTGAGGCAGAAGTTTGTATTCATATCCTGAGGCTGCTACTGCCTGTGGAGTTAACAAGACTCTCCTAAGGCATGATTAATATCAGGCTGTGGAAATCTTAAACAGTGGACTTTTCAGATAAATTACAGTTATATTTCATCTAGTGCTCTAGAAATAAGGGGGATGTTGATGAAATAGTGAACTCGGAGCTTCTGTCAACTGTTTGGGAAATCATGTCGCAGACAGAGGAAATCTTCAGAATGAAGCAAGTATGTCCTATGAATAGGAGTTGCTGGCTGCCCTCTATATTCACTGCGTAATTTTTTTTCTTCTTAGTGAAAGGTTGGTCATAAGAGAAAATGGTTGCTTCATTAAGCAACCCAAAGTGGGGCTTATACATATGTCATGATTTTAGTAAATCTAGCCTTAATGTGAGTTGCAAATAAATGTGATAAATATGCAATAACTTACTTCTTTGTATAAGGGTACTGTTTCTTGTAGTAGCATTGCTCTCTGCTTTCTCGGTTAGGTTTCTAAAACAATGTAAGTGTGGTGGCATGTGATCTACCTTATGGGTTCCATCATGCCCTGCACTGTGAACATTTTTAATTGTTTACTATTGTTTATGTTCTTACTTCACCATCCTTTTATAATTAAATATATTTCTAAGTTTAGAAGTACAGTTTACATTATATTCTGTAAAACAGTGAAGAAATAACAAGTGAGATATAGAATTTAGTTCTGTGAGTTTTTATTTTATGGGAGCTAGACGCAGAGAAACAAGTAACTGCATGTCAGACTGAAGAGCTGATGTCAAGATACTTGAAAAACAAACATTGCTCAATTTGAGAATGCTTGCCTTTAAGGGGATATCCAGATTATGAATGATCATTCAGTGTTCTTGAAATTAAAGAACTTGTGGAATAAACAAATGTTTAACAAAAAAACCCTACAAATGTGTGGGTGCTGGGAATCTAGTACTAGTTTGCAGTTTCTAGTACTACATAAACTCCCTGCTTTAGTGTGAGATTTTTAGCATCTGCCCTTCACAGAATGTGCTAAACTTTGAACTGGGACTGAAGAGTGATCTGTCTAATTGAATGACGTATGTTCTGTGCTGAAATGCTATTAACTTCAACTCCTCAATGTACATGCATGCTTTTGAAAGTAGCCGTGTCTTATATAGTTTGAAGTCTGGAAACGGTGGTACTGGGAAGAAGAGGGGAAATAGCTTTATTTATTGCACAAAGTATTTTTTTAACACAATGTAAATTCTTTAGACCAAACTTGCATAAATAGTTTCTAATAAAATGTTGGGCCTAGTCACTGGTCCAGGCTTCTGTGCTGTGCTCCAGCCTTCCTGATTTAATTTGGTGATTTGAGAACAATTCTTCTCTAGTGTGTTTCTCCTTCACCTACCTGTGGCTGTTACAAAGGTAACAGTTCCTTTTAAAAACAAGGCAGGCTTCGGGTCTGGCTATTCATAACAGGCTTGCTCTCGGATTGTAATTTCAGATAAGAAGTTATTTTTTCCAACTTTTACTTACTGTAGTAGAGTTGCTTATGTTGATTTGCAGTTCATAGCAGCGCTCCTGTCATTCTGGTGTGAAGAGCAAGAGTCTACGTTAAGAATCCAAGGTCTAATATCCTGTGGTGCAAGATGGCATGGCTGCTCCATGGGTGACTGGCTGTCCAGTTGTTGAGTCAATGGGCTGTTTAATCCTCAGCTACCTGTTTTTTACAAATTCTGAGCAACAGAGTTTTTTCAGAGGTAGTCAGGTGCCTTCATCTTTTAAATTAGGAGGTAATACTCTGAATGTGTTAGGAAGCTCAAAATTATTGAGAACTGGTAGAATAGCCTCTCTTGTTGATTTAAAATCAGTTTATTTACAGAAATTAAGTCTTGAACTGTAAATGTTAAATGATCTGGTGCTTATACATGACTTCATAATTTCAGATTGTGTTTGTTACTACAGTATTTCAGCTTTTGAAGCAACCAAAATTATTTAAGATATGGTAAATTTCTACAAACTAACTGAAGGTGCTTTTACAGTAAATTAGGCTTGGAAATGTCACTACTCTTGCATAATAGGTTTTTGTTCTTATGCATTTATAGCAATAGCGTAGTTCAAGAATGAAAGTAGGCTAAATGGTAGTGTTTGCACTGTTCTTAATCCTGTACGTAAGCACTGATCAATGCAGTAGGATTTATGCTGTGTGTGCATTTCACTGTTTCAAGTAGATTGTGAACTTAAAAGGAAGACAACATACGTAGCAATTACATTGGCCATATTCAAGATCACACAAGAGGAAGTATTCTGGATTAGTAGTAGTATGTTAAAATAAATGCTCGGGTTTTTACTTATCTTTTCATTGAAAATGTTAAGGTTAAGCTAGACTTAACTTATTGTATAGATTCAACTTTACAGCAACCCTATCTTTAAATTGTTCTCAGCTCTGGGATACTTCTGGGAAGGAAGTAAAAGTGTCTTCAATTCCTCCTTCAATACTTGCAGGAAAAAAAAAAAGCTTGCTTTTAAGTAATTATCAAAATTTCGCAGGGTACAGAATGCTTAAATTAGGATAGGTCCACTATGACGTTTACTGAAAACACTGAGTATTTTGTCATTGTTAATCATGTCTATTGTTGATCAGAAGAACTAGCTTCTAGTTTCCATTGTGGGTTACAGTTCAGTGCTTCTGAGAAAATGATTACAGCTCATGGAGCATTAATCATTTTAAAACAAGGCATTTATAGCTTTTTAAGAATATAGATCCTGCAAACTTACGTTCTCTACAACACACTTCCCGTTGTGAGAAAAACTTACTTTGTAAATTCTTAAAGCATGTTTGAGCAAAATTACTAAACTAGGGAGATGAACCATTTATATCTTACTGGCTGGGTATATATTTTTGTTATGCAGGAAAAGTATGCAAAACTGCATGATTAAGAGCTCTCAGCAAATACTTCTCAAGCCTACACTTAAAACAGGATCCTTAAGTAACTTTAGTATGTCTGCATGGCACTGCAGTATGTGGAAGCTGTACTTCAGCCCCGAGAAGCAGTTTAGCTGGGTGTGCAAGGCACTTTAACATTAAAAAGCAAAACAGGCTCCACAGAAGAAGGTGGGGTTTTGTTCATTAATTTTGGCATAATGCTAGATTGCTGTATGTGTTCCAGGACCCAGGCTGACTTAAGTATTGCTGCCCAAAGATAACACTTTTCTGTGCAGCATTGCATGTATCACAGAAAATAGGGAGCCAGTGTTCTATTATATGGCTCATGCATGAAGGGTTATGTCTTCCTCCTGTTTGTTTAAAGTTCAAGAACTTGATCTGTTTTTCTCACTGGTATGTAAGTGGCATATCGGTGCTATTTAAGTAGAAAGTATGTCCAGCTAATAGGGTTAAAACCATGTAAAGTTACAGATTTTATTCAATATCCATTATGTTATCTTGAAGAAAGTTTGCATTAGTCAGCTCTTCAATTTTAGTAAATAAAATCTGTAACTACCTGTAACATCTGTTGTACTGATGGCTGTGATTTTGTTGTTCACTGATTCAGAAACTGAAGCACACCATTTAAGAGGCTAAGACTAAATTGACATTTTCTTCTATACTGTAATTTTTCTCTGCACAATTAAATGACTTTATACATAAACTTACTGAAGTACTGAGGTATGAATATAAGCATTGCTGATCAGTGTGAAATGTAAAGCCTGTGCTGCTGGTGCAGGTTATTCTTTCACTGTAGAATGTTTAAATGTTGCCTTAAGACAGTCAGCAGCACTGATTATATATAGTGCCAGGAGAAGAAGCATTATTTTTTAAAGTCAATTGTAAAGGTGGATGAGGGGCCCATCAAACACAATCAAAAGCAAAAAAAATAAATATTTTTGAAAGGTATTAGATGTACTGGAGAAGGGAATTATGTGAACTTCAACCAGTGCTTTTGAAGTATTTATGAAATAGTGAGATTTTTTTGGTCCACATAACTTGTTATTAAAAGAACTGGATGTGTGGAAAAGGTTTCACATGTGCCCTTCCATTTCTATAAAGTGTTCATCGAAGCTGTAGAGGGTTTCTGGCAACTATTAATGTTCTTGAGCTCAGCTAAAACCTGTGATCAGATCTCCAATGAGTTCTTACTAACTTTGTCAGGAAGGTTCCCATAATAGGGACATGAAGTGTTGTACCATCGCAGTAACTAATCTGGGAGAAAGTCTTTGCGGTACCTTTAAGCAGACCCATTCAACAATAAGATGACAAGGTATGGTAAAGCAACCCCCGAGGCAAAGAAACAGCATTAGAAATTTATTCAGAATATAAGAACATTTGTAAAATAAGTATTATAAATGTCTCTGTATAAATAAATGCAGTTTTTACAATTCTATATCAAATAAACACAAAATAGCTATTTTACAGCAGCTAGGAAACTAAAAAGCAGCAACACATTTAAAGCTAATTCAGTAAGGTGAAAAGTTTCTAAAATTACAATGTATGGTACAGTATTAAAGGAGGAGAAAATCCTAATAAAACTAGTAGAACAATACTGACATTAATGCAAACTTAGTCACATGTGCTTTGCAATAGCTAACAGTACATTCAAGCTGGTGAAGATTTATACCTTTAATTAGAAAAAAAAGTACTTTTTTTCTGAACAGACTGAAATACAAGGTTTCATGCACTCTGGTGACTTAGAAAATCAAAAAAACACCCTAAGATTAATTAATGAGTGAAGAACTTAGGTTCTGCTGGTAAGAACCACCTACTTTTCTTGCTTTGCAAATGTATTATTTCTGCAATAAATGTTAAGTGAGGCTGCTGTGACTCAAGGTGATTTGCACACTCATCTATAGGCTGCTGTGCTGATACTTCAAACAGTTATATAAAAGGAATTAGGTTTTTGGCATTTGTTCTCAGGGTTGGTGCCATTTTAACAAGTACACTGGAACGGCAACTAATTGTTAATATTAAAAAGTTTTCACAATAACAGTAAACCTTTCACCACTTCCCTATTGGCCTTTTCCAGTATGCCAACAAATGAAGCAGTAGGTGCTTGCTTAGGCAAAATAACTGGTGGTCTGGCAAACTATAGCTACTGCTGAGGCTACATGATACCAGTCTTGCTTTTTTGTCTAAGCCCTATGGGAAGAAAGGGGGAGTGGCTTACATTTACTGATGATTTATCATTTATTATAAAACACTTTTAGAGCACAGCTGGCAGGGAAGATATGCAGAAAATATAGTAAAACAAGGTTCAGTTTATGTAGAATGAGCAAATCATAAAGCCTGGAAAAGGCACCGAGGAATACTGCAGTTTTTTATGCCTTTCTTAATTTGTGTCTTTCCTTTAAAGACAGGTTTCAATTAAAATGCTTTAAGCTTCATTGTACTATGTTTAAGAGCTTCTCTAGCTAGCAAGAAATAGAAAAAATCAAGCCTAAGAGGAAATCCAGTGCAGCAGTGGTTTCTAGTCACCTTAAGTCATTTCACATGGACAGTTTGAGATGACCTCAAGTTACACGGGTGTTTCAGATGCAAGAAGACAGAACTGTAACTACATTTTTGCCACAGTACACAGTGGATAATTTTCTTTGTGTTTCTTCAGAAACAAGTGTGATGATAGCTACCACTGAAGCTTATGACAAAAACCCATGTTCCTGTTGGTATGAAACTTGTTGGCCAAGAAAGGGAAACACCTTAGACACTTAGCAAAACCATAAAGACAGTAAGAAATCAACGTGCTTGCTCCCTCAACAGACTGGTTTGCAAAAATTTCCATTCGCATTATAAATTCTGAAGTGCAATTACCTTGAGAAAGAGGACTGATCAAAACCAATCCCAGGGCATCACTACCTGCAATGTAATTTTGAAATCGGCATTGTTTTTGCTATTGCAATCAGTCGTGTATGATGTTTGCTTTGTAGCTGATATATCGGACTGCAGAGAAGTAGAAATCACTACCCTAAGAAAAGAAGAAAAGGGCAGCTACAGTAGTAAGAGATGTCATGAACACCAACTGCTACAGTTTCAGGTCTAACCAAGACTTAACAATAATGCCATATTCTGAATATGAATTCCCACAATTGTTTTGGCTTCCTGGCCTAACCCAAGAGTAGACAGAAACAGTTCAAGTCCTCTAGAAATATTTCGTTAGTACTAGAAATTGGAGGAATAAATGAGAGAAGTTAGCATAATTCTAAATACACTAATAAAACTTGAGGTGCGACTCAACATGTAAAGCAAAAAGGACAGACAACTCCTGAAATCAGATTCACTCAAAAACAGAGCCTGAAAAATACAAAGTACATGTGTAACACTAACAGGCTAACAAAGTTAATGAACTCTAGTTGGGCATGTTAAAACAAATGTGGAAGCTGTTTTACATACTAGGTCAAAAAGAAGCAAATTCTGAATGAAATGGGTGTTACAGCAGACTCCTGTATTTTGCTCCCCAGAGAAATGAACCAGATCCCCATGCTTTGCTTAATGTTCATTACCATAATAGGCCAACATTTTCAATTCAGTCAGTTTGATAATACAGTAACATGATGTCACTTAAACAAAAGAAGAGAATGTTAGCAGTAACAAAAACTAACCAAAGAAGCTGTATGAAGACTTCACCATTCACATTCTGTTTGTGGCTGTATATCCATACACCTACTTACAGTTTTGTGCCTATTAAATATTAAACAGGTACATTCCTAATAAGTACCTTTTTTGGTCAAAACAAGTATAAAAAGAAGACATTCTACCTCTTGATCCCAGAAAGCTGTAATAAGCACTATACACATGACAAACATGGCCCAGCTTCTTAAAGAAAACCTTGGTTATAATGTATTAAACAAAAAAACCCCCAACTGTTTCACAAAATAATTGCAAACACCATGCAATATAAATACCAGGAAGTCTCCTATAATGTCTTACCCAACCTTGGCACAGACTATCTAGCTGGCATGGTGAAACTCACGGTTTTTAGTCATCTTACAAACTGTAAGAAATAATACACCATTATCGTACTTTTCAGAGATGCAACTAGAGTTTCTTGTGTTTTTTCCAAGTCAACAGGAGTTTTCCTGTATATCTGATCTGCACTATGAGCAACAGTACTGCAAGTACGGTGCAAAAAAGCAAGCCAGCCTATCATCTCCCCACTCTGCAGCTGCCCATTTAGTTGATTTAACCACAGCAGCAAGTCTTGAGGGTACAATACAGTTGTGTGCAGAGGGAGCTCAGGGATTGGGAAAAACTCTCAAATTGTCTCCAAACTGCCCAAATTAAAACCTCTTAAGATGAATTATTTTGCTATGTGACATTGTCACCCAAGACATACATAAAATGGAAGAGACATAATGACACAGACAACGTACGTAATTATAGCATGATAATTCAGGCACTGCCATTTTACATTATCAAACAGTCCTTAAGGTTAACACCTATATTATCCCCATGGTACCTCTCTGGGATCCCAGAGAAGGTGCTTAAGTGTGTCAGTGTTGACAGTCAGAGCTTTTAGTGTTTGAAGCTACCTAAAAGTCAGCCTCCAAAAGAACGACATTTGTAATGGCACTAAGCATCTTTGAAAGAGATGCATTTAAAGTGAAGTTTCATTGGTGTGTGGTCTAGAGTTCTCTTCTTCTAGTAAAGCTATTCTTTGTTTGAGCATCCTTACTTGTGTTTCATGTCTCTCCACCATGGCCATCATTTGCGATTCCAGTTTCTTCAGCTTATTTTGATGCTTTTTCTTCGCTTTTTCATAAGCTGCTACCAAGTTGCTGTTAGAAATACAAGGCAATATAAAGTTATTCAAAAAGTCTCGTTTGTAGCAAGTGCTACAAAAAATCCACCCTAAAACCCCACCTTCAGGAAACTCCGAAGTTTGGGTAGTCATCATTTTCCTAAAATTTACTAGTGCTTTAAAACACATTAGATCCAAACCTTATAGGTCCAAACCCAGATTAATGTGCTTCTCTATCGTTTTGCGGGCAAGTACACACCTTTATCAGTAAACTGGTTACTGAAAAGATTTTTAAACATAGTTCAAAGAGTCAGCTAGAGGTTGCTGATGGTGACCTTGCAGAGCACCGTGGGTCAGGATACCACAACATTAAACACTTACAAAAACATTGCATGGCTAGAATCTGCTTACAAAAGCCAGCACTGATTTTGCATTTTCCATTTAAAAATATAACAGTTATATTCTGAGGATGGCATCTTGTGCTAATTTGTCAGCTGCTAAGTATCATCTTCTGTGCCTCCGCCTTGACTCAGTAGGAAAGGTTGAGATGGGTACTGCTTCTCGCCACAAGAGACTGGAGCCAAAGAAAAGGGAGCAATTTTAAACAAAGTAACAGATTCATAAATCTGACTAAATGGAGGTTTTTCTTTGTTTTAACAATGCATTTACTAGTAACTCAGTTGTAACCTATTTCCCCTACTCTGTTAGTAGCTATTTAGTTTTCAGTGTCCTACATGGGAGGTTTACACCTCTCCCATCTCTAACTAACTATAACCTTGAAGAGTCAACTTGTGTGAATGCAAGGATCCAGAAACCGCTCATTAAGGTAGGGGGAGGATTACAGTGCATTACCAGAATACAGCAAAAAAAAAATCAACGGTGCATCCATCTGCTGGTAGATCCTTTACCTGTTTGCCCTTTTAAGGTCATTAACAAATTCTGCAGACTGCTGATGTCTGATTTCACTGCTCTTCGTGAGTCTCTCCAAAGCACTTACTAACTCTTGCACTCTAGCTTTCAGTTTCTTCTCCCTGGATCAGGAGAGAAGGAGGGGGAAAACTATTTTCAAAGCAGAAATAACACTTCGGCTTGCAAGTGCATGAGTGGTTGTCCTGTGCTGGGTTGACAGGCTGGAAGTATTTTCCTTACTACTACTTGGATAATACAGGAGGTAGTTCTTACATCAAACTTTTTCACAGATTGATTTTTATAACATTCACCATTTTAGAATACAGGATCAGAGATGCAGCAGACAAAAGAGAAAACCAACTTCTCTGGTGGATCATGGTCTTGTATGTATTGAATGACACTAAGAAATAAATCACAAAGATACATAAATAAAATTTAAGAATACCCGGCACATGCCACCTACTGTGTGTTGAATGAGATAACAAAAAAAACTACCAAGGGAAATCAAACATCACGGTCATCATATAGCAATTTTAACTACAAATAGCATACCAGGATTGCTATTAAAGGTAATTTACTGAACAAATTTTACTTCAAAATTACTATAGAATCATAGAATAGTTTGGTTTGGAAGGCACCTTTAAAGGTCATCTAGTCCCACCCCCCCTGCAATGAGCAGGGACATCTTCAACTACATCCTGTACACACATGGGACTGTCCCACCTCTTGTGCAAGGGTGCTGATGTGGAGATGCAGGAGCCTTTCTCTGTGACCCATCCTCATAGCATAGACAGCCCAGAGAGAAAAACATCAGATTCGCAAATAAAAAAAAGGGGGCTAAGAATGACACAGAGTTGGGCTAAACTGGGACAAAGTTAGATTTTGCAGTGTTGAACCTGACACTTGGGAACTTTGCGTGCATGGAGATGTTTGTCTGTGCTTTGCTGCCTAGAACCGCTTTGCAGGGATTTGTCTTTCCCTCCTGTTCTTCTTGCAGTGCTGCTAAGTGAGTAAATTGGATTTCATCTCGGTAACAAGACTACCACTCGCTCCCACATAAGCCCACTGAGCCCCATGGGAATGAATGGCCGAGAGCTTGTGAAAGCTTCCCCAGCTCCGCACAGCCCACACGGATGCTCCTGAAAGCCCGTCTCACCAGGCTGCAGTTCCCCGGCTGGCCTGCCAGCGGCAGCGTTTGACAACCAGAGACAAGGACAGCACATGTGTCACGTCCCGCTGTGCCCGGCTTCAGCAACAGAAGGGCTTTCACAAAGTCAGCCGAGGAAATATTCCAAATTAGCAGTTTGTCCCAACACACTGCAGACGCGGGTTTACTGGCCAAATTAAAAAGGACATAAGAGGGGCCTTGTTGATGAAGAATCATCAGTATTCTTTATGCGTCCTTTCATTGAAGTAACATACTTTCAGTTTTCAAATTACGCAATCTTTTCCCCTAGTGGTTAAAAGCTCACGGCCATCCACCCCACATATAAATTTTAATTTTTATATCCTACCTCAGCAGTCAGAAAGACTCAGGACAGTCTACAGTCAAAATCTGTGTTCTGCAGAGAAAACAGGATCCAAAAAAATCCAGTTTTTACTTGCAGTAGAAGATAAATAAGAAAAGATCAGACCTGGCAGGGGCTAGACTGTTATTTAACATGCGTGCGGCACTACTGGTATGACAGAACAGAGTAGGGCAAATTTGGTGCTTGTCTGCTCCAACGGACGCCACAGCCAGAGGTTCTGGGGAAGGCTCAGCACCGCGCCCCCAGCACTGTGACCTAGCACAAACAGCGAGTCCAATGGAATAAATATTTGCAGTATTTGAATGGGGAGAGAAAACTAAAAATCACATGAGGTTGATTTAACATGACGTGCAAGAAAAGGTATAGCTGTGAAAACACTGCACGCAGCCCCATGGCAGAGAACCCTGTAGAGGCACAGTTTACTTCAGCTGAAGTCCTTAACACACCTGCTGTAAGAAAGCTGCGTGGAAAAGAAACAGAGTGGAAAGACTTGGAGGAACCTGTCATGCATGGTAAAGTTTGGTTGCTGTGGTGACTGTTACCTGATCAAACTATTACATCACCTTTTGTCTGTTTTTGCACTGATACCTTCCAACCAGTCATGTTCAGTCCAGACTCAGCTAAATACCAAGAGGTGTTTCTTTACATTTGGCCTGTAACACCCTTGTCTTGCTGCTTGCCGAAGATAGCGAGCCAGTGGAGTGGTAAGCACCCTGGGCCTCCACAGGCTAGTTAAACAACTTTCAGATGGTAGTTTTCAACCATCTAGCTAAACAGGTAGCAGTGGGTAATCCTTCAAATCCACAGATGCCTCAAATTTACATTTATACCAGTAAAACATGTGTTCCCTGAGCTGACGAGATCCACACAGTTCTTCTGGCTTTCCTTCGTGTCTTGAAGCCAGTGAAAACAGCACTAGCTAGTGCCTACTCCCACCTTAATCTCAGGGAAAGCAATGGACGGTTTGATTGCATGTGCTGAAATGTCCCAAAATCTTACAAAAACAACACATAGGGATCTACTTTCACACTTACTGATCCTGATTTAAAACATGCCCATCTCAATAACTTTACTTCAAGAAGCATTTCACAGAACAAGTAACACCTGAGTGGACAGACATAGCAGCAACAGTAAAGGCACAGTAAATAGCTTGTTTTAGTCTGGGAAATGGAGATGCATGTACACTTGGTTAATGACTATTACATGCAAAACATGTAAGGTTTTCCCCGGAGTGCTGCACCTTCTATTTTAGCAGCAGATGAGAAAGAGACCTCAGCCTGTACCTTACTAACTAGCCAACAAATGTTCCATCCCTTTGTAAAAATCCCACGCCTCATAATGCTAACTCTTCCCACTTCTCTCCATTTCTATCACTAATTACCTCAGTTTGGATGGAAAGAATTGTCCTTATTTGTGTCTCTCCAAAACTGATTGCTTAGTTGGGCAGTGAACGGGAGTGATAATGAATCCTGAAGTGCTATTTGTATTCCTTTAATGCATTACAGGGTTAGCTGTCTTTATGGGATTTCTAGCACCACTTCACTTTCCTGATTGCTATTATAAATCAGCAGGATATGAAGAATCAGCCACTACAGGCTTAATAAGACAGAATATTTTAAAACAATAGTCCTAGTCATATGCAGCATTTTTCCAGCATGAGAACATGTCAAAGCTGCGAGCCAGGGATGGAACTGCATTTGATGTGACAACCATACGTACATCCTCCTGATAGGGATCGCCGCATGGCTGTGGCATGGCCTTCTACTGCCAGACAGTATTCCAGAGTCTGAAGAGCAAACTCACGCTGATATCGTGCCCCAGGGCTGTAATACGGACCAGTATGGACCCTGAGAGAGCATTTATGTGTGTATTTTGATGGGAAGAGGGAAGGAGAAGCAAGTATTTTTAGGAGAACACAATTTCTGTGAGCCCCCAAGTCACAGGTCAATTGGACCGCAGAAGTCAGCACAGCTTTTGCTGCCAACAGTTCCTCTTCCAACTGGCTACTGCTGCTGGAGCTGTGGGAAACACAGCCACAGCACCTCGTGCGCACAGAGAAGATGAGCACATATTCCCAGAAGAGGGAACAAGCTTACGATCTGAGGGCATGGCTCACTTCCAAAACAAGGGCTCTCTGCTGCGGGGCAGAAGAGAGAAGTCAGATGGGGAAATCCCTGACTGCTCCCTTTCCAAGGAAAAGCTCAGAATAAGTGTATTCAGAGGCGTACAGCCTGCTCCAACATGCGCTAAAATCACTATTTTCAGTGAAATGCCTGATACGCTGGTAACAAAGACTTTCGTTTTCTATTTTCACAATCAAAACACTCAGTGGGCAGCTGGTAAGCAGTTTTCAAGGGCTCTTTGTTTCAGACTTAGAGGATGGTTTGAATAGGAAGGCAAGACGGACAGGACCCAACATTTTCTCTGGTTTCAGGGCTACCGCTGCAGAGAGCGGGGAATTCTGCCAGAGCTGTAAAGGAAACTACATAGCATTGGGCACATTTCTGCAGTTTCTGTCAATTTGGCCTCCGCACAATGACACCATGTTTGGCCCAGAATAATGTAAGCACGATCTTGCACACCTTATATTTTCCCTCCTGTCTGGGCTGTTCCAGACACGTTCAAGTTTCATATGCCAGAAGTCTTCCCAGGCAGATTTTCCTGCCCTTGCTCATTTCATCGAGAACTCCCCAGTGCTGCAAACAGGAAACTGCTCTTCCCTGGCATGCAGAAAGTTGATTTTTCTGCCCCTGGCTTGGAGAGTACCCAGCTAACTCCCCCTCTCATGAAAGCACAAGCTATCGCCCCTCTGCCCTGGGGTCAAGAGCACCCACAGCTCTTGCCAAATCTGGAGCAAAAGAGGCGTAATAAGCTCTCTCCAAATCAGGAGGTAAAAAGTTTCCCACAGCCAGGCAGAGGAGTCAGGGGCCTTTGGGGCCTGACTATCCGATGCCTTGCCATCCCTAGGAACATCCTTTTGCTCTCCAGTGAGCACTGCCTGCTACAAGCAGACCCCTTCAAATTCTGGCTCCCTGGTTGGAGTGGCATCACTAGCTCAGCACCTGCCTGAGGTCTCCTGGCTGTAGGTACCCATGCAGGCTGCCCAGCCCCCAGGCTTGTGGGGTTTTGGGGAGGGGAGGGATGAGAAGCACCTCCTGCATCGCCTCTGGCTTTCTGCATGGTCCCCGCTTTGAAGGAAAGGCATGCACCTTCCATCCCACACTTGGCTCCCAGTCCCTTTCCTAATATCCTCCTGTTGTTTTAAGCCTGGCATGTTCCCTCACTCCCTTCCCTGCCTCTTCCAGTTCCAGCTGAATAGGGTGACACGATTGTTTTTTCTAGGCATTTGACTCCTCTTCTCTCAGGAGATAACAGCTGGACATTTGAAAGGAATGCAGATAAATTCTCTTTTCATCAGCAGTTTAAACTATCATCTTACATCAGACTGGCATGCAGAATCCCCAAGATAATTCGAATGCACGCCTGCCTCACCAGTCTGGGTTGGCCTGCTGAGGAAAACAACTAATATATACTATAACTTTTTTAAAAGGCAACAAAACAGCACTATGCAAATGCCAAAAGAGTCTTAAAATCACCCTCTTCAAATGGTACGTCTTCCCGTCTCACTTCCTCCGGCATCAGTGGTCTGGAGAACACCCGTGCTGCCTGCTACCTGTGCAAAGGTAGCCTTTTCTCATCACAGAGAAGACAGAGAGTACTTTAAAAAATGCTTTACTGGTGTAAAATACTGTACTGCTTTTTTGCCTATTGCCAGATGCTTCGAGCAGGTCTCAAAAACCAGACGGTACCACAGGCATGTGCTACACCACCGGCAGTGGGGAGGTAGACCAGGTGTGGTCCTGGAAAGAACAGAATGGCAGCAAAAAGGGAGAACATGTCTCCTGGAGGGAGACAGCAGCGTGCCTGCCGCTCTCACTGCTTAAACCTCCCACCCAGCTTTGCCAGCCCAGCCTGGAAGCTCTCCAGACCTGGAGCTATTTGGAGCTCTCTGTGACAATTATATCCAAGTGCACAGCAGCTCAGCAGTTCAGATAACCACACAGTGGTAAGGAGAACTACTTATTCCAGTATCAAAAATAGAGAAAAAGAAAAATGAGTTATCTGTGATGCATGTGGAAAAAATAGCTACCCGAGGGACTTCTGAGGAGTCTGTCCCTTGTATCACCATGAGTCATTTCTCTTCTTGCGAGAAGGTTTCTCTCAGTGGGGCTCTCCAGGGGGATTTCCAGGAACAGGCCATGCCTCCTGAACCCCCCAGGCAGGCAAGGGAAACCACAGCAGGCGACTGCACAGTCATAAAAAAGACAGAGAACCCTGAAAATTGCAATGACTGCCATCCATGCCAGTCTCTGGCTTTCAAATAGAGTTGCAGATCTCCCCACTTAATGGACGTGATAATGAGAGAACAGAAATAAGCAAATGTAGCTTGACAAAAAGCAGCCAATGATGCACTGGAAAAACTCATCAGTAGCTTTTTAATGCCAACCCCTGCCTCTGCCCCCCCACTTTTATCCACTGTATGTTCATCCTTTACTTTAGCCAAACAGAAAGAGGATTTTACTCGTGCAATTCTTAGGAGCCATTTTAAATCTGAATCATTACAATATGATGTGTTTTAGGCATTTCTCTTTTCATTTCCAATATTTAGCCTTACTGATGGTCAAGATAGGCCTGAATTTCAGAGATGCCTCTACCTATTCCTGGACCCTGCTATCATGAAAATAAGGGTGGCCCTTGAAAACATGCCAAGCTAAGATGTTGTCACATGAAGTTTGTGGAAGTTTAAAATAAAGGAAGGTGGCTTGATTTATCTCTGGCTGACACTGTGTCAGCAAATAGTCACTGCCATGCCTTGGCACAGCTTTCTGTTGAAATGGTCTCTGTCTCAAAACAAGAAGTTTGGCACAACACAGGGTTGCACCCTGTGGACAGGCACAAGAACCTAAGACTGCTAAGAATAAAAACTCTGTCTCGATAGACACATGGAAGCTATTGCAATAGGATGAATTTTCTATGTCCTACCAGAAATACCTGCAGTTTCCAATTCCAGAGAGGCAGGACCATAGCTCTGCGCAGAATGTACTTTTTGTGAAAAAGAACTGTTTGCCAGTCCGACTGTTTACCACCCTTTTCCCTCTCCATGGCAACTTCCCAAATAGTAGTATCACTTACTAGGTTACCTCTCAGTTCAAAAGTCATCAGACATGGTAAATGTATAGCTTCTTTGTTGTGTTGCCAGATGGGAAGTCATCCTTTTGTGAGCGAGATACTGAAACACATCTAGACTGACACAAATCATGTAACACTGCACTGCCATCAGAAATCTTAATTTTGAGCCAGCTTATGACCCAGCTGAGGTCTGAACAGTCAGTCTACTTACAAAGTGTTTTTTCTGTTATGGCCCTTTATCTAGTATTGTCAGATCCTTCCTGCCCAAATATTCTAATGCTTATAAAGGATTCTCTAAATACATACACAAAATACAACCCTATGCAGACAGAAAAGCTACCAGCAACTGGAAATACAAGGAGAGACTACAGGAGGACCTCAACAATTGAAGCATTTCTAGTAAGGCCTGGGGAGAGGGAAAAGTTTCAGTCTTGCCAGCTTGGCCATTTTTCACAGAATGAAAGAACATAGCAGAAAAAAAGAAAAGATTAATTGTACCACCATTATCATCACCCTGCTAAAGCAAGAGCATTTCCTATCTGGAATATTCTTACTGCCTCCTTCCTGCCATCTCCAACGCATTTATTACCCGGTATATGCTTAGTAAGTTATAAACTCACAGAAGTCATCTGCAGCACTCCCTTCCCCGCCACAGCAGAGCAGAACACACCAGCAAGGAAGATGTCATTTCAAGGTCTCCCTCAGAGATTGTGAAATGTGCCAGATTTTGGGGTATTCAACCAGACGCTCTCTCGTAAACTAGCCTCTGGCACAATCATTGAGGTATCAGTGCCAGGCCATAAGGCTACTGGGAATACATTTTTGCCATCCCAAGAATAGAGCACTTCCTGCCAACAAACTCATTTATGGATGTGTCAAACTCAAGAAAAAGCTCAAGAGGCTTCGTGTCCATTGAAACATTCCATCATTCCATCAAGAAAGGAGAGAGGGGAAAACAAAACTGCTAAAGACTCTGGCAGAAAGCATTTATGCTTGGCTGGAACAGGACGCATCTCCACATTAGTGGCCTTAGCCTGCAATACCAGAAATTTTGTAACCTAGATACAACTTTTACAACACGGAACTTGCAGATAATTTACATTCCTACTAGTTAGTATAGTGGCCATGGAAAAGAAAAGTGATTTCTCTGGAAAGCCCATAAGATGGGTTTTAATGCTGAACACTGCTACAGGAAACCCTGAGTCCTGCTAGAACAAATATGTTATGAAACAACAAATGAATAACTGCTCCTGCCTTGAATTTCTGCTGATGGGCACTACCAATGACAACTTGAGGAGCTTCACAACACACTGCTGGATTCCAGATTTATAAGAAAATCCACATCTGCAGAGAGAAGATAGGCTGCCTCTGTGGATGAGACTGCAAATGGCTGCAAAGCCATCTGCAGACTATGAACAAATAAATGCTTCCAAAACACACCAAAATCCAAACCGTAACTGTGTCCTGCTGTTTTATTTGAGTTTCACTGTATTTCAATTAACTGAGAAGAACCTGACAGTTCTGCAGCAACAGAAGGACAGAATGGGAAAGCAGCAGAGGACGGAGCTGCCAGGGCTTTTGTCTCTGTGAAGACAGGATGGGGAACGGGCAGCAAGCAGGGCTGCTGATTGATATCACATTCTCCGACAAACAGAAAGGCTTGAAAGAAAATGGATTTTTGCCCCTATCCTTGCAGCTGCTGTCCCCTGCACCAGTATCTACTGCCTGGAGTAACAACAGATAGGTCCAATTGCTGTGTGTGCGCACTAATTGCAACTAGCACTGAAATACTCCTGAATATTGGCATTTAAATATTGCCTCTAGACCACAGATTCAGTGTGCGATATTCACTTGTTTCACATCTCCTTCCTGCTCCCCAGCAAACACAGCTACTAGGCAAAATATTTTTTATTTTGAATTCTGGTCCTACCTCTTTGGTGGGTGAGGAGGGTGCTAGGGGGAGTCTCCAGGATCTCTCCTGGTTCACACATAGTGCTAGGACTTGTCTTCCCATATGAGAGAGAAGAACATTGAGGGATTGGCACATGCTAAGTGCAAAGAGTTAAATCCACATTGTCCTGAAAGATATCACAGTCACTTCAGACCATTCTGCGTTGTTGCAGCACTTGCAGAGAGGAAAATGCACTTTGATTATTTTTAAAACTCTTTTGTGGATCCATGACGATATACATTTCATTGTCATATCTCAAGCTCCATTTATCCAAGATGGCACTTAGGAACCACTGGTATTTTTTAGCATAGCTGTGGCTAAACAGGTTGCTGCCGTAAGTTTTCTCCATGTCCTAGGCAGACCTTCTACCGACTTTCAGAGACGACTTCAGGATAAGGAGACAAAGCATTCAGCCAGATTTGGCTGGCACACTGATTAGGGAGAAAAATACCCTGTTCACACAGCTGGCGGGAACCATGCTTGAGCCCCACTGGCAGTAGCAATCACATTTAGTACAGTCGTATTTCCACTACACAGTGAGCCTTCACTCCAAAATTTATGTACAGTTTAATCCGATTATTTTTCTTCCCCATTTCTGCCTGACAAACTGTACTTGCTAGGCCCCTGGCTGGAAATCCATGCTAATCAACTTAAGGCCTAGTAGATAAAGCAAAGTTTTTTTCTCTGTGTTGTCAGCAAACCACATTTCATGACTATACTCAAGCCTACCCTAACTAAGGTCACTGGCATCTTCTCAAAACGCAGGAGCAAATAACAAGAACAGGAAAAAGCTGCAGCTTGAGTGAAGACAGAAAATGCCAATGGAGCTGCTCACACTGGGACTGGAATGTGGGGGGTATGGGGGAGGCCAATGGCTCTATGCAATGTTTATGCAAATGACTTTGTTGATGGGTTTTATCCACCCACACACAAATGACAGTTTTCATTATTTAACCACAGAATTTTGTTTCCTGCATCAAGCAAACTAAATACTCAGCAACTGCCAGACTATTAAGCAAATGGTACGATATGTATTGATTCTGCAGTGGTAACGATCTTACATTTTTACATAATGCCTTTCAGGCTTAAGTGTCCCTAGGCACACTACAAGTTGCACCTATGAAAAAAGCACTTCACGAATGAAACACCACAGCTGCCTGAGAGGACATTCCACCATAAAAGAGGGTGCAAACACCAAAAAAGGAAGATACACTCTTCCCAGCCAAAATTCTTAGTAGCGTTTTGGAGAGGTTCTAAATACAATAACCATATTAGACACTAGGTAGCCAGGTCTTAGAAAAGGCGAAACAAGTACTGAAACAACTATCGAAACAGTGAGTATCTTTGTCATGAATTTTACCACAGAGCTGGTGCAGCAAAAACTGCTGCACAAACAAGTATCTAGTTAATGTATAACTGTACTGAAAGCTTTGGCTTAAAACCTGGCTGTTGATAAAAGCAGTTTGTCAAGACATCAATTTTCTTTCCCGTTGGAAAAGCAATGTTTCCCACAACAATGTCATTCGTAATTGAACTGTGGCTCTACTTATATACTCAGGAGGCAAATGCAGCATCTGAGTCATCAAAATCACTGCAATTCCCACTCCTGTAACTCCTACCCAAGTTCTGATCTGTGACAAACCTTCTTAACCAAACACTTCAGATCCTGTCTCCATGAAATGTTTTCTGCATGCCCTCAAGCAAGTCACGTCACTGTTTCGTGTCTCATATTCTTGCCTGAATATGGACATTTCTGACATTTTGAGGGTTTCTTAGGGATACAGTTAACAGGAATTTTAGAGAACCTCAAGGATAATGGAGCTGAGCACACCATGTGAGGACTTTTATCAGCTGAAGAACAACAGCAAAGGAGAGGGGAAGGTTAGAAGAACTTCGATCCTTTTCCTTCTCACAGGAAAAATCTGTGATGACTCTTAAAATCACTTGAAGGTAAGAGCGAAGGCTCAGAATGAAACCTCTGCCTGGACCTACAGAACAAGCCAGGTCTCTGGTGAAGGAAGCAAGGAAGCTGCTTACCGCCTGAGTGCGTTTGTCAGTTCAGCAGTCAGTTCACTCTCGTTGTACGGTCTCAGCTCAGCTAGTGTTAACGGTGTTGCGGTGCCATCACTGCATTCCTGAGAAATGAGGAAAGGCCATCTAATTTGAAGTTGCCATCTTAATGGGAAAACTCTGAAAACCTCTTAGTTTGCAGCTACTTTTAAAATGGAGGTGAAATAAACAACACAATGTCACAACAACATGGCAGTGTACCAACATACCGAGAAACGGACTAACAGATTAACACTTCACAAATCCTTCTAAATGTTTCCTAAACCACCACAGCTCACTGATTTGCAGAATTATCCTATAGTGTGCATAACTGCTGGTGCCTTATATTACTTTTGACACCACACTTGAAACAAAGAAGCACTGAATCAAACAATTCAGATGATGCTTTGCTAGAAACCAATAAGCAAGACACAGTTATACACTAGCTCTAGACTTTGTTTTTAAACATACTACTCAGGTTTTCTGGGGACACAGGACTAAACTAACAGGATTAAAGTTTTTTTAGGTATCACTATTTCTACATGCAAATTATTAATGTAAATGCAGAAATCTGCTTATTTTGCATTTTACTAAGGGGGGTGAAGTCTTCATTCTCAAATCATTGCAAACTGTCTGACTTGAAAAAAGAGACTGCCAGTACAATGCTCTAACTGCTTCATAGAAATGAGCTCTATTTTTTCGTATTTTGTGTTTGGAGTACGGGGAGGATGGTATTTTGCTTATATTTTCTTCCACTGTTTCCAGTGAGTGGCAACAGGCAAGACACAACATGTCCAACCACAGTAGCCTGTATGTTTGGCAAGAACGGCTCTGTTGTACGCCTCTCCAAAATGACAACCTTATTTTAGCCC
The DNA here is from genome assembly GCA_008921705.1 of Burhinus oedicnemus. Lineage (NCBI taxonomy): Eukaryota > Metazoa > Chordata > Aves > Charadriiformes > Burhinidae > Burhinus > Burhinus oedicnemus. The sequence continues at coordinate 832,127 of VFFE01006558.1, forward strand.
AGGCTTAACAGTAATTCTACAAAGTCCTCATAAGACACAGCGTGGAAAGAACCACCTAACAACTGGAGAAGAGAAAAAAGACATACATATAGACAAAAGAGGAGAATGATTAACATGCTAAAGACTGCTATAGGGAGAGGAGGGATATAATAAATCATGTTTACACCAATTCTGGAAACTTGTTTGACTCCTGACCTTGCTCAATTTGTCTTTGCTTCCGCTGCTGGTTGAGCTGAGAGACCTCATTCTCTGCTCTTTTTGCTCTTCTACTTCAGACTTCAAGTGCTCAATATGGACAAGGTAGGCCTGCTCCTGGGCCTCTCGAGTGCTCAGTTTCAATTCCAATGCCTTCTTCTCCTTCTCTAGCAGGTAAAGTTGTGCCTTGAGCTCTGCCATCTCCTCCTGTTGAAGAAACATTATCAGCATGCTGCTTCATGGGACTACAAACCTAAAGGAAGATGAGGTTAAACAAGGTTTTCATGCACCCCTATTACTTGAGTGTTCTTTCCATGCAGAACACTATTAGCATCCAGAAGGCTTTTTATAATCACATAGTGTATTTGTCAAAAGACCAGTATATTTTGAGACTAAGTGAGTATGACAAGCAGTGCCATCACTTAATCAGGCTCAGAAATAAGCTCAGAGGCAACACAGCAGCTAATGTGGTACTGAAACCAGAGTATCAGGGACCTGATAGGGTTGCTACAGCTGCTGAAATTTCTTTGGTTCTACCTTGTCCTTCAGAGACCATTGTCCCAAAACCAGGAGTGTCTGACTTCCTTGTCAAATAGCTCCCTAAATGCCAGATTACAGTTTCTTATTGATGCATAAGAATTGTCAGTTTATCTCATTACAGTGGAATAGGCTTGAGGGACTAGGACAGCAAACACAGATCACATATTCCTGCCTCATAATACCAGTGTCTGTGGTAGAACAAGTTAGTCAAAAAGGGCAACAGGGTATGGCACTATCAGATGTCCATTTTTAATTTCCCTCCTCTAGATGGCCAGAATCCCAATGATACACAACTGGAGGTTGACAAAATTGCACTCACTTATATTCTTCCATAAATATGATCCACAAGAAGATGGACACTGGTACTTCATAGAGAGAAGCTGAATTCCTGAGAGGTAGTTCTTGTGTGTAATTCTTTTGCCACTCTGGTATTTATGACAGGGCTGTCAACTATTGTAACACAACTACTATTTGAGGACAGACCTCTGCTTTAACATCTGCTCTGACAGTGGCTGGGCATAAGTGTAAGAACAAAGTATGAGTGCAAGCAACCCTTCTTTCAGCATTTGCTCCCAGCCTCCCATGAAAAGCAGCCGACGGGTATCCTGAACCAGAAGGCTCTGTGTCTTTAACACTTCAGAAAAGTTTCTTCCATGAAATGTCTACGTATTTTCTGAATCCAGGAAAACCCAGCACCCACAAAACATTTAGATATAGTCCTAATACATAACACATAACGTTATGTGTTAAAAAACACCATCAAACAAACAAAAGACCACCAAAACAAAAAAAATCCAACCCAGAATCATGTCCTCACTGTTGAGCTTGCTGTGCTCTAGGTCACCTCATGGGTGAATACTGAGCAGCCATTTTGCGTATTACAGTTCAGTTCTAGACTTGTTCACTGTGTAAACATCTCTGAAAGATAGAAGTTTCTTGTTGTGTGGCCAGCCTAGGAACAAATAACTATTTTTTAATTATTTTTTTTTTAAATGGAAGAACATATTCTAGTCATGAAAATGTCAGAGATATCTTACCTTATCCTTCAAAAATAATGCTCTTTGTATTATATCCATTATTATCAAAGATTATGCAAACACAAACCTCAGCACATATTTAGACTAACTTTTTCTGTAGATGAGAATCTACATTCCTACCAAACATTTGCTGTCTGGATTAAGTGTAAGCAGTGCACACAGGTGTACCACAGTTACAACCAGCTTATTGTAATCACCGGTAATCATTGGCTTATTCATAATCACCAACCATGCAAAAATAAAATCCATATCCTAAAAACCCTCAGGCTTGGAAAGGTTTGTATGAGCTCTAAAATCATTCATTTATTCATCTAATTGTTTGTGAACTGGAGGTCAGAAGCACCATCAGTTTCATTCAATGTGGTTTACAGAAATTTAGTTGTTAGGCAAACTTACCATTAATTTCCTTTGTCAACAGTAAAAATGTAAATAATACTGATAAATAATGATGAGGAAATTTAGTTATAGGAGTTGAACTGGACTGTCTGGTATACTTAAATGTAGGCATTTAGCTTCTCAAGCCTCTATTTCTAAAGCCTTTAATCTACTTAGCTTGCTTAGTGAAGGTGGAGAAGTAATTTGAGCAGAGTATTTTGGCACTTATGTGAACAGAAGATACTCTTGACAGAGGGCTATCTATCTGGGAGTGTCATGACAAAATCTTCCCAGGCTGGAAGTTGAAGCTAGGCAAATTCAGCCTAGAAATAAGGGACATTTATTTCCTTAAAAAAAAAAAAAAAAAAAAAAAAAAAAAAAAGGTGACTTTCACCACTGCAGCAATGGATCTGTGGAACTGATTTTTCCCATCACTTAGAAGTTTTAACTTAAAAACTGGATATTTGTTTGTACTACATACCCTAGCTCAAAGTAAATTTAAGGGTCAATGGTTACCTCCTTTGTTTATGAAGACAGTAAACTTAGATCATCATATATGAATTCACAAGTTTGCATCCTGTCCCAGAAGACATATCATGGACTCCAAAAGCACCCCCCATATGTTAGTTTTCTCATGCCAAGACAATGTGACTTTGAAGGAGAGAAGCAAAGACAAAGCACGGGACAGTGGAAAAACTGTCGGCCAGTGCCTTACAGAGGCTCTTAGGGAAGGAACAGGAAGGAATGAAAAGACTGAAGTTAAAAATTAAAACTACAGTTGAGGATTCTGGTATTGACAAATAAAATCTGTGAGGCAGGGTGGCAACAGTAATGTTTCATGTGGGAAAATTTAAGCAGCTCAGGTTTACTTAGAGAGTTAATTAGTCTTTACATATGCAGTAATTTTTCCCATGGAAGTATGTTTTCTAAAGAGAGCATCTAGATTTCATTTCAATGCCAACATCACCTTTGTATACTTACTATCCCCTTTTCTCCTAATTACAGGATGCTGGTGAAACACTTTGCAGTTTAACCAATCTGCTTCTTCAGAGTGTGGGCCTAAAGCACAAGTGGCATTTACAAAATGAAACCCTGAAGGAGGAGGTAGCACGCATTCACTCTTCCAGTTGCTTGCAGAAGACTTACACAATTCATGCAAATTCACAAGCTTCAAGCACCAAATCTAGCAGTCATTTCAGGACTAATGAATTGAATATTGAGGAATATTTTGTACTTGCAGTCATATTGTAATTCTGAATTTGGGTGAAAACTTGAATGAAAATTAAACACTCCTAACCCAATATAATCAGAAACACCACAACATCCCCAAAATGAAAATTTGTGTTGGATGTGGTCATGTCAGAAGAATATCATCAGAACGTCATCAAGGACTGTCATGTGGCAAAAAGTTCTAAAAGTCAAGAAAAGGTAACCCAGGAGAATCACAGTATATTAAGTGGAATACATCAGCCTTCAGAAGTAAAACAAATATCAGAACAGATAAGTGCTGTGGTCTAGTTAACTGTATTTTACTATACACATCTATAAGAGCATGAAATGCTGCAACAAAGGTGGACAACAGGATTCTTAACGTTTTCTGCAGAGACTGTAGTCTCAAAGCACATTCTGAGCAATATTATCACCACCTGTACACGAAAGAGGAAAAATTATCAGTGTAGAAAGCTGAGACTTCTTATCTAGATTATGTCCTGTGAAATGCAGAAAGGCTGTAAACCAAGAATTATTTACACGTATCAGAATTAATCTCCTTGCTAACTGGGGCATGACAACAACTGACCTCAAAGCAAGACCACTGAATGATGACAAACGGCAGATGAGAATGTATTTGGAAACATGGTTAACTATTGCTTGAAGCAAAGAACTGGATTTTACAGAACTACTGGCAGACCACTACGTCTTGCACTCTGGATTAGTAAAAAAATAAACAAGGCAACAGAGAAACCATCCCAAACGATATTTTTATGGATCATTTTCATCAATAATGAAGGTGTAAAGGCATTTTCAGAATATTATTAGCATAGTACATAGATGCAAGAACCAATATGACTGATGTGGTGATCAGTTTTTACTGGTAGTCATCAATGAAAGTTACCAAAAGATGCAGCAGAGATTCCAACACAGATACAAGTTTCAGGAAGATAGCAGCAGGCCATAAGAGCCAGCAAGGCAGGAAATCCTTGAGTAGCTTAATCAAGCTGTATCATCATTGCTAAGAATGGGGACGGGCAGGAACAAATTAAAAGCTGCTACATTATGAAGTCCTCTGCAGCACAGACAAGTCCATCAATACACTCAGAAAGCCAAGACATCCATGAGTTCTGCCCTTAGGTTCAGGTACGTTATAGGTGTACAAGAGATTTCAGGGAAGATCTGGATGCAAAAGAGGAGAAGGAAGTGTGATACCTGAAATATACATCTAATTATCTACACATGTCTTCCAGTACATCTTGCACGCTTTAATTATGGGGAATATATTGCTGTTGGCCACAATATAGTCAAACAACTAACATATGTTTAAGTCTTCTGACTGGTAAAAGGCAATATTTTTTTCTGAATTGCAAATATTTAATGCATTATTGCAAAATTGTATTTGTTATCATGGAAAGGCAGTACCACTAAGAACATAATTATCATTACTAAGCTACCAGTTAGCCAGCAGTAGCACATCTGAACAAAAATCCATAGCTTTAGAAACTTACAAAACTATTAGGATTTATTGTCCCACATGATACCATCACCTGACACATCTGCCATTAGCTGACTAAAATAGGACTTGCTAACTTGCGGAAATTAAACTTATTTAAACTGAACCAAACCCAGACAATTTCTAAATGCAAACATGCGCTTGTATTGGCTTTAATATGTTCCTATGTTTTAGTTTGACTCCCTCAAAGTCAATACAGAAGCCAGATTTAAGATGATAGAAGCTGGTCAATAAAGGTAAGTTTTTCTAGATTGCTTCTTTAGAATGGGATGTATTAACCAGGCCTGAGTGACCAGAGTTTTCTCCGAAAACCCCTCTGCAAGTCATTACATACCACAGTCTTTGCTCGGGCTCTGAACGGAGCTACATATTGCAACACAGTGCCTAGAACAGCTCTGGACTTGTGACTGACTGCTGGAGAGTATTAGGGATGATAGTTTCTGACAGACCATTCCTCCTCCCACGACAGTATTAAAAGGAGGAGAATTTGTTCTGCTTCACTTCACAAAGATTCAAGATGCACGTTTGCAAGCTTGTAAGTAAAGTAATGAACTGTCTCTTGGGAAGTGCCGCATCATGCTTTTGGTCACCCTCAAGCAACTCAGCTGCCATATCTCTTAGAGCGAGCATCTGGTTTGTCAAGGAGAGCATTCCAAGTTTGGAGCCGCAGATGAAGTCCTCGCCTAATTCAAAACACACATAGCTCGTCACTGCTAATGCACTGCCTTCTGCCACTTTCTGACTCCTGGATTTTCAGCCCTGATTATTTGTTTCAACAAAGTTACCCTTTATTACCCAGTGATCACTATCAAAGCCTCCCATGTGTGTGACTGAGCATGTTTTGTAGCACAGGGGTATTGTCAGTAGTGCAGTGAGCCTGATGGATATAAATAAAATACCTTCATTGCCATAAGTTCCTGCATCAAGACTGCATTTTCCAGGTCTAGCCTCTGGCTGTCTCCACGAGGTTTAACGTCATAACTAAGTGGATCAATGTGGATGCTTTCCAGCTCCAGCATTGTCAGTTTCACTGCTGCCCTGTCATTTTTCAACTGCTGGATGTAATCCTTCAGCCGCTGCTCATCCTCCTTTGTAAATTCTGTATCACAGCTGCTTGCAGTTGAGCTGGTAGTACTGGAAAGAGAAAGAAAGGTATTAAAAAAACATTTGGAACAAAATCTGTATTTTTACATCAAACACTCTCCCAATACTTCACCAACACATCTGAGTCTTACTTAAAAGTTCATAGAAAGGACACACATAGTGTGGACTGGATGTTGTAATGTTCAGAAGATGCGGAGGGGTGTGACGAATTCAGAAAAGAAATTAATTCTCTAAGCTGCATGAGAAAATTGAATCATGTGACAACTTCTCTGCAAAAACAGCTATTTAGTGACATGTAACTGAATTGCTTTTTCTGGAATGGTGTCTTCTGAAACAAGCTTTTTTTACAATTGAAAAAAAAAGCTACTTAAGATTTCTTGGCAACACACTAGCAGGGCAAGCTTCTCTCTGCTGCTCACCCATTGGGTCTTCATCTTCTTTGCGAAGAAGCATTTGCTAAGAAAAAAGAATCAGCGCAGACCTCATCTATCTATGCTGATGGCAATACTAGTTATCACCTCAGATATTTTTAATGGGTACTCATAGGAATCAACCTGAGCAAAATTCCGCTGGCAGATGCCAGGAGGTAGCATCTTTCAATTCATGTTAAGGTGTATCCCTTAGAACACTGACATTCCTTCAGGGCTGGAGGGGTTTAAAACCAACCCATAAATTAGCAGGATTTTTCATAAAAAGTCATCATCGGACTCGGTGGACCTTCTCCTATCTACGGGCATCAAACAAATAACTGCCCATTAGTCTGCCCACAAATGTTTACACAAAGACTGCAAAGAGGGAGAATTAATGTCTTAGAGGAAGGGTGGCTCAGTGCTGCTGACCCACCTACATGCATGCCATGGCTGCAGGGGGCCGAGACTGATACAGCTGTAGCATTCCAGGGCTGAATATAGTTGCAATAACACTAAAAAGAAAATAAAATGCCGTGTTGTTTCTATAACCTCACTCAAAGCTGCCTGCTGTCTCCTGAGGTCCTGCAATCAGCTGCCGGGTGAGGGATAAGTCATCCATTAACTGTGCTTGTCTGGAATGCTAGATGATCTCAGTTATCAGCAGGGGAATAAATCACTTTCTGTATCAAATTGCACTGCTGTTCAACATTTTTGTAGGAAGAAAAAAAGCCCCAACCGCTACATGCTGTGAGAGTTAGGATGATGTCCTAAAATATATTATGCATGTGAAAAAGGGGAAGCCTCTCAAGATAAGCTTGATTTTTCTCTTTTCTTTTGGTTCTCCTTCAGCTACAGCTACAGTGATTTTTAAGTGCCTCAAATAATTGCCAATCTTCCCACAAATTCCAAGTACAGCCTTGGAGGAGATGGAGAATTGGCAGGTCTACAAAGGTTTCTCAAAATCCTTCCCTCTCATGAAATATCACATTACAGTTCCTTACTACAGTTCTCTGTCAATTTCCCATTATTCCTTCCTTTCCCTAGGGATAATAGGTGCCATATTTACCACAAGTGTAAACTGGTCTTTGCTTGTTTTCATCCATTTCCATCTGCAGTGAAGCTAAAAACACCCAGTACCTACACCACACAGAAACCCTTTCAGGTTGCAACAAATTTTTGTTCATACTTAGTTCTTCGTTAGAGAATCTTGAAACATTTAATAAATCTTGCTTTACTGAGTCTAAAGATATCTCTCTGAAGTAAATATTGATATAAAAATCATAGGGGTAGATATGAGAAATGTGAGAAATACTTAATTTTGTACTGAAGTCATGCTGCAAGTTTCCTCAGCACCCAAAGACAGCAACTGCAGAGTTTTTCTGGATTAAATGTAAAACAGCTGTTGTTGGAGGAAGGACAGCTTTTAAAGCCTACATAGGCTTCAAATCTTGGGACACAAAGAGCTCATCTCAGTTTTCGCTTGCAAAGGAAAGAAAACGTAGCTCTCCTGCTGGGAATGAAACCTGAGCAAAAATGCTGAAAGTCTATTGTTATGTTGTGTTGGACCTCGTACTCACTGGATATTCACAGATTTTGGCCCTTAAGGATCCACAGCTATGGACATATATTTTAAGGGAGAGCAGTCCAAGCTGAGGAAGGCAGTCTGGGCTGTTGCCAGTGATACTCAGGCTGCTTTTACTTCAGTCCTGGCTGCCTGCCTGACTGTCTGTCCGCAGCTGAGTTGGCTCCTCTGGTGAATTGCTAGCAAGCTGCTCTTCTTCTTTTTTAATTTTTTTTTTAAGAAGGTGAGAGGAGCTTAGTGAGGAAGCTGTCTCAGCCAGCACGCAAAGGTACAAAAGAACCTTCCCTCTGCCCCAACATTTAGCAGCAAGCCCCCACCCAGAAGACTGGAAGCAGTATGGGTTGCAGAAAGCCAGGGTAGAAAGCCCACTTTGGACTGTTGTAAAAATGAGGCTGGATGATGAGGGACCAAAACAACACTGCAGTGTTTCTGAACTCCCACAGCACAGCTCTGCCAGGGTGTGTTCCCCTAAAAACCCCACCATACAGTTCTCCACAGCCGTAACGCTAGTCCGTTGCTGCTCTATTTAAGGGTCCACAGCTGGTGAGCATATGATCCTGAATTTCAGATACTGCTCCCCCTTCTAACAGCAATCAGGACAAAGGAAAACAGACCGACGGAATGCACCTGTAGTATCCAAAAAACACATGAAACTGTTGCAAAAGATGTGCAGTTTCTCATTTCTCAAGCACATAGGTAAGGATAAAGGATCACAGTTTCATCACCTGGAGGGAATACAACATCAATCTGCTCATTCTAACCGCTGTTGTGTTCAGAACAAGCGAAGAGAAATGTTGTTCCCACTCGTTTCACCCCTCAAGTCTTTCACAATGATGTCATGCCTGGATGATGTCAAATTAATTTTCATATATAGCCTGTGGAAAATATGCAGGTTGGTATAGTATAATGTGCAGTTTTATTCGCTGGCATGCGTGTGTGTGTTCGCATGCACATGTGTGTGTATAAAATGCAGTGGATGGATAGAAACGAGGCTTCCAACAGTGCCTCTGTGTGAGCAACTCCTGTACACTACAAAATTATGCCCATAAAACCTTGTATAAGCTTCAGTTCATCTGTTAAAAATCAAGTCAATAAATAAATTGCAATTCAGTAATGGTGCAGATAATACAAAAGTTGATAGAACTAAAATAACACTGCCAGAACTGAAACCACAAAACTTGCCCGAATGTCTGCACACCTTACACTTTAAAGAATGCACTAGATACACAGTATACATGGGCCAACCATCTTCTAGGTGAACGTTGTGGCTTGAGATCCGAAACAGCACAATACCAAAAGATAGAAACTTCCTGAGAAACTGAAAAATACTCCCAACCAGCCAAAAGACAAACAACAGTATACCTGGCTAAAATCAGAATCTTTGGTGAAACTACACTGTTTCCTTCTGAGGCTAGTTCAGTCCAGCAATGAAGTGTTACATAGATAACATTAGGATATCTGTTGGGATATTTCTAAATAACTTGTTTGCACACCTCAGCCAAGATAATCTTGTCTGTTAGCTACTTATCTGAAATCTGAGGTGACTCTGGTGAGAGATATAGTCCTACATTTGGCTGAGTTCAGACATTTTGTGACACTGCACATTACTGAATAGAATTCCCTTTGCATGTAAAAAACCAGATCTTTCCCCCCATGAATTCAGAGGTAAGGTTGGACTTACTAGCACTGCAGGATATAAAATCCACTATTTTCAGTCAGTGTTACAACTGGAGTCCTTCTCTTTTGATTCCCTCTTTTCAAGGTGCAATCAGTCAAAACTTGTTAGCAATATATGTTCTATAGTTAGCTTCTGTCCACTAAAGTGATTATAACTTCCAACTACACTGCAGACCTATTTGTATTTTCAAAAAATGAATTGGCAACATCATTGTGCTGCTGCCAGCAAAATGAGTTGAGATGTTTGCTATTATTTTTATTCACTTCACCAGTAACAACCTCTGTGATGCTCTTTCATTGCATTTCATTTCTTTTCATTTCAGTTGCTCCCTTTTACAGTCTTTAACCACTTGTCACTAGTGGCTCACCAAGCATTTATTCTCAGTAATGTGTTCAGTGATTTGACATTCAGAATCTCATTTGAAATGCCAAAGCTAAAGATGGGTCAACAATTCCATTATAAGTCCCTATTCTACAGGATTTCGAACAGCAGGGAGAATTATTCATTTGTCACAAGTCTCAGTAAGGGAGAGTTTTCATGATCCCATGACCTCTTTACTCAGTTGGTTTCAAAGCAAAAAAGGTAGCAATACATATCTGCAACTAAAAGCCTGCATCACTAAAACAGCTATGGCAAAAGATCAGTCTTGCATATTCAGAGTATCTTTGAACCACATAACGTAAAAATGTTTTCATTTCAGTGCAGTGGTCCCCAAATGGTGGTTCACACAGCACTGACTAGTGATCCGGGCTTGTTCTACTCCCCAGTTTTATAGACTGCCAAGTTCTTTAAGACAAATAAAAGACATTAAGCCTGCAGGAACAGCTAGAAATCTGTAGTCAGCTTTCCCATCTCTGCTTGGATTGCTATTGTAATGGAAAAGAAAAGGAAATGGAAACCATCAACATCAAAGAACCATAGAAGGCTGGAGATGTGCGGCATCGGGACATCTGTCTAGAGCAGCAGGGAGCCAAGTGGCAAGGCAGCATGCATGAATGGGTTGAGAGAGCTGGCAACATAGGCAGGATAACTCCAAAAAGCAGGAGTAGGGTCCTGGACAGAAACAAAAAGTATCCACAATGATATGAAGAGGAGAGTTAAAGACAAAATCTTAAATTTTTTAAATCTGAGATAGAACATTTACTGGTATAAACACAGAAAAGTGTGCGCCTTTTGAACCAACACAGATTTTCCATCTATGGGCTGGCACAGTGTCTTGTGTCTGTAAGCTGAAGAGAGGATGCCTCTATTTTGAGACAGGGTCCACAGGAAGGAGAAATCTGAAAACACCTGTACCACATATCACTTGAACATGACAGAAGGAAAGAAGACAAGACTCATACTTCATGGAGAAGCTAAAGTTTCAGAAATATTTTCACTGATATGTATGTTCAGACAAAGACAAATTACATAGGGTGTGGGGGGAGGGGAGAGGGATGACAACGTGTAAGTGATGATCAGATCAGGATGCCCATATGGTAAGTTCCTGACTTCCTGTGTGCCCTTTGGGTGAATGAGAGAAGCTTTCCTCTCTCATGTTCCACATATATCAAAGCAGAATAGTTACCTTATTCAGTACAATATCTCACTCCATGCCAGAAAAAAATATCCTACAATGATAATGACTCAAACACCTCTCTTGCACACAGAAGCATTTACATTTGCATTTTTACATTTCATGACACAGTTTATACTGATAAAATTTGAAATTGTATGCCATTTTAATCATACTCCTCTGAAGCTTTACTCAGCGGACATGTTACATGCACACACATATTGTCAGCTGACTACCGAAAGTTCACGGCAAACAATGAGCACGAGGGATGATTTTCCTCCCCAAACACACACACCTCCCTCCCTTACCTTCCCCCTCAAAAAAAATCAAAAATTTTGTTCAACAAAGCAAGGACTATAGAGACTATATTCCTACCAAACACTTTCAGCAAAAGGCTAGGAGAACAAACACTAAAACCGGAACACCCCTCTCCCCCTCACCCCCCAGATCTCCCCCCCTGTCAATACTGGAAACTATCTAAATTGTTTCCTAGGAAAAAAAAATAAATTATGCCTTGCCTATATACCAGATATCTCACAAGGTAGAAAAACACTGAAGTAGTTATGAACAATCGAAAATGACCCTCTCAAATAATACAATGGAAAACAAGCTCAGCCTAGGTAGAGGTGTTGCTACCTGTGGCCACTTAAAACACGTTCACATGCAGATGTTGGTATCACATAAGCGCACACAGACTGAGACAAGTCAAGTATTTGAAACAGCTTTGTGTAACTTCTTTCCAAGGCCAGTAAATACTTTTGGTAAAATGAGTGATCAATGTGTTATGAACATAGATGTTGCCACATTAATTTCTAAATAAAGTACAGCTTTCTTGGACTGAAAGCGCACCACAAAACTTCTTTGAATAAAATGTTAAAATTCACCTCACATTTGGACCCTGTTCCCTCAAGTTACCTTTTCGCTCACTTTCTAGCTATTCCATGCTAATCACGAGGCAGGAAATAAGGAGGAGGCATCAGCAAGAAGAGGAAATGATATGGTACTAAAATAAACTTCTAAAAGTGTCAAAAAATGACAGCATTTGAATAAAGAACTGGCTCAAAAGCTGAATTAAAATTAAGTTTTAGAATGAGTCTGAGAAACCAAAATAACTTTTAAAAAGAAAAACATTCATCTATATTTATCCAGGACACTTGCCAAATTCGTATCCATACACAAGCACACATATTCACTGCACAGAGTACAATTACACTGCAGGCAGGCAACGACTCAAAATGAAGCTGCTAGCAGATGTATTTGAACGGGAACACTTCTGCAATAATAGCTCATTTAAGTTTCATTATTTTATAGGTCTTCAGAAAAACTGCAATATCGAGCCTTTCCTGGAAGAATCCACTCTGTCTGTCATGATGTTCATTTGCCACTCCATGTGCGAAAGAATAGCATGGGAAGGAAGAATTTGGAGGGGCACAAAGGGGAATGAGAAGGGAGAGGAAACAGTTTAAAACAAAATGGCTAGATTTGCAATGTTTGAAAAACAATTCTTGAGCACTCTAAAACGCCGACGGAAGCATACTTCAGATCACCGATTCTCCATACACCTGTGCTATCTGCATACAATAGATACGAATAAGAAGTACATGACTTGACTTCCAACAAAACAGCAAGAAAGTCACTGAAGTAAAACAAACATAATGGTTTTGCCCTTTATGAGGAAGATCTAAGTTCAGAGTCACCCATTTGCAACAAATTTATACAAAACCCTTCTTGGCTGGAGTTGCTCAAAGTATAAAGACAATCAAACCACTGAGGCATGGTGACTTATAAACCAAAGCAAAGAAGCCAGTGGACTGAGGTGAGGGAGGTATCTCAGCAAATGCAACACAACTTTTGGTCTGAAATCAAACACTTGGGGATCAGGGGAGCAGAGGAGTTGCAGTTACCTTGTGTGGCTGTTGGATGACAGGCTTTCCCAGGGCTGCACGCTACAGCCAGTGACTGCATAGGCTCCCCCGCAGCTCCCATCTAGTTTCATCAGCAACGCTTTTGCTGCATTCTCAGCTGTCTTCCTGCAGTCATGAGCTCTCTTTAGCATCTGGGTGATGTTTTCATCACCTGTCTGGTCCCCTAGTTTTCAAGCAAACAATCTGTTTCAAAGCTTTGAGGAGGGTGATAGAAATTACGGCAAGAGTAGAGATGCTTCTACATGTGCTCAGTTTATACCAAGACGATGACAGTAAATTACCAACCTGTGATGTAAAAGCAACTTCATTTCTGTGTGAGTATCAGTGGTAACTTGGCTACTGGTGTGAATGCATCTCCCTTTCCAGTCACAAGCCCCAGGTACTAGTTGCTCTGGGTACATGTCTTAAGTAATGTTTTATCTTCACTAGCTTGCCTGTTTGTAAGGGTGTGCATTGTCCATTAGGATTAGGTTAGGATGCTCAAATTAATAATACCCTGGAAAAGCCTCAGCCTAAATTACAACTCTTACTTCAATCAGTCCAGTGCCATTGTACAGTGTGGTCATTTCCAGTACTTTTTCTCACATGCACCTTTATCTCAAGCCTAATGGTTTGCCTGAACACCTTACTGGTTACCTTTTCCAGTTGGAAGAATTGCCTTACTGCTTAGAAGCAGCCTCTCAGAGTTTACAGCCATGCATACTAAATCAAAAGAAAACTAGCACTGGCGTTTATTAATTTGCTATAATTTCTAGTGGTTATGCAGCATGTGTGCAGCTGGTAATCTATCCCTTCAGCAGAGGCAAGACAGAAACCACCACTGTCACTATTCTCATAGTCCTACCTCCAGTTGGAGTAGTCATTAAAATAAGACAAATCAGTGGCTACACTGAAAGTCTGAACAAAGCTACAATATACTCATACTTACCAAATACAATGCAAAGATGCCAGAGTATAAAAACCCCCCAGTTTGCTCTATGTCAGATTTTCATTTCATCCTTATTAGAGTCAAAGACCAATTACCCATAATTCACACTTGCTAAGTGAAGTGTGTGCACTAGAAATAACATTAATGAGGAAGAAAGGATGGGGAATGTTCTGTTAAGAGCAGCTGGATATGCTCAGGTCTAAGTGATGCAGAAGGAACTCCCACGAATTTTCCATTCACAGATGTTGATATAAAACTTGACTGATCTTCAAACCAAAGATCTGCCATTTTATCTAGGTGTTTTAATCAAATTTCGCGGTGAAGTAAAGGTACATAAACCAAACACAACTTCCTCCAAGCTGTGTCATGTAATGGGAAATTGGCACTATTTCTATCACAGGGCTGTAACTGATAATACCATAATTAAAAGCTGTAGACAGACACCTATATAAAAACTAAACTACATTCTCTTTCATAAAATGGATGTGAGATGAAACCCTACTCAAACCCAAGGTATTTTATTTCTCCCCTCTAAGATTTCTTTCTGCCGCCTATGTGAATAGAAAGTCCAACACTAAAATCACTTTTGCTGGCCACTGATCCCTGCCAGCAAGGCAAGCTCCCTAGCACACTGTGAAAAGGAATGACCAGAGTCTGGAAGAAAGGTGGATGAAAATCTCGGACATCCACTCTAACGTTTAGTGTATGTCATACACTGCACAGGCCAAGACAGATATACAAGGGCCTGCTTCTAGCACTGGGAGAGATACAAAATAAGGGGCATGGTTAGCAGCACAGCGACTGTGGGCTGAGTGCATCTGGTCATCTGAAACAAGAGACTGACCATGTCAGTCCTGTGGCTCTAAAGCCAGATAATCTCTTGTCTCTAAAAGCTTTCCGTTTACATTTCAGTGATTCCTGAGGAGCTAGTGCTATAACACTGTCTCACCCAGGGAGTTACTATGCCTCAGCACAGCATGCAGAGCTATTCTCTCTCTCTGAAGGTTTTCCCTCTTTCTACTTGAAGATTACTACAGCTACCTTCCCCTATCAGTAAAAGAAATGAGACTACAAACCCTAGATGAATGTTCATGATGTAAATCTCTCTTTCTATCAGAAAAGTGGAGCCAGCAGCAACATCAACCTCCAAACACTTCTGAACTGTACCTATGGTAGAGGTTCATTCCACTATGTAGTGAGCAGCATCTTAAAAAACACCTAGCCACGAGATAAACTATCCACAAAATAAGAAAAACCCAGAACATATAGGCTAATATCCCCAACAATGCAGTAAAATATAAGATAGAATGTTTTAAAATTTCAGAGTAAAGGTAAATGCGGCATGAAAAACTAGAGCCATTTTGGGGTTTTTTTTTTTGGTAACTACTGAACGTGACCTTTGTCCTGTCTTAATCCCAGTTTTTCATAGACTATAATCAGCTTCTAGGGGGGTCAGTGTTGCTGGTTCAAACAAGATCTGTACTTACAGTTACCACAGCTGTACAGCCCTAAGCCACATATACTCCTAAGTATTGTTTAACAATTCCACTCTGTACAGTTGCATGCCTGTAACAGCCTCACCACTGTCAGAATAGGCATCCCCTTGTGATAGTATATGTAGGTTAATTCAAACTGCTGGTGAATTTTGTGATTTAATTCCAGTCTCTCTTTTTCTTTTCCCC
Source organism: Burhinus oedicnemus (assembly GCA_008921705.1). Taxonomy (NCBI): domain Eukaryota; kingdom Metazoa; phylum Chordata; class Aves; order Charadriiformes; family Burhinidae; genus Burhinus; species Burhinus oedicnemus. The sequence goes on from VFFE01006558.1 coordinate 847,863, forward strand.
TATTTTTTTTGTGTGTAAAATGATTTAATTAGTTAAAAGCAAGAAACAACTGGAGAGCATTCTTAAGCGATGGGTCATGAGATGATTCACTGTTACAACTAACTCTAATGCTAACTGACACATAAAAAAAAATATTTAAATAAAGTGATTCATTGATATCTTACCAACAGAACCAACACCTGCAGCTCTGAACTGTCCAAGAATGAGACTCTGCTCACTTTCTGCCAATGCCAACAGCAGCTCATATGCTTCTATGCATTGTTCACTAAAAGAGGAAACAAACCACAGAAAACAAAAATCACACAAAATATATCTGCAATTTAGAGGGGAAGAATACCTTCAACAGCAACAAAAAAAGAGGTAGCCGATGAACTGCATGATTCCCTACTACTTGTCTAGCAGCAGGGATATTAAATGACAAAACACACATAGCTTCTATCACAAGCATTCAACAGTCTCTCCTCCCTTATGATGGCCCCAGGTTGGCCTCAAGCAATGTAACAAGTTGAAACAGAAGAGAATGACCTGGTGTCCAGAAGCATGTTTGAAACAGTCAACATTATGAATGGTGGTTGACATGACCCCTTTGAGAAACTATTTTCAGTCCTTCTTACTATACAAAGTAAAGTATTCTATACCCTACTATATAACTATACTATACCAAGTATAGTAAGAAGAAAAGAAAAGACAAGAAAAATCCTTGTTGCTCTGTCCTGACTGTAGGATTCTCCTCATTACAATACAACAGCTTCTAAATACAAGGGGCTGCGTGGTCCTCATTGCTGGCTGGGGTTAAACCATGACAACAGAATACATTCTCTAAAAGACACACAATTTGTCTTAAGACCGGAACTGCCCGTTCCAAATTAGTTGCAGCTGAAGGAGTTAAACGACACCATCTTTTTACATATAGTTTAAAAGCAAATTTAGATACTTGTAACCAAATACCAAGCAATTAATCAACAATTCCAGCTGAAGTAATACAAAGTCCCTCTGAATTATGTGGAGTACAATACTACTCTTGATCCACTGGTCTTGTGAAAGATGCCAGCCTAATACAGAGAACCTGCATCTGAAGACTGGCTACAGCAGAGAGAGTTCAAGCCTACACACAACTCCTAATTCAAAAGTTAATTCACTATTTAAAAATTAAAAGATAAATCTGTATATTTCTATTACATCAACTTTGCTACTGCTGGTGAACCAGGGCTGAAATACACTTGTATCAGTAACTTCAGTGTTGTAGTTTGTCAAGTTGTTTCACCAAAGGGGCATTTTTTTCAGGGAGGAAACAAAAAGAAACAGTATCACCACGGCACACCAACAATTTCACTCTCAAAGACTTCTACCAAGTCTTCCCTGCTCCCTCTTTTTCTGGCTGAGACACCCTCTGCATAGGTACATACCTGTACTGCAGTGCAAGCCTGAGGGCCGTGGCATTGGATTCGTACTTCCCAACAAGCATACTCATCCTCTCGGCATTGCTCTTGCACTCTTCCAGTGTTATTGTCAACAAGTCATTCTGGGACTTCAAGTGCTCAATGCGGCTGTAGAAAAGGAAGTAATTTGCAACCTTCAAGCTTAGCTTGCAGACACTGTCCTGAAAACTCTAGAACAACCATAATTTAAAACAACAAATACCATTTGGTCTACACAAGGTTTTTAATGAAGATGGCAAAATCCATCAGTTCTGTGTCCCACATCAAGAGCCAAGAGGAACATCCAGAATAATCGTTTCACTTGAAGTAATATTTTGGTTGGGATTAGAGAGGTAACATACAAAATATGAACAAAGTTTCAATGAGGCAACGAAATCTCCAAAAGTTCTGGCAATAGTCAAACAGAAGCTCATATCAGAACTTAACTGTAATATTCTTCTCAATGAGGTTAACTCTCAATCTGAAAATGAGGCTTCAGAATATCAGTAGTACTGTTTATTCTCACTGCTGATAACTGCACTACACATCAGTATACTACACCTAATTGTAAGAGTTGGACATATACTGAAAAGAGACAGGCAAATAATTTCAAAATTTGGACAGGTAGCTAATGAAGAAATCAGTACCATCCAGAACTCAAAAATCACTGACTTCTTAACAAACACAAGAAGAAGGGCTAGTATACCATTTATTCAGTGATCAGAATAAAGCCCTGACTTTCCCAGCTGCTAGAACTCTCAGCTGCTTCACCTCCTATATCTTCTTTGACACCTCCTATAAAGACACGTTGTCAAAGCGTAACTGTGCAGTGCACAGAAAGAAGAAAAAATATAAGGAAAAAAAAGGAAAACAAAAGAAAAAAAAAGAAGAAAAGGAACACATTTTACAGCACTACAAAAACATGAGCTACAAATAAAAGAGATATTGTACTGATCAGATGAGATTTGAGATAGTCATGGGGAAGAGAGAACTTGGAAGGAAACATGCCGAGACATGATTCTCACGTTCCTGATCCACAGTTTTGATTTTATGTGCTAACGAGGACATGAAGCATTGGTTTTGCTACAGCTTACTGAAGGATAACACCAGTAGTATTTTAACTGCAACCAGAAAGCTGCAATCTCTCTTCTGCACTCTATTTACTGGTACATACGCCACATGACCATACATTCATTGATACAGTTAATGCTGTAATTCTATTTCTTCAGGACACAACAAAGCAAGCTAATTCCAGAATGATGGAGAATGAATTACAGGAATCCTTATTTCTAGCAGTGATGTGTCTTATGAAAAAAGATGCCATGTCTACTTGGTCAGCCACAGAGAAGGACACTCTACAGTGCAAATTGTCACAGGTGAAGGTGCCACGCTGATCTAATAATGCATGACCAAACTGTCATACCAATGGAAAGAATCCTTAGCATACAATCCAATCTTCTCTTTATCAACCACATTCCATGTTTATCTGCAGCTGCCACAGCTGAGCTGGGACTGAAGTAAGAAATGCTCAAAAAGGATAAAAACACAGTAACTTTAACAAAGCTAATAGGAGACAACACATTTGAGCACATCTAACTTTTCACCTTACCTATTTAATCTCTCTGTCTCCACTTCAAACTCTCGGATTTTACTTTCAGAGATAGCAGATCCATGTGAATAAAGAGTCTGGAAGATTTCCTGGATGTTTGAGCAATCTTGGAGGGAATGTGCCAAATGTTCAGCCACAGTACTAGACACCTGCACAGGGTAGTTAATAGATCATTGTGAACAGATAACAACTGGATTCCTCCCACAAGCAGTCTGCATTGAGAGCTGCATTTGCTTGCATGCCCTCACTTCAAGGCGTTCATTATTCAGTTTTTACTATGAATATTACATCGACTAGAACATTTATAAGTTTCCACTTTAAGAAGCTATTTTGACTTAAAATTCTACTAACCAAAGGGTGAAGCCCACTGTTTCATCATACATTTAAAAAGTCTAATATGCAAGTTATTTACTTTCTTGAAAACTTAGCAAAAGGTCAGAGCTAAGTTCTTCGGTGAAACAAATATTAACACACAGTAACAACAGCATTATGGATTTACATTGGCATTACAAAGTAGAACCCAGTTCTCTGATGATTGGAAGTTGTAAAATGCAACTGAACAGTCTTTTCCTGAAGAACAGTATTTTGGAGTCACTCAGAGAACGATTTCTAGCCACTGGTTATAAGAAAATGAGATCTTAATACAGGGTGAAATATTCTCTGTTGAAGTATTTTTCTCAAAATAACTTCTAAAGTATTTTCAGTTAGCTCATGTATTAATTTAGTAAAAAAACAATGCTGCTTTAAATGGAACATGGGTCATCTTCAGAAGTTATCATGCAAGCACATAATTATGAGTCCTTACCCCTATGCTGCTGATTTCTGATCCTAAGACAGGTCTATCAGATGATGAAGACTCTGATCTTGTCTTTGACAACTTCACTCTTTCAGCAATCTGTAAGTCAGAATGCTGCACAGGTTACACAGGAACCCACACTCCGTAAAATTTACACAAAACGCATTTGTTCACTAGCTACACTTGCAAACCCAAAGTAAACTACTATAACATTGACACCTGTGTTGCAACTGAGAGAATTACAATCACTAGCGCTTAATTCCTTTCTGCAGCTCAACTTCATGGGCCTGCTTAGGACCCCAGAAAACTCTCTGGGGATTCTAGATTCCTCTCAGTTAATCACAAGCTTGCACAGCAGCTGTGCAAAATGAAGCCTGCTTCCCCCCGATAATAAGAAGCGTCTCTGCAACACACAATAGCTCACCTTGGCTATGGGAATGTCATTGCTGCTGCTGCTTGTGCTCAGCTCTCCCGTGCTGGGGTTAATGGGTCGATTGGCAGAAGTGAGACGACTTGGGCTGGATGGGCCTGTGGCCTGCACGCTTTGCAAACGTGTTTGCAGTTCCCGAACCTACAACAAAACATAAAGTTCTGGTTTTTCTGCTTTTATGGTTTGAATAGTTTAGAGATTTTCTCGTTGTCTAGCCAAGTCTAACTGCTTCTGGCTCAAGCACGGAAGTTGTATTTTGTCCTGTGGTGGCCATGAAATTTTCATGTGGGGAGCAGATGAATGGAGGTTCTATTGTCAGTTTTTTAAACTATTTGTAATGTGGAAATATGCAAATGTAATACTGTAGAGTAATCACTCGAAGTTTCAGCTTGTTTTAGATATCCCTTTCAGTGCAGCTGTACTACATGTATAGAAATTATTCTCTCTGTGATGAAGCTAATGCTCCAGCCTAAGATTATGGTGCCTAAACAAATCAAATGAAGACCCTGCTGTTAATGGATAGCTCCAGTGTTGAAAAAAGCCTTGACATAAATGTATCACAGGATGACTTTTTCATATTTAAAGGTCAAAGAAATTCAATCATTAATCATGCTTTCAAAACCACAGTTAAGTAAAGCTACCATATATTGAGTAATGTACAGACAAGAAAATACCAGCAAAGGACCCAGCCAACAGTCTGCAGAAGTACCCCTGCCTCTCCCTCAGTCATGTGCAAACTGAAGGTCAGGTTGCCTGAGGACTTAACGTCAATATAACAGAATTTTTAGGTACGTGCAAATTACAAAAAAGAGAAAAACCACATGTGTTTTACATAACAGGGCAGAACAATTGCATGGTACTAATAAAATGCTGTAGGTGGCACATAAAAGCTAACTGCACTCATAACTTCCCTGTTAAGTTGTAGGGGAGTGCTACACCTTAAACAAAATTAATCCAAACAACTCCATTGGTCTCTCTGTTAAAAAAAGGATAAAGTACACAAAACCTCAAATCAAATCCCCAATGTTTAAAGTAATGAGCTGAAAAATGGATATGGGTGGTTGTCCCAGAATTATACATCTTAACTGTAATTACATCATGAAGTTAACTGAGCAGAGTGTATAAAGTGCACATTCATAGCATGTACCTTCTACATATTTGCAGCTGAGGCCTTATTCGTTCATACAGACGTATATAATTTCAACATGGGTACAGCTGCACTAATGCAAACCTTAAGGACAGAAGTGCTCTACTGATGCAAACCAATCATTTCAGCCTGCTGATATGCATAAAACTGAAATAAACCATGCATGCATGTTTCTGCTTGCAGATGTGGAATGCCAGTGCAGATAGGATTTGTACTGTGGCATTAACACTGGGGAAAAAAAAAAAAACCCACAACCCCAAAACTTCGTTAAATCAAAATCACATTTATTACCACTCCTTTTAACCTGAGCTGTTCCAAATTAAACTCCCCAAGTGCTTAAGTTACAGCGTTGTTTAAAAGCAAACAAACAGGAAAGCCACTAGAGATGTGTTCTTCATAAAATCAAATCCCTGCCTCAACGTCTGACTTAAAAATTGCTAAAAAATTCACCTATGCCCAGAAGCTAGTCCTGGAATATTTCAGTCCAAAAGCAAGTAACATTTTAAATTTAAGGGCAACTAGGGAACAGAGTGTTAAAGTTGCTGAAAATGCTAAACATTCATTGACTCCGAAGTTAAAAACCACCTTATGTAAGGAGAATATTCTATAAAACTGTAATCATCTAAGTTTCCTTTAGTCTATGTTTTATTACTGATCAGCAACTATTGGCCATGATTACAAAGCCAATTATTCTTAAAGATCTGTAAAACAACATTAGCAACAGAAAGGAAAATGAGCACAGCTAAGACCGTAGCAAGGCAAAGCTTTGCTGAGGAAAGTGTTTATAAAAGAAAACTCAGAGCACAGCACAGTTATCAATCTATGCAAGTCACTGTTTTAATACTGTATCACAGAAGCAACCACAACTTAAAGAAACTGTCTGCTTATTCATGTTTCTTCATCTGTTTACCAATTCAGGCCTTCATTTGGGAAATTACATGCTGAATAAACTGCTATAAATAACTGCGCTAACTTTAGCAACACCGAGTACTGGATGGTAATTCTGAGCAGGATAACAGGGCAAGTTTGTCTGATCTGTAAAAGCACCTATCTCACAATTCACACATTCACCAAGCCAGAACCTCATGACTGGGTTGCCCACCCACCAGACTGCCCAGAGACAGCTTAGGTAACTATTTCTGGTTACCGAAACCTGCACCATAAATAGAGCAGTATGCACCACCTTCTCAGAAAGTACTTTTCCACACTAGTAGTAATTCTACAGGAAAAAGAAAGGAAGACAATGAACATGAAAAAAGTTCAGAAGAGCCAGTTTATTCTCTGGATTGGTGAATGCAGGAGTTATGAAAAGATTAGTTTAAAAAGTAAGATAAAAAATTGTCTGACCACCCCTGCTCAATACCTCTACCAGTCTAAAGTGTTGTTACCAACATAATATTAATTATTCTGAAGGTTACGTTTATTAGCAGAATGAAGATAATTGCAGCATGGCACATGAGACACAATAAACACTTAGAAGTGGGAGAGAGAAGAAGTGCAGATCTTACAGGAAAGGGATGACAAAATTGGCAAAATCTGATGGGTGAAGACAAGCAAAGAAATAAAACCAAAAAAGTTCCACTGAAAGACAGGAAAGTGTGGATTTGTGAGTTGGGGAGGAATAACAAGGAAGGATTTAAAGAAAGATTTCTTCAGCCCTTGCATCATACCACATGGAAGACAGAAACATCCAGAAAGATAGAAAAATTGCCATGAAGTCCTAAAACTCTAAATTGAGATCGAAAGCGGCCAACAGGCAGATCTAATTATATGATCAGAAAAAGGAAAAAAAAAAGGAGGGGAGAACAGGGGAAAAAAAGGACAAATCCAGGGAAACATCTGTGAAATCCACAATTAAAAAAAAGGAAGGAGCAAAGATCTTTTAAACAGCTGGAGGAAGTCCAAAGAATTACAGAAGTAAAAAAGCGCTGGAACCTTGGAAAGAGCAGGAGCAGGGGCATTAAGTGAGACACGAGGCAACAGAGCCATTAAGACTTCAGAGCAATGGATAGCCTAGATACCAAGATGTCAGGTGCAAACAGATGTTCTCATGTTATTAATATAAGCTTAAATAATTGGAAATTTTATTTTTAAATATTTGATGTTTAGCAATATGAACCAATTGTTTAGCTCCATTTCTAATTTATTCCTTTGAATGCTCAGAATTGGAGTAGGAAACAAGAGAAAAATAAAGCATAATTTCTCATGGGTATCTTAAGAACTAAATAAAAAGACAGCAAGGGTAGAAAAGGAAAGGGGCTGACACACTACAGGAATGTTGGATTTATGAAAGACTTCATAAGTGATTAAAAGGCATCATGGTTGCCAAAATGCACAGTGGATTATAGAAAATACTTCAGCAGAATATGTTCATTATCTATAACCATGCATCTAAGAAACTTGGTTTTAGTCTTTGTGTTTTACACATGCATATTCACAACTACATGATTTGTTAACATATCCTAAATAAAAAACCACAGCTACAAACTGCCTGTTTTTGTCACTGATTTCCACATTCAAAAGATACCTGCTGCTTTTGTTCCTAAACCAGTTTCAAGTAAGGAGCATGCCCGTGATTCTTTTCTTTCTACCCTACTTGTGACCTCTTTCATCATGCAGTATCTTTGAAGCCTTCAAGTAATAACATTTTTTTCCCAGTATTTTAATACTGCCTCAGTTTTTTTTCCCTGTTACACAGAGGAAGAAGATGAAGTACAACAAGCCAAAGAAAGTGGTTTCCCACTTTCTAATTTATTCATGCATACTGGAAATCTGTAGAGGAGAAGATGGAAAATGAAATACTAGTGTGACAATCCAAGCTGCTCTGAGGGGTGAGGCCCTTTCCCAGACTAAAGCACCCCTAACATTTAAATCAGGCCTAGCGGTGATTATTTTCAGTCAGATAATTTTCAGCCTCTCTTAAATTGTGAGCACCAGAGTGAACAAGGTCTGATTTCCTACAGGTTGTCTGTTGTGGTTGACTGAGTATGGTACAGAAGTTTTTCCTGCTATTTGTAATGGCCATCTCCTCCATGAATTCTCTGGAGCTGAATTAGCTTAGACTTGCACTCATGAATTCAAAGGAGGCATTTACAGAATCTCTCTCCTCTGCGAAGATGTCTACCTTCAAGAAATATGTAAGAACTTAACTGTCACTAGAAGTGTTACTCCTCTGGCAGATCTGAAAAATCAATCTGCAGTTTGAACAAGTATTTTGAGGAACACAGAAAGGGAACAACACACAAACACAACAAGCTACAGGAAAACAGGTATCCTACCAGGGTTTATACATGCGGCTTTTTTGAGTATCAGGAGCAGCTACAGTGCACTGGGTGACGCAAGTATGTTACCAAGCCAGCGACCCTCTGCTTTTGACACCTTTCAGACAGAAGTCCCCCATGCAGTGCTCCATGTGGAAAGATCTGGGTGCTGCACCTCTATAAAGGATGCAAAGCAATGAAACCCACGGATGTGGCAGGACGTGACGTGGGAGGTAAAGGGTAGGGTGAATTCCCTAAAGTCTCCAAGCACAACTGAAGTCTTCTGATCCAGGCTAGCACACAGTGGCAACAAACACAAGTGAGGGCAGTGAGCCTATCTCAGGCTTTTTCTCATTTAATTTCAGATTAATCACTGAGTATTTGCATACAAGCCTGGAAACAGAAGCAAAGCTCTAGTTCATTAACAGCGAAGCAGAGATACTGCTGCATAAGCAAAACCATGCAACTGAAGGAGGTGGAGAATGGAAATAGCTTTTGGCTGCTACCTCAGGTTTCTGGTGTACACCAAGAGACAAGGAGACAGAACAGTTCAAGGATCACTTTAAGCTGTGCAAGCTGATAATAATCTCTGAAGGCCCATAACATAATCAGTGTTCTCTAGCAATCAGGAACAATACCTTCTGATCCCCACATGAATGACGCCAAAACAAGGACGGTCGAGCAGCTTGTGCCAGTTTTGTCATGTGAGAATAGTGTGGGCTCAAGGATGCCTGTGAGGCCAAGGACCTGACTCCTGCTGTGGTTTGGGTAGGTTTCAACGCCTCGCAAGAAGGTATTTTGGGAGAGGTCTTATGCTAAAATGAAGTTTCTTGGAACAGCGGCAACCTGGGCGCTGGAGAGATCACGCATTAAAATGGCACTCCTCTACTCCTCTGCAGATTATGTTTTCATGAAGGTCTTAAGTTGAAGACGGCTGAAATATTAAATCTGGTTTTGTTCTGGTTAGTTTGGTGAATTCAGTTGAGTTTGGAGCAGATACAGGATAATCCTCGCAACTAGAAGCATCTGATTAACTGAACAAACTGACATATGGCTTATGCAGAGAACAGACCTAACGGACTTCCAGAGCTGGAACCACCTTTTCACTCTAGACTTAGTTCTTCAGAACAGCCTCAGGGAAGCCTGAACACTGCCCACACCTGCAGCTTCCGATCCCAGCAGGCTGCTTGGGACTGTGCTGAGGCACTACTCAACCTTCATGGGCAGTAATTAAAAAACCCACAACTTTTACTTTGCAGTCATGATGGAGTTTATATGCTGTATCAGTGCTGCTCATCTGACTCCCCTGGTGGATACAAGAGATTTTGTGTAAGAACACAAATATTACTTTTTCTACTACTATTTAAGCTAGCTACTACATATAGAAGCTGTAAATAGTGCTGACCTGATTACAGCCTTATTCTCATGTAATAAAAACATTAATCCCATGAACTGGCACAGAAGTTCCCCAGCATCTTACCTGTGTTACTGAATTCAGGATTATGGTCAGCTATATGTAAGCAGTTTTAGGGTATTGGCTGGCCCAGGCTTAAACAGATTTTACTTTTAATATGGCAATATCATACAGAGGTAAAATAAACCTCTGCGTTATGAAATTAGCTGCTACACTGCAGGCACCCTACAGAAATAAGTGATTACCTCATTTACTAATGACTCGTGAGAAACAAACTCCGTATGTACGTTGTTCCTTAGCTACTGTTCTAGAAAGCAGCTCAATCTGTTAACTGAGCACAATAAATACCTAATTAAATTAAATCTCCAACAAGCCTGAGAAAAAAATGTATTGAAAGCACTCTGCTTGATTACAGACATTGGTCTAAAGTAACAGACCTATTGATCTGGTCAACTTCAAGCTTATTCGCTTCACCCAATTTAATTTGAGAAGAACAATAACTAAATTTTAGTCGGATCTCCTTTCCCACTCTCCAGGGAAATAATCTGAAGTGACTCCATGTTCAGGTGGCATACAGAAAATATTTAATGGGTCAAAGAAAACAATTATTTTGTTGCAACTACGAGCACAAAGTTACATTAAAAATGCAAATATGGTTTCCAGTGCAACAATTACATAGTGTTGCTGACAGGGTCATATGCCATGAACAAACTTCCCTGGTGGGGGCAATAAACCAGTTGTTCTGCAAGTTCAGGATGATATTAAAAACCATATTTCAATAAAGTCCCGTATAGGTGCAAACTAAATAAAAACAACTGGAAAAAAACCAATCTGCCAGCTGTGTCTGAATATAAAGGCTCCTTGATTTTGTTATGCTCTGTGCCAATCCAACATTAACCCTTCATCTACTGGGCGTGACATCCACCCAATCCACCCAAGAAGGATTTCCTTAATTACAGAAGAATGAACATTTAAACTGGCTTGCTGTATACAGTCTCTACAGAGCACTTCAAGAAGTACCCTGTCCAGGGTCAGTGGTCTGAACATAACTTGGGTCAGTAATGTCCCACTGCTGCTATCATCCAACAGTTGCTCTAGCCACTTACATGAAACAAGTTGATGACTTCAATTCTGTTTCCACCAGAGATGCTTCCATAACAGAGAGACAACAGTAGCACATGCAGCATCCCTGCTAACAGTTCCAACAGACAGGCCAGCAGCTACTAGATCAGCACGATTCACAGGGTAACCTTTCAGTCCTAGGCCCTCCCTACACTAAGTAAATTGTGAAATATTCAATAACATAGCCAGTACTTGTGTGGCTCCACAAATGCTTGGCTCACTGGAGATTCCAATATAGACTGACCAAGTCAAGCAGTACCCGCATACACAGAACTAAATAGCATTTTCCTCACTATCTAATCCAACCCTCTGCTACTGCTGGCAGCCAGAGAAAACATAACAGTTCTATGCAGAGATACTAAGGCTAGCTCTAGAATTAATGCAGCTGTATTAACTGGGCCAATTAAAAGGACATTTTTTTTATTTCCTTTGGATATAGTCCTAATGTAATGATCCTGGTTTTAATAGGTATCCCTGCATAGTCATACATCTCATTATACAAACATAACTATAATATTTTAAAGCTCCATTTTCAAAGCAGTTAGTCAGTAGCCTTACTCCTCACTGTTTCTTCAGAACCACAATCCTCTTACCTGCTAGACACCTTATAGTCTAGTTTCTGGCCATGAGTGGTTTATATTAATCTGTTCTTGCTCCAGTTTCGTCCCTGAGTTTGAACAGACATTAGCTCCCATTCTTACTTGCTTTCTCCAGCACTTGTAAAAAGAAATTAATTTCAGGTTTTGCTTTGCCAAGTTGAACCGGACAATCTCTTTAAGTCACTTCTCCAAGTAAGCTGCCCATTTCTCTGACCATCTTCTACATCTTTTTTGCCAATTTAAACTGAACTTTTGCAAGCATAAGAGACAAGAACTACATACAAAATTCCAGATCAGATCTCACCACTCTTTATACAGCCTTTCCAGTCTCTACTGGAAATAACTTACCTGGTACATCATAGGACTGAATTTGCCACCATGCATCAAGTGTTCAGCAATGCCGATCCCTGAGGGTACAAACACCAATTCTTTCCCCTTTTCCATTTTTCAACTGAGGAACTCCTGGCTGTCAGCATAAATTCTTTTTACCAGTCTTTTCAGCACCTTAGCTTGCATTCCATACTTCTCAAAATTTAAGTCTTTTTCTATTAATTCTGTCCTCAAGGCCATCTAATTTTTTTCTTGTTTGATATCCCAGTATTGATTTGTATCATCTGTAGTGTTAGTATCTGCATTTATGTAAGCAAGTTTCACAAGCACACGCCTCTATTCTCTGCCTGCTTCCTCCCTTCCCCCCACTTCAAACCTGCAATAATTCACCAGGTGCATAAATGCTACTTCGGTAGCTCAAGGTGTAGTACTGCCTCTGTTTAAAAACAAGTGTCACTATAAAACCAGCCCAAAACCTTCAGGACTGAAAACGACTTATGGTATATGATTTCACAATGCAAAAGTTGAAGTGGTCGTGTTTTATATGATAGCAGATTACTATTCTTCCCTTAGCACACATACCTTTTCTTAGTGTTAAGAGAGGTTTGCAAATTTGCAAAGGTAATTTGTGGCTCAGTATCTGAAGACTGGAAGTCTCACAGAATGCAGCTTCATGCTAAAATGACACAGTCACTACAGAACAATGTTGTTTTAGAAACACAGTATTTGCTTAAAAGTCAAACTGCTGCCAGTAGGTAAAAAGCAACACTTCCAATAATTTTACTAAGTTATGTGGTCTAAATTGTCCCTCAGATTGAACACAAACCCGAAACTGCCTGTTTTAAAAACAGTATTATTTTGTATCTAGCCAAAACTCTGTAGATTTAACAGGGACAAAGTTAACAAATTTTAAAAGTAACAGAGATTGAAGTCATGTTCTCTTGGGTATTTCATCTGTTTTGTGAACAAATTTCTCTTTTTTTTTTTTTTTTGTACTTTGGACTCCACACAAAGCACGAGGCCTTTATCTGACCTTGCAGCATCATAAAATGTAGACAGGGAAGCAGGACATGGCTGGGACTACGCATTGTTCAGTTCTGAGAATTATTACCCACTGACAGGAGTCCTGCTCTTTTTCTTTCTCCTAATCACAAATTGAATTACCATCAAAAACAAAGAAATATTTGTTGTTTACAGGAAAAAGAATGCCTCACAGGAAAATTCACTAAATGAACATCTGCTTTCTCTATAGACAAGTTACATATGCTTCCTTGGAGATGAATATCAGGTTTTCTGTTAACGCATGATTTCTGACATCAGGTTGTTGTACACCTCGGCTGTTCATCACACACTCTTTTTCAATTATGTTCAGTTTTGTCCTAGTTCTGTAACTTGTATAGCTCAGCTTTAAAAACAAAAAGCCCTATAGGCAGTACAGGAAGTGAGATTAAAGAGAAGCTTGTTCTGGTGACAAAATTATACAGGCTAGGAGGAACAAGAAGCCATCACCTATGCAGCAGCCTTACCCTTCTACGCAGTCTGTCCCTTTCTTCACGAATAGCGTTCATGGTGGCCTTGGTCCTGTTCAGCTCCTCCTCTTTGCTACACAGCATGGCCGTGAGACTCTCATTCTCTTCCCGCAAGCCAGCTAGCTCCTTCTCCCATCGAGATCTCTCTTCAGATAGATTTGGATAAAGGTCACGTCCCAATACGCCCTCAATCTCTTCTACAGTCTGCAAAAATATAGTCATCAAAAACCAGAAAGAAGCATAGAAAGATGACTGAACAAGACTAACAGTACACAGAAGTGTGCGACAGGCAACTATATATACTCGTATGTACACACCCAGCCCCACGACACCATTAGTTTTCTTCTAATATTTATAGTAATATAAAAAAAAATATTTCTTATCTTGTTTGATAGTTTGACCATTTCATTAAAATATTTCACACTGACCAACACCAAAGCATATGGATGTTTTATATGCAAATAAAACACAGGTCACCTGTGAGTGACAACAATCCCAGTAGTTTCATCCCAGAACACTTTAAAAACAAATTAATGACTCCTCGTCATGGGTGAGCACTGTGCTGCTTGTTTCCCTGCCTGAGTAACAGGCATAAAGTAGCTGCCTATGAATGTGCATGGCATGGGGCCTTCGTTCTAGGCCAACTCCACAAAAAGGCAAGGAAATAGTGGGAGAGTAAAAAAAGAGGACTCTTCTTTCCCATGTCCCTCAGCACATTCTTTCCTAGAGGTGACAAAGAGATAAAAGAAAGAAAACTGGCCTTGGCTAGGCTTACATTACATCAGAAGGGGTTACAGCCCTTCTAGTGCGTAAAAAAGGCTGGGTTTCTCTGGGATATATAAGGCCATATATAAGGCCATTCAGCTTTTCGCACCCCATGCCCTTGTACAGAGCTGTGCCTTGTAGGCACCATTCAGCACGAAGGATATTCAGCAACTTCCACTGAGTGAAACTAAGCTACACCACCAGCAAGCCAATACTGCCATGCCTAAACTTACCATCAGACTGGTCATTCAACATGCTCAAACACAGCATAACACCCAACGTGTCAGGGAACTACATACAGTTCTGATTCTACTACACAGCGTATGCTGTGCCTGTGTTAATTTTTTTCACTTATGGAAGACCTCTGCAACAAGCAAAAACCCTCCAATTGTTGCTTACAACCTTCTGAATCTCTCTGAAAGAAGTCTGCATTAAAATGGTAGGAAGAAACATGGAAAAATAAATGAATATATGATGTAAGTAGCAACCTAGAAAGTTTCATTTCATTGGATAATCCAAGAACAAGTTATAGCTAAAGCATATACATTTAAGTTTAGTATGGAAGAAAAATAACTCAAGTACCAAGGTTAAAATAGTCTCCTTAGTTGTTTCATTCAAAAGGACTTAATTTTTATATATAACAAAAATTACTAACTGAAGTTTATGTCATTAATTTGGGAGGGACTAAAAGAATCAATTAGAATACAGCTGAAAATGACAAACCAAGTTGAAAATACAACTCCACTTCTTTTCTGCAAGAAATCTTCCCAGTGTTTTCAGGACTGTCTGACACTGAGGTATCACTGAAATTTTATTATTTGTCCATTATAATAAAAAGTTGGTTATTTATTGTTATCAATACATTAATCTTAAAGAATAAATCTTGGCTACAGCAAGACTCCTTAGGGAGGAGGAAAAAACATACAAAAGGAAAAAAACTATTTTTAACAACTAGTTCAAGATACCTCTATGGAAGAAGCAGGGACAAAACTTTTGTAGTCAGGTTCAGTTCATCCTTTTAAATCCTACTTCATGTCTCTCTTCCATAAAACTGCAATACGTTTCAAGTCATAAATATAAAACTCCATTGACAGTATCTATACTATAATTCTGCTTACATATTTGTTAGTAAGCTTAAATCACTTTTCTAAAAGAGCAATCCCTTGCAACATCTCTGTAAGATGAAAGAAGCCTTAAATTAGTTTCACTTGGACCTCTAGGTCTCAGACTATGAGAAGGTAAGTTGTTTCAACACAACATGAGGATGACTTCAAGTTCTGAATAAGCATAGGGCGGTTAATCTTACAATGCGAAGAAAAGCTCTGTAATGGCAGGAGCATTCCTTCTCGATGATGCCAGCTTTATTTTAAACTGTGCTTCTTTGTTGCTGTCTTTTCCTCTCCCTTCTTCCCTCAAAACCCGTCTCCTCTCTCACACACTTCCCCCGCTGTTTCCTCACCCCTCTAATGCCAAGTTCCGCTGCTACCTCCTTATTCCCCATGCTCCTAGTGTTGCTATTTTTCCCACCGTTCCCTTTCCCAAGCCTCTTCTCCTCCTCAGAGTGCTACTGGGGGTGATAAGCCTGGAGGAACACTGAGAGAGGAACGAGTGCCATGAGGAAGCAGCAGCAGTGGCTCAACACCACGGAGGTATCTTCAGACAGAGAAGCTGCTGCTGTTTCTCCAGACTCTGTTGCTATCATCTGCCCACACAAGTACAAAGTTCAGGCAGTGACAGCATCAACACGGGTCTAACAGTTGTACTAAGGGCTGCCCTATAGTCCTTAAGAAAGCTGAGGGACCTTTCTGCTTGCTTCTATGCTCCTTCATTATGACATGATCAGTATCCTTTTGCTGACTAAACTATTACCACAATTCTCCTTTTTGATGATCAACATGCTACCATCCTCTGTGGTAAACAAAACATAAATATTGTACATGGATATATCTGCATAAACTACCAGGTTGTTTACTTTCCTTCAAAGCGGTATTATAGAGCAGTTTTATCCAGCATGCTGCTGTACAGCAGCTAAATTCAGGTATAATTTCACGGATTATAGGATTGAATTACAACGTAATGTTCCAAGCACAGGGCAAGATGTTATATCATGGTAATTCCAGTCCTGTCTCTGACACTGCCATCAGTACTCTCTGCCTTAGTTTCCTTAGAAGACGTGCTGTGTTACAGACATGACATCAGATAAAATCAGCAAGTATCAGGTTTAAAAGAAGCAAAAGGCAGCACTTTTTCACAAGGCATAACTCAACAGTAGAATTTATTCCTACCAGAATTTACGGAGGCCAAAAATTTAGACAGGATACAAACATGGCAGAAAATTCCACCCGTGACTATTAAACACAAAGTTATCATCTCTGGCTCAAGAAGTTCCTAAATCCACCCTGCTGGCAACATCTTTGAAGGAAGGAAAAGAAGGACATACTATGCATGTCCTTCTTGATGCAGTCTTCCCATTGGCATCTGGCACTAGACAGATGGACTTGTGGTCCAACCCAGCGCAGCTGTTCTCATGTTCTAAACAGCTCATGTTCGGAAATAGTTACATTTTTTTTTAATCAGTAGAGTTTTAGAGGCAGGTATCTGTTACTGATAGTTATTTACTCTTCAAAATATATGAAGCATTAACCAGCCTACTCTGTGGAAATTTTCATAAACAAAGGATAGTTTTGTAACCGTTCAGTTTATCAGACAATCTGATAAATCTCATTTCAAGGTCTTTTCATTCTTTGTGGGACAGGAACAATCGAGCTAGCTAGGGTCACATGATTTGTGTAAAAGAAGAAAAAAAAAATTACCAGCAACAGCATTAAAAGAAACCCAGTGAAATTTAACCATCAATGCAGAAGGATTCAAAACATTAGTCCACTGGTGAAAAGAAAGGCCAACAGTCAAAGTGAAAGACAGTCAGAATATTTCAGGTTTCCATTCATGATTCCACCTGTTTTAAAAACCCCTCAGTTCTCTGTCTGAGAAAGCAGGAAAGGAGAAATGACCTGCAATTCCATGGGTGGAATTGTGGAGAGGGGCTCTACGTGTAGGTTCTGCTACCCTAAACACATTGGTGACACACTTCCCTAGCACATAATTGGAGTGTGTCAGAGAGATTACTGTCTTCCTGAAACGTTAATAACCTTTGCAAGCTATCACTTGTCAAACACAAATAATCCCAGGCTCTACAGCACAGGCAGTGGGGAAAAGCTTTTCCCAAAAACTGCTACGCCTGTAGAGATCACATGAAAATAAAAGGCCTCCATTTTGGACCAGGAAGAAGCTGCTGACAGTTACTTATAAAACTTATAAAAGTTTGACTGTAGTTAATTTGAATCAACAGTAAATAATGAGGTTAAAATAAAAAGCTTGAGAATTAAGCTCATGGGAGCTATTTTGACATTTTGTTAAATCCACCTCCTACAAACGTTTTCATCTCATCTCAATTCAGAGACCTGTGTGGACCTCACACAGATGAATCTCTACCTATTTTCCAAGATCCACAATCTCTCTCTTGGTGAATACTGACTTCTGAGAGCACTTAACCCTAAAACTCCAAATAATACTGGGTAATATTCAAAACATTGATCCTAATCCTCCAAGACACTCAAATAAACTGCTTTAAGACTTCCCAAGAGACCCAGAAGTGGGCCTGTCTCACTCTCAAATATAACCACGTTCTTCATACTACTACTCAACATTAATTTCTTTATAGGCAATTATATTCTACAGGCACCACCAGGGACAGAGGGGCCCTTTCCCAGTAGCATGGCAAAGAGCTGTCTAAGCCATCTAGAACAGTCACAGACCTCTCCACTTAAGAGCAAATTGTCAATATATTTGTTCTTATATAAGTGAGTCACTGACACCTTTCCATCTGACACAAAAAACTTGTTCAGCTCTTTCCCTGTATATAGTAAGATACTCTATGGTTCCCTTGTTTTCAGGTTCTGAATTGCAATCCTTTCATTACATGTGCTATCAGGCATCCCTCTTCTTGTTCTGTTACATGCACAATAAAACCAAGACATACAAGCATCAGCTGAATTATTATTCCTGTGTCTGGCTTGTCTCATTAGAATTAATATACCACACACGCTTTGTGTCAAGTACCAGCTTCGTATTTTAAGACAGCAAAGTCACAACTTACACATAGTTTATGTCATTTTATCTTCAAATTTCAGCAAGTATTAAACGTTGTGCTTTCAGTTACTGGTCAATGACTAGCTGTGTGACCTTGGGCATGTGACAACTTGTTTGCTGGCTAACCTTCAAAAAGTAAATTAACTACTGAGTATCCCCATTTCTCTTATCTCTGAAACGAGCATAAGACAAATACATTTGTGATTTGACATTGAAAGTCTATTAGTAGCTCCTCCTGTGCCTTGGAGAATTCAGCGTAAAACAGGTGTACTACTGCTTACCCAACATGCACTGTACTCTGGAGTTGATTTCTGTGAAGTACTTTGACACTTTCGGATGTAAAGTGCAATTACTACAGAATGTGATCAGCTGTCTCACACAATGTACATACTGCATTTAGAGCCTAACGTTACCGTTACCTTAATGGCTAAATCACAATGTTCACTTGCGGTAGTGAGTTGTTCAATATGTCTGTCCACTTCTGCTACCGATAAACTGCAGCTGCTTTTCTTCCTCCCACAGACAACATTTTCCAGGCCTGTCAGCACTCTTTGCAGTTCTGAATTCAAGTCACTACAGTTATCTAAAAGAAAGCAAAACAAAACAAAACAAACATTGCAACAATTAGTGACTCAGTGAAAAAACAAACTCTAACCCAGGAAGTGCCTGTTGCAGAACAGCTAGGGCTGATATTGTTCAAGTAATGTCCTTGCAATCTGTCAGTTTTTCCTCACTAGCTGACAGGCTTAAATACCACAATTACATCAACTGAAATCACGAGTTACCTCCCACCTGACAAATAACACTCCCCCTACTTATCTGTAGTGCTCATTCTTTCTTCAAAAATCTCTCTGTTCTGAAGGACATTTTAAGACACCACACGCTCACATACTATGCCGTTTCTTTTTTGTTATTCTTTTTGCCATTCAGGGCCTATTATCCTGTTTTTATTACCCTCAAAAGTTTTTTCCTGTAAATTCAACATTTTTCTCTGCCTGGTACATTCACTGACATTATAACTTGATGTTTTTCAGAGGAATTTTTGTGGCTGTACTTTGGTACTGCCTGATTTAAAAAATCCTGGTGTTCACAGAAATGATCCCTACTGAGTATCTGAGAGGCCATGTTTCATTTTTATAGCTATTTCTTCCTCAAATGCAACTGCAGAATATTCGGGGATCATAACAGCACACCTTGTTGTTTGCTATGTTCCATACTGCAACCATATTAGCAGCATATACAATGATGCTATTTTAATTATAAAATGCAGCACAGATTCACTTCCTTTTCTGTCTTTAGGCAAAGCTCTTCTAGTGCCTTGGGCAATGCAACAGTGTCCTCCATTTCTCTGAAAACAAGTGGGTCTCAGTGCCTTGGTAGCTCACTTCATAAATTACTGTTGGTTTTCTTACACTCATATCTGGCAACAGACAGTGGCAGTTCCTAAGGCAGACACGTGGTAGAATTCACCCTTGTGCTGCCTCTTGGATGTGCTAGTTAGTATTTCTGGCTGACTAGTTAAGAGTTTGCAATAACTACCAACTGTGCAGCACACAAGTGGCGCACTGTGAGACAGCAGTGCGCCAGCAGTTCCTATACTTTACTAAAACCAGCGGCAGGCATTCTTGCTGGAGGGTGTTATTTCTGTACTACTGCTGCAAGCGTTTCACCATGGGCAGAATTCCCTAGTCGCCTCACAGGTGTGGTTCTCACAGGGGACTAAAGCAGTGCGGCTTTGAACTTCGCTTGAAATTTAGCAGACATGAGACACCTGGTTATTGTAGACTGCCCTGAAATCTCTCTGTACAAGAGAAGACTGCAAGTGGTGGGATGAAGGGATGAGATGATCAGAAAACAAAAAAACCTGTAAATTCATTACCACGAATCTAACTCCACAGCCTAGTGCACATAAACATGAACCTATTGCTGACCAAAAAGAATAGGTCATAATGATGTCACGGTACGGTATGAAAAATGTGAATGGGCAACACATACAAAACTTTACTCTTGCAATCGCGTTCACTAGTTAGTTCCTGGCTAGCAGTCACCCATCTGTTGTAATAATACCAAAAATCCCTTTATAATAACACTCATTTATGAGCAGCATATACTGCGCAGGATGCTTAATTGTAAAAACTTCTGTTTTGTTTGCTTGAATTTATGTTTCCACAACATCTTCTATGACAGGTATTTTGTTCATTTAAACGACCTTCACAAGACCTCATGTGCTGAGTTTTGTTCCTACAATAACATTTTCCCCAGAAAATAAGGGTTTACAATAACGAGAACCCCATTTCTCACAGAAAACTAGTATAACCAATCACAAACTCTGCAAGACATACTGGAGAGCATTCGTAGTTTTAGCTCTTGGTGTTTTACTGCCTGTAGCAATAGAGCAGCATATCCATGTGCATTAGCGTATCATGACTTACTATTGTTTTTAGTAAGTCACTGATGCTCATTCCATTAGGGCAGTAAGCAAGGTCATGCACGTGGTTATTAGGTCACTATTTTTTATCCTTATATACCTGTACCTCGAAGGATAAAAAAATACATACATATTTGTGTGTATGTATTTGTGTGTGTGTGTATACAAAAGGATTTATTTTCACAGGAATACGGAAACAAAACAAAAAAAAAGGACAGAGTCCATGTATAGAAGGAAAACATGGAAAAAATGCAAGAACCCCTAGAGTTAACATTCTTATTTTGTCCATTGCAATATTTCATTTTATTGCCATATTTGCACTGTTAGCAGAAACCTAAATGGATAACTTGCTGTTAATGCACACAAACGCTGCTTCAGCTCCACTCCACGAAAAATAAAATCAAAGTCCTAACCCCAGAATAAATGGTGAAAAGTAAATTAGTTCAAATTATTTTGTCAAAAGAAAGGGAAAAAAAAAGGAAAGAAAATTAAAGGAAAAAAAAGTACTCGTGTTAGAATCTGTTCAAGTAGGAACTACTTAATAACCATAAACTTGTGAAAGTAAAAACATTCATTTTTTAAGAATACAAAAACCTCTACTAAAATATCTTGAAACCATACAATAATTTGTTAAGTATATTTTGAATTCCGTATTTCAGATGTGTCACAATTACATTATTATTAATATTGTTCTATCAATGTTTCTAGAAATTAAAAATACTGAAATACAAACATGCTGTGGCAGGCTTTGCATTTATAAAGAAATACAGCTGGTGTATTAATTTCAATTTCAGATATCATGCAGAATATCTCTTTTATGTGGTCACTTACAATATCAGCATGTTTCCTACATTACTAAACTTCACTTCAGGGCAATGAATACTACACCCAAAAGTCAGCCTACTCTCCAGTCCATTCATCTAAAAGGCACTGTACTGGAAAAAAGAGCAAAAAGTTCTCAATAATGAAGTGCATGGCTCCAAAGAAGTGGAAACTGTTTCAGTAAAGTTTCTTATGTCTGGAAGCAAATATTGCATGTTGTATTAAAACCGTGAAAGCCTCATGTTGAGTTAGTAGCTTAATATTTAAGGATCACAAGTTCTGCAACAGGGCTTAAGACTGCTATTTCAATGATTTCCTAAAACACTGCTCACGTAAAGTATCACCCACAGAAGCTCCCAGGCACCCAGCTACTTTACCTAGGGAAGAAAATGAAGACCAACCACTTGGTTTTAAATACAAATCATGAGAAACAGTATTCTGAGGAGAATTCTGGAAAACAGTCATAGTGAGGATTACAGCAGACTCCTGCTAGTTTACAGCTATGACGCTCAGCAATTGTGCCCAAACACTTAAATATTATCATACTGAAGGCCTAGTATCTGCTTATGGTTATATTGCAAACTTTATGGAGTAACTATGCCATACTTGGACATTCTTCAAATGATCAGTAATTGTGCTTGGATGACAAAGTATATAAAATTCTGAAGGAAAGATGCTTGCCCCCTTAGCTGTTAACCAGAAAAAATCAGTTACAGACTGTCTGGAGGTGCTGCCTCCTTACACCGTATTTGAACGGCTTGTGTCAGATTTATCCTTGTCTAAACCCATTTTAGTAAACTATCCCTATTCTATACTTTAAAAAGGCTCTCAATTTTCAAAAAGTGCAGACATCCTTTATAATTAGGTTGTAAAAGAATGGCACAGACAGTTCCATTCCCCATGCTTTTTTCCCCGACTTTTACTCTGTCTGCAATTCTTTTCTAGAGTTGGACTACTTTACAGGCACATGTAAGGTATGTGAATAACTTGCTTTCCCCCTTCTTTCCCAAAAGTCATGAGCTCACCTGAACAGCCATCCCATTTTAGATTCCATAGCTACTCTATATCAAGGCACAGAGGTTACTTCACATATAAGGTTATAGTCGTGGAACAGTTCAGCATTTGTCCTGATGGGATGCACCCACATATTTATCAATGACCTGGATGAAGGGACAGCGTGTACCATCAGCAAGTTTGCTGATGACACAAAACTGGGAGGGGTGGCTGACACACCGGAAGGCTGTGCTGCCATTCAGCGTGACCTGGACAGGCTGAAGAGTTGGGCAGAGAGAAACCTCATGAAGCTCAACAAGGGCAAGTGCAGGATACTGCGCCTGGGGAGGAATAACCCCATGCACCAGTACAGGTTAGGGGCTGACCTGCTGGAAAGCAGCTCTGTGGAAAGGGGCCTGGGAGTGCTGGTGGACAACAGGATGACCATGAGCCAGCAATGTGCCCTTGTGGCCAAGAAGGCCAATGGCATCCCAGGGCACATCAGGAGGTGTGTGGCAAGCAGGTGGAGCGAGGTTATCCTGCCCCTCTACCCTGCCCTGGTGAGGCTGCACCTGGAGTCCTGTGTCCAGTTCCGGCCTCCCCAGTTCAAGAAGGACAGGGAACTGCTGGAGAGGGTACAGCAGAGGGCTACAAAGATGATTAGGGGACTGGAACATCTTTCTGATGAGGAAAAGCTGAGGGACTTGGGTCTTTTTAGTCTGGAGAGGAGAAGGCTCAGAGGGGACCTCATCAATGCTTAGAAATACTTAAAGGGAGGGTGCCAGGAAGATGGGACCAGTCTTTTTTCAGTGGTGCCCAGTGACGGGGCAAGAGGTAATGGGCACAAACTTGAACGTAGGAAGTTCCATCTAAACATGAGGAGGAGGAACTTCTTTACTTTGATGGTGGTAGAGCACTGGCACAGGCTGCCCAGAGAGGTGGTGGAGTCTCTGACCCTGGAGACATTCCAAACCCGCCTGGACGCCATCCTGTGCAACCTGCTCTAGGTGAACCTGCTCTGGCAGGGGGGTTGGACTAGATGATCACCGAGGTCCCTTTCAACCCCTGTGATTCTGTGTGATTCTGTGTGATTCGTTGCGATTAACACAGCCTAGATTCATTATTTTCTCACCCAACGTTTGGATCTGCATTTCAAAGTCTATGATGCCTTTCTGCTTTGAGAAGGCATCATGTCTACCAAGAAGCATAACTTACCCATGTCTGCAGTGACCATGGTGGACTGATTCTCTGGTACTGAAACAGAATTCTGGTCCATGCTGCGTGAGTCTTCGTTAACCTCATGCTGGCTTTGGCTGAGCTCTGACCGCAGCTCTGAGTACTCATCTTCCTCCCTAGGAGAGAGAGCAAAGGAAAAATAAAATCCTTTGAGGAAACATGTATCTTTGTGACACTTATTTCAGACCCATAAGCTGAGTCACAGAATACAATCCACACAAGTGTTTTGCCCAGCCAGTAAAGAAGAGGTTATATCCTTTATCACAAAGCAACTGTGCTATGCCAGTAACACCCACTTGCAGCAGCCAGTGCCTGGTTTCCACTTCCTTATTCCCAAGTTCATTATTACTCCAGACCACTGTACAAGGAAACAATGCGTGGAACAGAGTGCAAGCAAGGATGTGTGCAAGAAGGACATACATTGCTCTGCAATAACCCCCGAGCTGACAATCCTTAATCAGCACAAGTGGCTTTTGATCCCAAAGTGGATTATCAATAACCAATTTTGGTCTCCTTCTCAGTTCAAGGATGCCGTCAGCTTGCGTGCAAAGCAAGTGTGCACATGCACACACCTGCATGTGTGTATCTAAATGCTCTTGGGGACAGGTAGGTTTT
This sequence comes from Burhinus oedicnemus, assembly GCA_008921705.1. NCBI lineage: Eukaryota > Metazoa > Chordata > Aves > Charadriiformes > Burhinidae > Burhinus > Burhinus oedicnemus. The sequence goes on from VFFE01006558.1 coordinate 872,525, forward strand.
TCATTTTGTCTTCTCAAAAGGAAGAGAACAGGTAAGTGAGTATAGCGCTGGAGTTCGTGGTAAATAAAAAGTCTCGATTACCTAGGTTTTAACTTATTTGTCAAGCTGGTTCTACTAAAATAATTGAGGACACGCAATACTTTAGCTAAAGCTAATGAGCTTACAAAATTAGGGCTTTTCCCTCCTGCCTCCACATGAAGAGTTCAAAGCACTGGGAAAGAAGATAAGTAAATCAGTAATAGCTTTGCCTGAGAATCACAGATCCACTTGATGATCTGACTCAGTTCTTTTTATTTACTTCCATAGTGACTGTTTTGACGTTAAAGTATATATTTTAAACATGAGAAAAACATCAGCTTATCCGGGTGCAGAGCCCCTCTGATAAGTAAGCAAACAGCCATCATTTTGTTACCCGCTATATCAAATACAGAGATTCATTCTGCTGCAGATACAGCAGAAAAGTAGGAGAATGGAACTGTCTGGATTTAGAAACAATAAGAAATAGCAAAGACCTATCTGGGGATCCGCATCTGGGAGGGGCATCTGCAATGTTAAGTCTGCTGTGTGTATGCTACATGGTGATGAGTGTTTTTCGCAGAAATATTGCACGATTTAGCCTGGAGATGTGTCTGGATTTGCCAGGAAAAATAGCAGATAAGATGGCCCATACATACAGGGAACAATGACAAAAGTGAAGTCTGCTCCCAAAGTAGCACAGGTGACAATTTATGAACCAGGCCAACTCAAAAAAGGAATTTCAGCTTGCTTGGCAAGCAGGGTTTCCCAAGGTACTGAGACGTAACTTCCACAGGAACTATTATGCTCTTAAGATTTACTTCAGTGCAAAGAAAGTCTGACTTTATCAGAAGCACTTACTGACTACTATTAAACAAAAATGCAGGTCAGCTGGTTAAAACTGAGATTTAGATCAAAGAAAGGTCTTTAAGGTATCATGCAATACACATTTAAGAAAGTGTGAGAACTAAATCATGAATAGCAGAAATTAAAACAGTGTAATGAAGGCACATAAGCATGAGTTAATGTTCCATGAATTCATTTATTATTAGCCACAGCACAAGCCAGTAGTAATTAGCTTTAGACAAAAACAATTACCAAGCACTCAAACAGCTGCATTTTTTGATCTGAAGGTAAGTAATTTTTTCATTTATGAAACAATTAGTCTTATGTTTTTAAAACCTTAATTACCTTTACAAATGGACAAGAGGCTCTATTGATCACAAAACAATGCAACACACAATAATAATTTCCCACCACACTTCTTTTGGCTCTTGTTGCATAGATTTTCTGTTTAAAATCCAACACAGCTTCATCCAGCTAGCACTAGTGCTATTTTTTTCAGTTTAAGCACCCTCAGTATCTTGGGGCAGTTGAAAGGTATGTCAGGTGGCAGAACTCACACCCTTCCAACGGTTCAAGCTTGAAGACAGTTTCTTAATGAACCAATGCTTCTAAGACCTGACTAGAAGGATCAGAAATCTATTTCTGGTAAAGCAACAGCAAGGTCAATTAGTCTGTCCACCACTAGTCTCACAGGGGGCAGACTGAGGGCTAAAAACGCAAAGGGGAATTTGAGGGGAGTGATGTACCACAAATACAAATTCTGCCTTTAAAACTGAAGTTGGCAGTAACAGAAGATACTGTTTGAGACTCCCCTTTCCCCAAAACAGGAGAAGAGTCCTCCAGTGGCACTGGAAATGCAAGCACTCAACAGCTGATGATGACTAGCCACAGAACTCCTACCACATCACCCAGAAGGTGAAGGCATTAAAACCTTGTTGCTGCCATCATTTAGGGCCTGGCTGGAGAAAGCAAGTATTTGTTCTCCTATGAGCCCTGATGGTTTCCAGTTGCTGGAATGTCACAGTGAGTTGGAAGCAATTAAGATCATCAAATCATAGAATGGTTTAGGTTGGAAGGGACTTTAAAGATCATCTAGTTCCAAACCCCTTGCCATGGGCAAGAACACCTCCTACTAGACCAGATTGCTCAAAGCCCCATCCAACCTGACCTTGAACACTTCCACGGATGGGGCCTCCACAGCTTCCCTGGACAACCTGTTCCAGTGCCTCACTACCCTCACAGTAAAGAATTTCTTCCTGAGATCTAATCTAAATCTACCCTCTTCTAGTTTGAAGCCATTACCCCTTGTCCTATCACTACATGCCCTTGTAAAAAGTCCCTCTCCAGATTTTTTGTAGGCCCCTTTCAGATACTGGAAGGCTGCTCTAAGGTCTCCCCGGAGCGTTCTCTTCTCCAGGCTGAACCACCCCAACTCTCTCAGCCTGTCCTCATAGCAGAGGTGCACTAAGCCTCTGATCACTTTTGTGGCCCTCCTCTGGACCTGCTCGAACAAGTCCATGTCTTTCTTATGTTGAGGGCTCTAGAGCCAGACACAGGCAGGGTCTCAGGAGAGCGGAGCAGAGGGGCAGAATCACCTCTCTCAACCTGCTGGCCATGCTTCTTCTGATGCAGCCCACGATACAGCTGGCCTTCTGGGCTGTGAGCGCACATTGCCAGCTCATGTTGAGCTTCTCATCCATCAACACCCGCAAGTCCCTCTCCTCAGGACTGCTCTCAATCCACTCTCTGCCCAGCCTGTATTTGCGCGTGGGATTGCCTCAATCTACATGCAAGACCTTGCACTTTGCCTTGTCAAACTTCATGAGGCTGGCATGGGCCCACCTCTCAAGTCTGTCCAGGTCCCTCTGGATGGCATCCCTTCCCTCCACTGTGTCAACCGCTCCACACAGCTTGGTGTCGTTGGCAAACTTGCTGAGGGTGCACTCAGTCCCAACATCCATATCGCCCACAAAGATGTTAAATAGTACTGGTCCCAGTACCGACCCCAGAGGAACACCACTTGTCACTGCACGCCATTTGGACATCGACCTGTTGACTGCAACTCTTTGCGTGCAGCCATCCAGCCAATTCCTTATCCACCCGGTGGTCCATCCATCAAATCCATGTCTCTCCAATTTAGAGACCAGGATATCACGTGGGACAGTGTCAAAATGCCTTGCACAAGTCCAGCTAGATGACATTTGTTGTTCTCGGTATGTTCTAAACACAGAGCAGCCTGGGATCAATGTTTGTCCTGGTTTCAGCTGGGATAGAGTTCGTTTTCTTCCTAGTAGCTGCTTTGCTTTGGATTTAGTATGAGAATAATGTTGATAACACATACTGTTTTAGTTGTTGCTAAGCAACGCTTATAGTAAGTCATGGAATTTTTCAGCTTCCCATAGAAGCTGAGAGGAAGCACAGACATGACAAGCTGGCCAAAGGAATATTCCATACCATAAACATCATGCACAGTGCATAAGTAGGGGTTGTCTGGGGGTGGGCAGGAATTTACAATTACTGCTTGGGACAGGCTGGGCAACCAACCATCAGGCCGTGACAGTGACTTGTGTTGTATCACTTTATTTGGTATATTCTTTTACCATTATTTTTTTTTCTCTTCTGTTACTATTCCACTAAACAGTCTTTATCTCAACCCATGAGGTCTTTTTCCCCCATTGTTTTTCTCCCAACCCTACTGGAAGGGGCCAGGGGGAGTGAGTGAATGGCTGCATGGCCCTAGTTGCTGGCTGGGGTTAAACCACGACCATACTGGAGCAAAAAAAGTGTGTTTTACAGGTACGTCTCCACTTACTGCTTTCATCATGTTTGGGTATAAGCAAGGATCACAACTGCTGCACAGACACTGAGAAAAACTTGATCGAATAGTGAGCAAAACGGCACACTTCCAGGATCCTTTCACGCCACTGACGAGTTCTGCCAGGATACTGGCAAGGTGCACATTCTCTTTGTGGCTGCAAACAGTGCATAGGTGCCAGCAGTTTTTCAACAACCATTTTACTTGAACAAGTATTTTTAAAGCATTCTAAGATCGTCAGATAGAAAATACTACAGGTTTATGTGCACTGCCACCCAGAGATTGACTGCTCCCTGTGTATACACATTTGAGATCCCTCTGAACTAGTTCACATGTGAACAAACAGAGACACACTTGAGAGAACATGGGAATTAATCACTGAAGGCAGGTGGGGCTGGGCATTGCATGCTGAAGCCAACACTATCACACCCAGACTGCCATTTGAATTGAATCCAAGCAGCTTCCACCTAGCACATATTTAGAAGCTAGAATCAGAACTCCAGATCATTGTGTAAATAGGACTATAAGTGCCATGTGTTATTTCTTGCGATGCTGTAGTCTGTTCACTCTCCTTCTCCCTCATTAACTCCAATACAACCTACTTTTCGAATATATTTCAGATTAAAAGCTGTAAGTCTGAACAAATGGTTTTACAGCAACGGGTTACAGCTTCTTGACAACTGTTTCAAACAATCCTTAGCAGACACCAATATTCAACAGAGTATATTTCTCTTTAGTATTGTTAAAGTTGCTTATTATTTTTAGAGTTGCACAGATGTACCCAAACAGCCACTAGTTTAGAACTCAAAGCAATTTGATCTCTTCCTTTTTCCTTTTGCTGAACCTCACTTTGACATCTAGGAAAGACTATCAGTCATAGGCCAAAGTTGTTTCTGCACAACCAAGTTACAGGTGATTTTGTTAGCCAAAGATATGATTAAGAAAAAAAAGAGTTGAGTTTGAATGAATCTAAGGCAATTCAAAAAACTTGAAGTCAGTAATATTCACCTTTAATGTAGATGTAATTCCCTTCTTGTACACTACTGTGTAATTTGTAAATCCTTTCTGTCCTTCAGTTATCAGGTGTATCCTTTATGTCCAAGTATTTACAATATGACTACAATTGGGAAGATGCCTTCTAAGCTGCACACACTTGGAGAGAAAACAGGAGTAGGCATACACCTTGCCAAAGGACAGAGAACCTCTGTAATGCAAAAAGTTTGTATTCTATAAATTGAAACAGCAGAAATAGGAGTAACACTGCCACTGGCATCCATTTGACACACTAACAGGAACCCCAAGCTAGGACCACTCAGTGAAAACTGTTCACTCTAAAGGAAGCTGACAAAATGTGCTCTGCACAATCACCATAGGCTCTTCTGCCCAACAGTCCTGCAGAGTTTGACACAAGCCTGTGACTTGAGTTTTACAATTAACTCAAGCAAAATACTAGCCACCTCCTCCCCCTTTCTCCCTAATAATGTAGACAAGAACAGTGAGACACTGTCACACAATTATAATTTTCCAAGAAAAAACAGACCCAAGGTTTATGTCTCCAGACTGCTCAAATAAAAAGAGCATCCTCATCCTAGTGGACCGCTTCTTTACTGCCTTTTTGCTCCCAAATTGCTACCTTTTTGAGCTGGTAGTGGGTAAATTCTGCACTGTCACACATGAAGAAGTAGACAAGCAAGACACTCATCTACTTGCACAGTACGAGTATAGGCAACTCTCTTTTTAGTCTTACTATCAAATCAGTTACAGCTGTATTTCAGCTTTTTTGCCTTTTTTTTTTTTTTTGTGAGGTTGGGCTTCCAAACCAGCTGGGCTGTCCAGAGCAGCAGCAGGGAGATGAGACAATTGCAGATGAATGTTGGCTTGCTCCCACAACCACAGTGACCTCATTTTCCTTAGGGAATGCTGGAAGAACGTAGTGCAAGAGCAGCAGTTAACTTCATGTGGCCACACACATGGAACTTGTTGTACCCAAGAAATGGCTAGCAAACCTAGAACAATGCTGGAAACTTCTAAAAATACTCCTGTAAGATTACTGTTACTAAGATCAGCATATCAGATATACCTGGGAAGAGGCACAGGCATTGACATGTGACTTAAGCTCTCTTCTAGAGCTGGCATTACTAAACTACATGAGTAAAAGCCATTACACTTCAAGATGTGTAAAACCCCTGATATTGCAAGGGCCCAAAAAAACCCAAACCAAAACCAGCCCACCAAAAAACAATTACAGAAAAATTCTTGGAATGGAGAATATTAACTAGCTTACACAGCCTGTCAACACTCCTCAAACTGTTGCAATACCTTATTCAGATTTAAACACTCTGTCTGCTTACTTTCTGCCCTACTTTCTGAAGGTACTACTCACGTTCAAAAAAAAAGAGCTACAAATTTAAAGATAATACAGCTTACGGAGGGTAGTCAAATATGCTCCATGAAACTCTGGTTTCTTCTAATTCTTTCCAGAATATCTTGGGGTTTTGGAAGGAACTATGAAGAATGTCATAAAGCAGCAGTACATCAAGCTATCTGTTAGTTTATTTATACATCCTAAAAATGATACATGAAAATACTGAACAACCTCTGTGTCAGCACTGGGGAAATATTTATCTGTTATGCAGTTAATGTAAACTCAAGAAAACTGTTTCCACGAAGACAGCCTAAATCTCGTGATACACAACACAAGTAAAGCCTCCACTCAGTATTACTTGCAGGTGTCCAAGAGTCAAACCAAAACTAAAATCCCTTCTGTGTTCTGCCTTAGAGGAAAGTGTGAATGCCGTGGTTCTAGCAGGTCCGTGCTTCCAGAACCGCTTCTCTCAGGACTGTTGTGTTCCAGCTCCCAGGCTCACAGTCCCCACAGCCAAGGGTGGAGCACTGTGAGTCACACCTGTCCTGGCAAGGACAGCAATTACACCGCCTTTGCTCTGCGGGATGCAACAGCTTCTCAAGAGTGACGCAAGTAGATCCCAGAGCGGATTTACAGAAAGCCACGGCAGGCAGTATCAGTTTTCCTTCTTTCAGTTGTCTTTACAAACCCTATGGAATCCCTCCAATTCTACCTCTGCTTGCCATTTTTAGGAGGAGTAATATTCCTCCTCTGTTCCTCAGACACCAAATTATTGTCCTGCCAAAGAAAACAAGCTAACTTAATAAACATTTCTGTTCTTACTAATAAAACCAGAGCAAGTAGAAACAGAGGAGGCATCCTAGCTGTCGGAGCAAAACGAGCTCTGATATAATAAGACCAAATATGTAGGGTGTGGCAGTGCTGCGGTATCTGTTGCAGCAGTGTTGTTCTGATGCCTTCAAAAGCCTGCACTCCCCAAAGGGGCAGCAAAACGGCACTTTTCATGAGAACCAGCAGGCACTTCCTGTCAAGCTCGGTGCCTCTTATGCCTCACTTTCCTGTGCATGCCACAGCTAACTTGTTTATGGACATGGTTAAACATTCACAGAATCTGCCGGAATCCAGTATTTTGTAAAGGAACACCTATTGGCATTTAGCTTGCCACAGGGACTCCAAACAAACAATTTTTATGGATTCTATGTAATACTTATATATCACGGAATTCTTCTGCCATTCAAGAAAAAAAATATCAATGCAGCTCTCATGCTTTTCAGATTTTGCTTTACAACCAGTCTTTTCAATTGGTAGAGCTTTACCAGAGGGGAGGGCGGGATGGGCAGCCACTATCATGCTGAAAAGAAAGGTGACTCAAAACAAGATGAATGGGAAGTTTGTCTGCAGAGGTATCAAGAATGAATGAACAAGGCAGTCACAGGGATTTTTTCAGAGAAGTACTACCAGTTTAGAAAATACTTACCTGAAATATCTCACCATGACGATCGCTAGTTATGACCATCTCAGAGTTGACAGTATTTATCTTCTTAAATAACATTAACATAATGTGATTCTATCACTGCTTTTATAGTGGTATATAAGCGTGATGATACTTTCTCTTATTTGTGGTACACCAACCCTTTTTCTTTTTGCATATAAATATTTTAATGAAAGGTTAAGTGAGTAGTTGTAACTACATTGCCTTGTGCTAGTAGAAATATTTACAAGGAAGAACAAATGATGCAGTTATCAAAAAACTTGCAGCTAATACACAAGGAAAACTGAAAATTTGCTACATGGGTAGAGCACCACATCAACATTACCTATGGAAGTGTCAAATGTAATTTGATGTTCTCTAGAAAATCCAGAGATTCTAGTAGTTTAGTTCCATCCTCACAAGCTAAACTTTAAGAAGCTCCTTCCTTGTTCTAGTCCAACTTTCTTTAGGTTGAGAATATTGGGTAAAAGCAACTGAGGAAAGTGTTTTCCTGTAGTCAAATGTAATGTTTATGTTAACACAATAACAAGTAATGACCAAGTGTAATACCCTAAGCTTTCCTGCTCCAAGGACAGGCAACAACGTGATTTGTACCATTGTGTTTTGTCACAAATACCAGTACAAGTAGATGCAAAACCTACTGAAATCCATTTGAGCCATATTTCTCACCCCAAGTGATTTGGCTTAGGTGATCTACAAGATGCCAAAAAATAAAGTTAAAAGCAGACGTGCAGGCTAGGTGGCTACATCTTCCTTTATCCTCCATTGCTATCACTTATCTGGTACCTGGTGTGTATATTACACTAAGAATATTTAGATGGCACAGTGCAGTTCTTTGCAGTGCTCAGTAGGCTTTGCAAAGTGTGATTTTGCCATAGAGAATGTAGCACTTTCGAGCCTCGGGATGATACTCCGCAGAACACGTACCTTAATTATGGGCAACTACTCAGTACCAGTTATAATAAGCCTAACTACTTTAAAGTCACCATCAAATTATGTTTAGAGTGTAATTCACGCCATGTTCTGCACCATTCTTGCATCAGTCCAGAATTTCCAGGAAGTTGCTGTACCTTATTGTTGTTCCCTGTAGTCGATCAATTTTCTTATTTAATTCAGCAATGATACTGTGCAGCTCTGTGATTCGTTCCTCATAGCGTAGCGTTGTTCGCTCCTGCACATCTTCATGCTCTCTCATTAGGTGGGATTGTTCACACTAATGCAGAGAATATAGGAACAGAAAGGGTCTTATGAACGATTGCATACAGAGCAGATACAAGGCAAAAGTGCACGCTCATGCACAAAACACAGGTTTTGTTGCTCGCCAAACCAACACTGCCTTAGCAAGAGAAAAGACAGATGCAAAATATTGACAGGTACACAAAGGTATGTAACTACAAGATTTTAGGAACTGAAAGACTATGCAGCATACTTACTTATTATTTTTTTCTAAAGGGCAGAAGTTGCCCTTCCTGCTTGAACAAAAAATGCCATTTGCAACTCAAAATAGCTTTAAATATCTCATATTTGAATCCGTGAGATTCATGATGCATTGTGAATCTCTAAGATCTTCCCAACGTGGTCTGAATTAGAACAAGTCTTAAGGCAGAAACCACACTATTACAAAGATATGTGGCCACACTTTGAGGTTATGGCTTCTTCTCTAGTACAAGTATAGCCTTTAAAGATAACATAGCGTATTTTTTTATTCTTTTAATCCTCTACAATAAAATGCTTATTATTTGAAAAATTAAAAAGCTACCTGGCTGCTTGGTTTTTTGTGTTTATCATGAAATCCTTCTTTTTCTTTCCAATAAAATTTTAAATCCAGCCTCTCTGGTTTAGTCTTCACACCAGCAAACACTCTACTTCAATTACAGCAAACAATTACAGTCTACTGCAACTACAGTCCAACACTGCATGCTGACTGAAGTTATGCTTGATAGTGTCTGAAAAGAGCAAGACTTGTAACTTTTTGCGTCTGACCCCCACCTCCCACCCGCCCTGCAGGAAACAGGCAAGCTTCCATGCAACCACAGAATGGTACGTACTATGCTGTCAATAACAGAAAATTCACAAGCCAACTGATAGTATAAAAACCACATTCGTTAATTGAAGACCTGCAATGTAAGATCCTAGTAGCATTTCTAAAGGCTACAGTTTATAGTAATATATGAGGTCCTCCAACAGTGTTACATCAAAACTTTTTTTTTTTCAGATCAAGCAAACACTCTATACAGAGGTAAATCCCTCAGTCCTGTGTATCATAAATATGAAAATGAGACCCAAACTAGCAGGCATGCCAGAATTTTCATAGCTTGCCCTCATATTTTTTGGCCACTCACATTCACACCTTCAGAACATCATCTACATAAAAGGTTGCTTGAGAAGTAAAATTTACATTGACCTTCAGTAACATTTTTCTTTTAAATTTTAAATAAAATTTATTTCAATATTTTTAAGTTCCAGGAACACGGACATTGAAAGGTAGCCCAGACATTAAAGCACCCTTCCACAGACTACAACAAAATAGTTTCTTACTCCAGCTGGAGTCAAAAGCACTTTCAGCTAAGCTAAGAGGAAGACACCATACCTTCACACTGAAGAGGAGAGCAAAGGGTCACATTTTAGAAGACTGATAATGTTCACCTGGCTTTTAAGACTTCCTGTTGGCAACTGACATAGTTATACAGGTATATTATAATGCTTCTTTATTGTCGGATCATTCCACAACTTACTTCTCACGTTTCCCTATCGTAACATCGTATCTGGCTGAAGCACTACCGTGGCTTTCAAAGTACAGAAATAACACAGAGAAAATATTTAACAAAAACTTTAGAACAGATTTAAGTGCAATAAAGAGTTGCTTATTCTGCCTTTCTAAACCTAAATTTCCTGACACACTACCTAAGCATTATCCAGCTCCATGAATTATGTGCAGTTTTTTTTTTCTTTTAAACCAAAAGGATGTTTCAGATGGAGTGTGTAATAATTATTTTCAGACAATAAATAAAAACCCTATCACAACAATTTTTGTCTTTCTAAGCTGTGCACTGAAAAACAGAATGTGTTTATCTTGACTAAAGATATATGGACTCTTGCTAATGGACCTCAACCACATTACCAGATTTGCTTTCTGTTTTCTCCAGCCATTTCTCAGTCACCATTTTTCAGGATAACCATCATTTAGTGACAGACATACTTTGTGAACAACCAGCAGTCTGGCAATATAAGACAACAGCTTCATATTTAATTTTTTTAAAGTGCTCTTGGATTATCTTGGATAAAAGTAACCAGAAAAGGCAGAAAGGAGACCTCTGTGAAGACAGAACATGATGTTAAGAAGGACTGCTGTGCCTTGGAGGTGGATGCATAGTTAGGTCTTCTAACTTCTGGTCAGCCGTGACAAGTCTAAACTAAAAAAGGCTAAAGCATCCAAGTAATGGAAACATAGTTCCGTATGAATCCCAAAATGCAGCAATGGAAAATTCTTCTGGTTATACAGGATTGCTCATTATTGTGGCACATTCATCTCAAAGCTTAAAAGGCAAAAGAAACAAATGCATGTTTTGATACCCATTGCTGAAGTTTTTTTTCTGGGATACTGAACCTGTTCATCATCCTCTTTAGTTTCTGTGTCCTTTGACTCTCAAAACAATGATCTGCCACCAGTTCCTATTCCTTTCCAAGGTGTACATATTCAGCTCTTGCAATTTATTTGCATGTCAGTCACACAAACTTTTTAAGATAAACACCTTACACCCTCTTCCTCATACCTCTTCCAGCCTCATACTTAAGCTCTGATCAAAAACATTAAGAGCTCTAATTCTCTGAGAAAGCAAACACAGGGATAATCCACTGAGAGGCTGCAACAGATGAGCAATTGCTGAGGTCAGGAGAGAAGTTTTCAGCACAGTTCTCAGTTTAAGTGACCCTTGGCTGGTTTTTGGTACAGACCAAAAAGGTCATTTCAATTAGAGTATAAATTAACAATGCCTGGAAACACCTTTGTCTGTCCTCTTGATGCTGAGGAACAACCACAAGAGCAAGAAGAGTATGAGGGAGGATGAAAAGAGAAATTATTTTAACGCTAGGATATGGTCTCAACACGTGATTCTACGGCCTATTAGTGTACACAAATTCCTAGCATAAGAAACACTACCAGTGCAGACATTTATGTTAAATTTCCAGTGTTCAGTCAGAGGATAAAAAAAGAACCACCAGCAGCAGTGCTCGTAAGAGATCCCCCAGTGCCTCAGGCCCTGCAGAGACAAACACTGGCTATGGCATTGTTCAGCAAGGATACAAGTCATCACCTGAATGAGCCACAGTGATAAACCTGTCTAACAGGCTCACAGGAGCTAAAAACGTTCGCTCAGCTAATACAGTATTTTAATTTAAGAGGAGTGGCAGATTTTAAAGTGGCAATCCATTCATCTATTTTTAAGTATAAACACAAGTCCATCATGCCCAATCCTCAATCACAAAAACATGCATGGTCAGAATTAATTGTTTGGTGGTATATTCTGTGTATACCTGATGTGGAAGAAGAATACAAGTACACAGGACTAATCCATGTGAGATAAGGACATTACACAACAGAATGAGTAATATCAATATTCATCACCATGCATTTCTATTTCAAGTTACTCTGTTAAATGAGAAACCGAAGCCTTCCTGTGAAGTTTGCATGTTCTTATATGCCTACAGAGGATTGGTTTTATTCTCATACTGAAATTCTGGTGTCCTCCCCATATTCTCAATAATCGAGAGGATGGTAAAGAATCATGACCGCAGTAATGGGATTTATTGCTGTGTGACAATGGATCCAGAATGATGCAGCACAGTTTTAGTTACCCTCTCTCTACAGCTGTTACAAAATTCCAAAATTACAAGGACTAAGCACAAAGAATGAGAGAGCAGAACTACCTTGTGAAAGGAGATGAAATTATAAGAAAGATGTAGTGAATTGTCTATTCTTGTATTTGCTGAAACATCCAGCATGTTATTAAATCCCACGTTCGATCATAAAACTGCAGAACTCAATGTCACAGGATGTAGGAAATGCCAAGAATGTAGATGGATTAGAAGGAAGATTAGGTAAATCCATGGAGGACAGGACCATAGAGGACTATTAAATGTGATGCAGCCACCTGCTCACAGATGTTGGCAGAAAGGTTGGGGAGTATGAAGGAGGACAACTCTTTATATGCATTTCCTATGCTCTCCTTTCAGACATCCACTATTTATCATTATCAAAGCCAGGATACCGTGCCAGACAGAGCTAGTAAAAAGCACTACTTTTCTTCTCATAACCACAGAAAGATTTTTGGAAGACGACATTAGTTGTGGTTGACCAGTACTTTACAGCAAATTTCATTCAAGGGATCACTCTGTTGCCAAATTGTCCACTGATACAAACAGAGAGACAAGGAGATCTGCTGTCTCACTGAAATAACAGAAGGGTGTAGGCAAATGCTATAGCAGGTCTCCACAGACTGCAGTTTCGGAAATGAGCATGATACAACAACCAGTAACCAATTATGTCCTTTTACAAAATTTTAAGCACAGTCTATCCAACTATCTTTCTTCACCATTTGTCATCTATTACTGGAATCACCTCCGCTCTGCACATCTCTCATCCTTTCTTCCGAAGTGTCTCACATACCTCATGAAACGATGGGAAAGGTATTACAAAAAATGTCTTTTAAGAGCTATTTGTTCCAGAGAGAATTTACCATGCCAGATCAAATGAAACATGCGCTGCTTTTGTAAGTATAGTCCAGATGCAGAATAGAGATTTAGTACTTACCCACTAGCATCTGAACATGGTTATGCAGAACCTCAAACACCTCTTACTTAATTTATGACTTCTGAACCTCTGATTTGCATTAGTGAGGAAGAAATGCATTAGATAGAGGTTGTAGAGGAAAGAAAAATGATATGATACGATATATGATACGAATTTAGATGAATCTCTGTGGAGTGGGAGGAAAAGTTCAAAAAATTAGGTTAAGTGGAGAATCTACTTGGAAGTGATGCAGTTAGAAAAAGATGAAAAAGTAAAGTGGCTTCACTAGTCTGTCTCAGTACTTAAACAAAGCCAAGACATTGACTATATGAATTGTGCTTGTTTAATGGCTTATTCCTTAAGAAAGTTTGCGTTTTATTTAACACACACACACCCAAAAGTTTCTGTCCCTTGAGGCTGTTTTTTTTTTAATATTGAAATGAGCTAAAACAATAAAACTTTATATAAATTGTTCATTAAAAAGTAAATTTATTTATTTTTTTTATCTGAAAGCTAGCTAGCATGCTAGCTTTCAGATATTCTGATTTTGTGTTATTCACAGTTCCAGTAGCAGTTGTCACTATGCTAGCATTCACAAGCACACAGCCCAAGATCATGTAAAAACCCTCAGCATTACAAATTGAGCACCACATACACATGCATAATTTGTAAACCCCAAACAACCTTGTGCTAACAGAGCACATGTTAATTGGGCTTAAGTCCTTAATCCTAGCCACAATCAGTGGGGATTCATTACTGTATGGGAGCACCTACAGGACACTCTTCATTGTCTCAGAGGTGATATATGTATTTTTAAACAAAGATCTGGAAATAAAACTAAAACACTGACAAAAACCTGTGGTTAGCACAAGACCCTACATAACTAACAACAAAGTCGGTGTAGTCATGCAGAATGATGTGGATCGTTTGGATACAGTGGATCCATCAGACTGTTTAATGAGTCTCAAATGCAGCCTCATATCAAACTGTGTGTCAGAAAGAAGACTCTAACTCAGAGTGCAGTAGAAATTAGAAAAGGCTCTCAGGACTGTAGCTGATAACATTAACTCTCAGTGTGGCTCTGGCTCACATATTGAGAGGAATAAAAACACTAAAGTGTTTATTTCTGGATGTTGCATTGATGGTCTGCAATGACAATATCACTTACAAGCCCAAAAACCTTAAAGGTAGCTGAAAAAATACCAGGGAATGTGGACAAGGGCCAAAATATCAGTTGGAGGACTGAAGCAAGAGCCTTGAAATCTAGACTGCTTAAACATTTCTACATTCGGCTTGAGTTTAAGTAACACACGAGCCCCTACCAAAATGCCCCAAAGACTCTAAATGCGCAAAATCACAGAATGGCTGACATTGATAGGGACTTCTGGAGGTCATTCATCCAACTCGTTACCTAAATCAAGGAGGGTCACCTAGATCAGATTGCCCAAAACCAGGTTCAGGTGGCTTGAGTACTTCCAAGGCTGGAGATCCCACAACCTCTTTGGGCAACAAGTAAGATGCTATACTTTACAGGACAAAATGCTTTGACTGTCCCTGTGCATGTATAAATGAGTATATATTTTTAGTTAGTTCTGAAATGTAAAGTACATACGAAAGTATTTGCCAGAATGGCAGTATCTGAAAACAAAGGTTTCATTTATAGAAGAGAGAAGTACTAAGAACAATAGTTCAATTCTCACTGTTTGCATTTGCCTCTCTACATTTATCTCGATCTGAAAAGTTGGGGTTTTTTTAAAAGAGCTGTGAAAGCATTAGAGTTCAGACCTTATTCTTATTTAATCCCTTGGCTTTCCACCGACTGTGTTTTCCACAACAGATACACACAAACTGGCTTACTAAAAGCTAGACTGAGATCACAAATAATTTCTCACATACCACCAAAGCACTGCCAATTGGCAATAGTTTTTGACCAGTGTTAATTTGTGCCATGTTTAAATCTGACCCAGGAATGGAAGGCTCTGCAATCAGTTATCTAATCCACTGAGAGTACGCTGCAATTTTTATATTTTAAAATATTTCAAAGCAGTTGCTGTTTATATTGGCTTCAAAACAAAACTAATCTAATTCTTTCTTGCTATTTTTTAGAAGAATATCATCAGCACATAAAACTTAAAACCCACGACAACTATGTTTCTTGCAGTCTTAAAATTCTTTTCACTTGTAACACTGTTCAGATATTTATCCTCTCCCCACACACCATATTCCTCTCTGAAGAACAAGGACAACACAAAACCAGTGACCATCTTCAGAACCTTGAATTACTGCTCACCTGTGCTTTTGCCAATTTCTTTTCCAACAGGTCACGCTCCCTTTCTGTCTGTTGTAGACGTTTATTAAGCTCCACTATGTCTCCCTTTAATGAAGCCAGGGCTGCTAAATGAAGCTAGAAGACAAAAGACAAGACAAAAATTAACCAATTCACAAGCCATGTAGCAGCAGCATTTGAAAGAAGATACAGTCCTATGCAGCAGCTACAACATCTGTGGATTTCTGCAGTAGTTAATAGGAACTTTAGTGTAACAAAAGTCTAAAAGAAATCCACATGCTACTAAATACTTTCTACATGGAATTCTCCTCTCCAGACAGCACAGACATTCATTCATCAGAAAACACATTATAAGGTATAATACAATGAAGGTATAATACTATGTGTAGGTTAGTTCTAATATATATATAGTTTAATAGGAAGTAGCTTGAGTCTTGTGTTATAAAACCTTACATTAAATGTTGACTCATATTTGTATTATAAAAGAAGGTGTACCGTGTTTTGATGCCTCCAGACATACAGAGGTTATCAGTTTGGTGAAGAGAATAACTCCATGCACAGGATATGGTTTTATTTTGCAACTAAAGCTTACTCCACTTCGAGCTACTGCTCTGTAGGTTGTTCTCCTTGGTCCCACGTCAGTGAGTTCCAATGATTCTAATCTACTGAAGCCACAGATGAAGAACCTGAACTATTTTTCTTTCTGCAGTAGACCCTTTTGATGAAAGGCACGTTCTGCATTTGGAAATATATAACACACTAGGATAACTAACATCATCTAAATTACGTTAGCTAAACAACTTAGAAATCAAGAACAATTTTTAAAAGAGTCCTATACTTGTACCTCATTCATGCTCCCCTCCTGTCCTTAAATATCCCATTCACCATTACACCGAAGGCATCAGCTATCATTCAACACTCAGTACTGACAACTACAACCGAAAAGTCCAGGAAGAAAACTAGCCACTAATACCAAAGTCTTTGTAGTAGTAAAGAAACAACTCCAAGTTATACTGGGTGAGAAAACCAAAGTGACCTTTCACACTGGACCAAGGAACGCAGCACACACCACTCTGCTGCCAAGATTCAGACTGAAACACAAACCCCATTTCGAGTCCTCCAGCCAGTTTCAGTCCTTCACTCTGGCGTTTTATTGGGAGGGTCACCTTTAAGTTATTTTTCTTGTTCCATTTCCAGTCAATCTGCTAATGAGTCCTACTTTGATATCAGTTTTACCTTTACCATACTGGAAGCCAGCAAAACCATAGGCGTTCTCACATACTGACATGTGAAACTAGATGTGACAGCAGAGAGACTAGATCACTGGGCAACAGCTCCTTCACATACAGTATTCCCATTGTTACAGAAAAGGCCACCTCTGGCTTCAAGAGAGAAAACGTAATTTTGTAAAGATTTTTAGATGTGAATTCTGCAGTTTTAAGTGCAGTGTAACTATTTATGCTTGAAGCTCTGGACATCCTCATTTGTGAGTTCAGTCAAAAGTATTTTTATTATGTCACCTACAAAAACATCTTACACATTTCAGTACAAATATACACATACACAATTTTATGTTGCAGTAGGTTTAAGATTCTTGAGGCAGCCTCATTTTTCAAGTGAAAAAACAGTAATTCAGGCTTGCTACGGGCATATGCTACATAGCTTCTTTCAAGTAAGTACACTGAAATCTCTGAATAAATCCAGAAACACCCTGAATATCTTTACTCTTGGCCTTCAGCAGAAGGCCCTCCTTCCTACCACAGGAAGGCATGCACCGGTTTTACAGTGCGCAGAAACAAGAACCAGCCTAATTGTACCAATCTATTCATAATTGACTTCCAATTTTCAGGAAAGCTGGGGAATTTATAAGCCACTGTTTTACCTTATTCCCTTAACAGAGGGGAAGTGCTGCAATGAAGCTCACCAGTTTGTTCGTCAGATCTTGCATCCTTCACCACAGCTTTCAAACAATATATGAAAAAAGGGCTACAGTTCTCTAAATTGAATAAAACAACGCTGCATGGTCAAGTAAGTATCATTCCCTTTCATACACTATAATTAAATGATCACCAGCTGTGGTTTTAATTAAATACCACACCAATAATATTGATACACATTGTGCTGTAATACCAAAGGACACCATTAATTTAAAAATCTCAATGAAAAACAACTTGTCCTCTGAACAGTGGAACGAGGCAGACTTCCTATGGATTTGTCTTTGTCATCTTCCAACACTGCAGTCAGCTGTCCCCAGCACATCCTAAACTGAGTAAGAAACAGCATGAATTGTGTCTCGTTTTATAGCTGCTGCCTGACATGGCAGCTCCTGGCAAACAAGGCTACCCAATACGTCAGTTACATCAGCCTCCTCATTCAATATAGAGTCTCTCCTCTCCACATAACCAAAGGATTTCTTTATTAATTACAAGGAAAGTTTGTTGCATCTTTTACTATCCAAAATTATTCTTTTCTTTAATAAATTGGACCAGTCCAGTTTCTAAGTACTAATAATTAAAAAAAAAAAAAAAAAAAAAGAAAGTTACTGAAAGGGCACACTGGACGACAGGAATTTATCATACACAGAGGAGGGCTACTTAGGATACTCTTTGGTTTCATGTACGTACCCAGTGAACTCAGCAGTAAGTCATATGCAACTGGTGTCTCCCGCTACTACTGCAATACACCATAAGGTTAACACTGCTAGTTCTTGGCAAAGCCAAACTCTCCTCTCTAATTCCTTAAAAAAAAGTGTTACAAAGTATTTTTGCATCCTCCCTTAAAGTGTGAGCATTCCCACAGACCATGCTTCCCAGTGTGTTTGTATAGCACACAGCATGGTGGGAAATGGAAGAGGGATCTTTGGATGTTCCTGTAACACAAACAAGGAAACATCTGAGCAAAGAGCTACAGTCAATAAAAAAAGTCACTCGGGGGAAAAAAAAGCTCACACGTAGAATTCAAATTTAATAATCCAAACTACTAAAGTTGGAAAGATTCCTTTTAAAAATCTCAACCAGAAGGCAGTAGGTCAGTCAACAACTGTAACTGCAGCATTGAATCACTACGGGATATGACAACCGAGAAAGAGAAAGCAGAATGGAGGTAGCCATATGCCATACTGCTTTTTTTCTCCCCTCAGCGAACAGTGATAGACAAGGGAGAGTTACTATCACCACATTCATAACAGGCATTTATAGTTCAAGGTGGGCTGCCTCTTAATGACAAAAGATTATGAAGCAGATCAAAAACTCAATAGTTGATAAAAATTAACACAGACACCAGAAAGATTTCTGTTTGTACAACACATTGGCCTGAACCTTTCAGCAACAGCTCCCATTAGGAAAACGGTTCATTGACAAAGTCTGTATTGTTCATAAACTTTATATTGATCCAATACAGCTAGTATTGAATTCCACCAGGAAAAAAACCACTATGAGATGCTGATGCATCTGAACTGTCCAATAGGACAGTCGAGGTCAACACATGTGAGAGCAATGATTGAAACGGGATCAGACAAGCCAACGTCCTTCTCTACCATTGTCCAAGGAAATAAGAATTCTTTCACGAGAGAAATTAGATGCATAGCATTAATAAAAAATGCATCACCTATCTTAACTTAGAAGCTTCAATTTCTATGAAATTTTCTGCAAGGATAACAGCAAGTTGTTTACTGAAATATATATACACCACATTTTATACCCAATACTTTCCTGCCAGGTTTTTATATATTAAATACATAATAACAGTTATTTATTATTATAGATTATTACTAATAAAAATAACAAATTGTGCATAGCATGCTATCTTTAAAATGCATACCACTTTACAGCTAAGTTTTGAAAGATACAATAATTATAAAAAATAAGCATAAGCTTAGGAAAAGCAATCTCCTGACCTCTCTTCCAGCCTCTTTTATGACTGCAGTCTCTTCCCCATTATATCTGCTTCTACAAACATCTCGTACAATACTGTAGACAATGATCTGTACTTTTGCACAGTGCTTTAAACACCGCTTTTGGTGCTGGGTTTTGTGAAATAGTCTATGTGGGTACAATTAAAAACAGTATTTGCTGGCAGTCAGGTTTCTCAAGAATTTTGTGGGGAAAAGAATAGAAAAGTGGATGGGATAGTAATATGAACTGAATGTCAAGGAAGCAGGGGACTACTGGCACGGCTGTAGTACATATTGCTGGAAGTGTTCTGAGGCCAGGAACAAAAACAAGAGAAAGATGCAAAGGGCAATGAAGGAGGGTGCTGAAAAAATGATAGGTTAAGGTTAAAGCACTGCAAAGCAGTACCAATTACTCTTATACTCAGCATTTTTCCCCGCCACTGTGAACTGTGATCCTCCCCACTAAGTTTGATCCACATTTTTCTTTCCCTCAGCCTGGAACCAGACTAATTAAACCATATTTCTAAAACCAATTGTACTCACTGCACATGTTTGCTGTTTTCAACAGAGAAATCACAAAAAAGACCTAAGCACATAATTCTCTGTGAAATTAAAGAACTAATCTTATCTTTTTCCTCGTTTCCTGCCTTCTTCTGCTACAGTACTGCTGGCTCATCAGCTTGGGAATAGAGGTTCAGAAATGTAACCTCTGACATAAGGGAGACATAAAAGCATCAAGATCATGGTAAGGAAATTCCAACCTATATACCAATACAAAGCAGCCAGACACCAAAAGACCAATTTATTTGTTCTGTGTGTGCCTTCTGTGACTGACCAGTAAACCCCTACCATGGAAGGCGGCTCAGAGCAGATGGGCCACATGAAGGGCAATGTGCCTGTGAAGCTCAGGGAAGAACGCAGGCTAGGACTGCAAAGAAGCTGACTTGATCTCAACACCAAGGGGGCCTGAGGGTGGTCTTTGTTTGAGATAAACAGCTATCAACAGGTGAGTGGATCAGCTGGTGGTGTAAAGGTTTCTCCCTGAGTTCATTAACAGAGTGTGAATCACAGAATCACGGAATTTTCAGAGTTGGAAGGGACCTCTAGAGATCATCTAGTCCAACTCCCCTGCTGACGCATGTCAGGGAATGTCTCCCTAAGTTAGCCAGGCCAACACAGAGGAGGTGTACACGTGGCTAAATACAACATAGCGTATAAAGCCCAGAAAACAAAAGAATTTCAGAGAGCAATGGGCTTGAGCTGCCTTCAACCCATGGATGCCTTCCTAGAGAGACTGGGGATGTCCAGCATCATGACACTGAACGTATTATAGAGACTGGTAATGGGAATCCCATTGGTATCATGATTGAACTGTGTACAGCAATTGCTTTATTCTGCTATGTGTAACTTACATTTGTATTATGTTTTCAATATGTTTTCTATCACTCTGCTAAATCAGAAATCCCATGTAACATGAACTATCTTCAAATAACTAAATCTGATGTTAAACATGACACTCTCTACACACAGAATATGTAAAAGAACCTGGTCAGAGAGTATTGGGTTCTGCCATCCTCTCTCTCTTTAGTTCCCCATTTGCATTTCACATGGTTTATTTAGTGCTAATAGCCCACAAAATGGACATTTTCTTTGTATTGCTACTATTTATTTTAATGACAGGCAGAATACACAAAAACACCTGATCAAATATTCAGAATGCTGCCTCGTCTCTGAAAACCTCCCCAGTTGTTTTTGCTATCCAATGACACTGGACAGTACACTGGATTTGAAAACCCAAGCTGCTTTGTGAGATGAGAGATGGGAAGTATAGACGATAGCGTGTAAAGTACAGTCAGAATCCCAGCTAGAACTGCAGAAAGGGAAAAACAACAACAAATGCCTATATATTGTATTTTCTGACCCTCTTCTTCAGGGAAAGAGGGAAACATGACTAAAACCTACAACTGCTGTCAAGTAAATAAAAAGGTTGGTAATGTAAGTTCATAATGAAAAACACATTTTAAGACACAGGACAATAAAAACTTGCCCGGATTTTGACTTCAAGAATCTTAGGGCAGTGATCGTGCTGCACATTACTAACTTTCATTAATGGCAGTAGAGAACAACATCATGGTTAGCCCAGGAAAAGCTTGGACAATGCTGGCACTCATCTGCTGAGGTGAATGAGACCCTGTCATGCTAACACATGGCAGATACACTTAAGACATGTAATAAAGGCACAAGAGGAAAAACTTACACAGAACAAAAACTATGAAAGAAATTATAGCACAAGTTCACATAAGCACGAAAAATCTTAAAAAAAATTTTCAAAACAAAGGAAAATCTAGGCAAAGCTCAAAAAATTTTCTGAGAGAGAAGTTAAAGATACGAAACGTGTTACAGACATCTGCCATACATAAAAACTCAAAGGCATTGTCAAGTTTACATTTTATCAGAAGGACAGATAAGCACTACTTGCAATTAATACACTTACTTAAAGCGATCATTATATTAACATGTAGCTACTCTCAACCACTTTTTTTCCCCTCAGTCCTACACAATTTTCATGCCACCTTCTCCTGGCCACGCTCCATGAAAAGTGCATTTTTATGGTCCAAATGATGCAATAAATGTAATCAAAGTCCATTTCTGTGAATGTACTGACAAGATGGAGTGGAAAAACTTAAAAAAAACCCCATCTCCCAGAAGCGGTGACAGGACAACTCAATATTCCCTAGACAATTTCAGTTATGTGATCTCTAGAGCATAGCCCTGAAATACCACAGTCAACAGCCCTTTAAGTAATTGCCTAAGGCAAAGTCAAAATGACTAAAAAAGCGGTACCACTGAATTGCTGGATGTGCCTACACACATGCCCTGAAACTACAGGTTTTAAACAACTGTTATGTCCTAATAAAAAGCCTACAAATTTTTAGTGACATACAAAATGGACGTTTTGTGACTATGCTGCTGAAGCAATTATTGTCATATTAAACATTAGACAGTTACTTCATATGCTTGTGCAATACTAAACAAATAACATGCCAACACAAGCCAGGATGGAGCCATCCAAATTCTACAAAAACAAAGGCCAAGTGTTTGTAAGACATACTTTGTTATAATTTGAAAAATCTGCAGAAGATGTGTCCAATCTGTTCACATTATTTATAAACAATTTCAACTGAGATTTTTTTTTTAACTGAAAATTAACATTTGCAGGCACTTGTGAATATTTCAAACCATTTCTTAAAACAAATACACACAAAACTCCCACCTTAATCATAGTAAAATTGTTTGATAAAGAAAATACACTACAAGATTGATCAAAAAACATCACAGAACAGGTAATCTGATGCTATTCCAGTGAGTAGGATCAGTTTTAGAAATTATTAAAAAAAAAAAGGAAGGATGTAATCATGAAAAAGATCTTCCTTTGAAAAATTAATCTGACAATTCACACTTGATGAATGGAGCATGGTGCTAATTTGTATTTCTGAGTGTGCCTGAGGGCTAGACTAATGGCTCTACTTCTATTACAACAAATGTTTACACCTTCATGGAAAAGAAAATTTTAGGTGATGTGAGAAGAAAACCCTAAAAAAAAGACCTAAAAGTATCTAAAACCGACAAACATCTGAATCTGGAGATTGCACAAAACAACTGCACTTTGCAAAGTTTACTCTTTTGGGGATTCTTAAGAATCTTAACTCTCCCATTGCAAGGCAGCCTGCATGTCCACACGGATCGCCTCTTACCTGGCTTTTGCACCATGTATGAAGGCTCAGACTTGCTTTTGCTCTCCAAAGGAGGAACCTGTTGCCACTTCCAGTCCCAGTGAGGGAGCAAAGTAATAGTAATGCAGGGGATGGAAATGGGGTGGTGCGGAGACCATGCTTAGGGCAAAATACTATCTTCATTTCAACTCAATCTCAACACATTGTCTGCAACCACAGCCTTTCTTTAAGTAAAATTTAAAAATTTATATTAATACACCATTAAGAGCTAGGGAGGGCTTGATATGTCCCTACTAAGCAGCATTTGATCCCACTTCAATGAATTTATTTAGCATTCCTGCCCTCCTTACAATTACTCTCAATATAATTTAAGTTAGGCAAATTATCTCTTTGTTTTTATCACTGAATTGATGGAAAGAGGAAACAGACCTATTTTTCTTCTGTCTCCCCTTCTGCCCAACACAACTGGAGAATATGAACTGAGAAGGGAGAAAGACAGTAAGGTTCGCTGTAGATCCTTATCCCTTGTAAATCTCAGGATGCCAAAATCCTCTACTCCGTTCCTTTCCAGTTTGCAAGGACCACCACTGAGCTGATGGGCATATCATTCTCCCCTCAGGAAAGAAAGGAGCGGAAAACTAATCCCAAGAATGCAACTCACTCAACCCACTACATTTAGCATTTAAGGTGACCCACATTCTAGTGCTGGATACAACATCACAGACAGGATGTCAGCTCATCCACATCAACTTGTTTTCCAACAGCCCCATCATTTTTTGTACCACCTTAACTTGCTCCTTCAACTTCTGTCTCTTCTGACTGAGAACAATCCAGATCAGATTACCACGCAAGAGCCACTCAAAATTAGATACTACTTATTATGCTAATTTCATAACAATAATTTTAAAAAGCATCCCATGGTTCTTGTGTTCTTTTCATAACTTCTCGACCAGACAATTATTTCTGATTTCCAAAGACAAGGCTATGAAGTAGCAACAAAGCTGTACTTACAGTGATACAAGGATCTTTGTCTCCAGCATGACCCACATGATCTGCTGTCACCATAAATTTAGAGAAACAAATTTTGTGTTGCCAGGTCAAATCAGTGATCCACCACATCCAGCAGGCTGTTTCCACCAAAAGCCAAAATCTGATGCTTCAGCAAGGACAAAAAAAAAAAAGAAAAATCCCACCACCCAACCTATCAGCTAAACCCCCTAGAATGTAATTGTCCAATTGTTTGAAATTCATAGAAAACATCTTCCCAGCTTTTCTTAGTCAGCTCATGCCCTAAAGTGTTTTATTAGAGCATCCATTATGTAGCTTTCAAAACTACAACTCTAAAGTTATTTTTAAAAGCAGCTAAACAACTTCAGAGCCGCCAGCTCTGACAGCAAAATTCTATGGATAAGCATGTGCTCGCTTAACAAAACACCTTCAGTTCAGTTCTTAATTACTTCATCGTTCCAAGGCTAGCTGCATCTCTGAGACCTTCATATTCCCCTCCCTGCCTTTTTAACTTCAGGCCACCAGCCATCCCCTCTCATAGGGCTTCTGATGGCTGCTCCTTCCAGAACCCCCTGCACCTGTAATTCCACCCACCAGTGGCACGTTCTCCAGGGTGAGTGGAGAACAAGCAGAGAACAAGTTGAGGTCTCCAGTGACCTCCTAGATCACAAGAAAGTAGTGGGTTTTTAAAAATGTTTTTATAAAGATAACATACTATAAACAACACTCAAGGTGTATACGGTTTGCCAAGTATCACCCACCTTTACACTCCTGGCTGCAAATCTCCGACTGGACAGCGCTACATTCCCAGGTCAGTGTCTCACTATTGGAGGTCAATTCTTAGCACAAGTGACAGTCCCCTAAGTCAGACTTGCCGTTTTAGGCAGATCTCAGTTCTCTGCCTAGCAATCTTTACCAGCCAACCCGTTCAAAACTGGATGCGCCGTTTCCCCAAGGGGAATTAACTTCTTCAAACTTAATACAAATCCCTAGGAAGGAAAACTACCTATGGTACTATAACTTCAGTTCCTGCAGGAAGCTTCCACAACTTCCCTCTAGCTACCTGCCATAAACCTTTGTAAAATTTATCTTTGAGTACTTCATTCATAAGCAACATCCAGCACATTTTGGCATTTCCAGGCTGCTCAAGTCCTGCATCTTTCATAGCCTCCTCTTTCTTATTACCTGGTCAATACATCAGGGAAAAGCTGACTGATTTTACTGAAAGCTTTGCAAACGGATGGCAAACTGTGGGAGACTTTGCATTACTTCTTGTTGAGTTTTCCCACTGCACTAGATTTTATTACTGAAAGTATAATTTTAACAAATTGGATAGAAGAAAAATCATTGTTGCAAAATACAGCCCTCATAAGGCTCTGTGATAAATCAGCTTTAAAAATGAGTATGTTGCAAAGAAAAGGTTCAACAAGACAGTTACTACAACACTGTTAGAGGAGTTTGTTTGCAACAGAAAAAGCTAAAAAAGCATCTGCTTAGCTGGGTTTTAGTACCTCAGTAACTAATATTTGGTTTTTTACATTCAGATGAACAACTAATCTCAATTCTTGATGAAAGCATGTTAAATAAAGAAAAATCTCAAGCACAATTTCTACATTCTAGACCAACAAACTCCCTTCCTTCTAAAAACAGTCCATAGGTCTATCCAAATAAGTTCTTGCTCTCTATGGCATAACTCATTTCAAATAAACCTCTTATTGAAGAATTCCACTTAAAACCTCTTCCTCTTTCTGGAAATAACATGAAAAAAAAATTGCATTAGTGAAAACCACTAAGTTTTTTTCTACAAGACCAAAGTAGTTAGTCGGAGGACTGAGAAACTGAAAATGCCCTCCTCTACCCTGCTGTCTTCCAATTGATACCAGTTATTTGCATGTTCATATCTGGTGCTAACCATCAGAAAACCTTACGCAAGATTTCTGCATGATGCCTCAAACTCCTTCCTGATGTAAGATGAGATATACCAATTGTGAACCAGACTTTTTGAAAGAAATTCAGTTGCATGAATGTATTTTTCTTTTCAAGTCACTATACGGCTTATATTTTAAGCAATGGAACCTCCAGCGCACAAACAACTGAAAAGGTCAAACATTGATAAATGTTTATTATCAATTGCACTAGCACAGACAAGTCTGCACAGCTGGTACACTTCAATGTGTTTACTGAATAGGAACTTATGTAGATAGGTTTTCCAGCATTTCAGTAACACCTGGATATATTATTCCATTCAGGAGAAATATTTTCTTTTGTTGTGCACTGATGTAATAATCCAACACTGTACCTTTGTCTGTAGTGTCAGGCACAGCATTTTGTTCAAGTGGCTTCATACTTTTTCAGTCACCGATTTAGCAAGCTCCTCCAAATATAAAAGCAACTAGCTGTAAAACTTGCAGAGAATCAATTGTCTGTGGCATCACAAAACTATACTAGAACATTTGAGTCAACTGGTGATAGCAATTTGTAAAGAGAGCATCAAAAGTAATTCAAAAGTACAAGTAGGCAGTAATTACAAACCTGAAGCTAATCAAGCTAAGTGTCATTCATGAATGTAATGGTTAGAATTTCAGTGCAGTTCACAACTCTGCACAACTCACGGGTGGGAAAAGGTGTTTGGTAAATCCTAGTACAAGATTAAATCTGTTTCTCATAACATCTCCTCCCACAATGAGCTCATTTTTGTTCTTTTGTATCATAAGTTCAGATGCAGGGACTTGACAGATGAGCTTTAGTTCTTCAAGTGAGCATGCCTCTATTTTCTTTTTCAATTGACGTAAAAAAAAAAAATCCCTTATTTGTCAGGAGAAAGTGCATAACAATTTTCCTAAATGTCAAAAATTTCTGCAAATAGAAAAGCCATTTTCTAACCAGATGACTATGTATTTTGGATAAGACTACTCATCTTATATGACCTTTTCCCTGCAATTTCTCTGAAAAAGAATAAAAGTTAAGATTTAAATATTTTAGAGTATCTACTGGACAATTGATATTCACTGGTGTATACACACATTCAAAATTTAATTGTACTTAGTAAAATTACAGATGCTTATAATTAGCAAAGTTTAAAGCTAAACAAAAATTTAAAATAGCAATTGCTCTAACACTTTGAGAGTAATTTACATAGCATTTCCACCATTACGTGCCTGTTTCTACTAAGCCCAAGGCAGGTTCACTCCTTGTCTTGAACTCTGAATGCCAAATTTGACCCCATATTTCACCCATGCAATCCTATTAAATAAAGAGGAGTCGCATAGATATTTATGAGTCCAGAGCATGGTTCCATGGAAAGTGCACATCCCATGAGATTGTCATTCTCTCCTTGAGTGTAATTTTCTTTGCTTTAAATCATCAAATAATAACACAAAAAACATTACTAATTCTCTAAGGAAGTCAGGACAGCACAGGAAGTTACTTCTAAAGCATTTAATAAAATACATTTTTTATGTTTATATCATACAAATGCATGCCCACATATGTGCATATATGAAAGAAAATCAGGGGTCACAACAAGATAGAATTTATAATTTAAAGGCATTGTACGTGTCACACATCCCACTTAACACTTCAAAACGTCTGCATCCTTCTTATGATGACTTTCACTAACATACATAAAAAAAGACTCGCTGTGAACATGGCTCATAAAGAGCTTTCAAGCAGTAACTGGCACAGCTATAAATCTACATAAGGTTGAGGAAATAAATCTTGTGCTCTCTGCTGCCCATATAGGAACATTAATCTTAAGAGGAACAAAATACAGTACCTCCCTACCTGTTTAAAGTGAGGCAAATATTTTACTCATGTTAATTGTCCTGACAGAAAAGGATCAACACTGCATTAATCCATTTAACACATGGCTTATTTGTCACCCCTGCACACTACATAGGGCCAAACGTTTGCTTGTGTTAATTCTTCATACAACATGTTCCTCACTCATATAGCATTCTCGTTTGTACCTTTATATAGCATGTGGCATATTACTTACATAATTTGGTAGAATGAAAGTGGAAGTTACCTTTTTCATATTCCATGGCTTCACCATTTGTGCAACATGACACTTCACAATTCAAGTGAAGAGTTACATTGCTGCGTTATTTTATTTTTAATTTACATTTTCAAAGATAGTTTCTGTGGGCTCTAAACTCTTGACATATCAAGAAGTATTATCTTTAACATAATTTTAATTATGAAACAGTAACCGCTCTAATTTAACTGAAGAAACATCAGTGAAAAAAAATAGGATCATATTTTTCCCATCTTAAAGCAAGTTTCCTGGTACAAAGAGCATACTTAAGAAGCGCTGTACCAGGCCAGACCACAGGCTGACATTCCAGCATCCTGCCTTTGAGTGGTGAATCACAGAAGTTGAAGAAAAAGCGTAAGAACCGGCTACACATTTGTAATGCTTCCGTGGTATTGTTTCGCATGTTCTGCACCTCAAGGATAAATTCTGTCCCTTTTAATCTTCTTTGTATCACTCATGAATTTATAATGGTCTCAAAACATATACCCCTTCTTCTCCCTTCTCATCTGAGGCTGACATGCCCTAATCTATTTAACAGAAGGTGCTCGTTCAGTTTTGATCCTCCCCTTTGCCTTTCTTTGAAGCACTCCGGTTTTATAGTTCTGGTGCTCAACACATTACAGCCCTGTGGGACAGCGCTTGGCCGCACTGCTGACAGGCTAACCATTTTTTGCCATCACCAACCTAAATCTATATTAACATTTGGGTCAGTCTAGCCTTTATATAAGCAATCCTTGTGTTCTCAAGTGTATCTCCAGGGTACTTTCCATGGTTCTTTGTGCTGAGAAGTCTGAAGTCGGTTTCTTCCCCCTCCTCAGCTAACTGTATCCATTGAAGGAAAAAATGTTTGTCTTTAGGAGAAAGCAGTGGGAAAGGCATTAGCAGTTTCGATGAAGAGGGTAGGCTCTGGCCTAATGCTAAATGCTAAAGCATTTCTGGGGCTTTAACAAGTATCCTCAGCCACAGAAGCAAGCATCGGTTCAAAATGCAGACATAAGCATCTGCTGAAAGGTTTTTGTGTATGAACACTGGTAACAACTACTGGTATGTACAAGACATGTCTATGCAGAGGACAGATGTAGAAAGAGAAAGAAGCCAACTTTCAGGTGACAACATCATGGTATGTATCAGAGATGACAACTACCCGAATCATTCATATCCTACAGAGCTGTGGATAACTTGACTCTTGTGTTGCTGACATCAATGAACTTATTTTCATTCCTGTTTTGACAAATGCCATCAGAAGTATGCCGTTCTGGTGAATCACTGCCACATACACCCAGCATTCATCCTAAGGAACATTTCCCCACTTTCTAACAGAGCCAGCTAGCTCAACTAAGCATGCCACTAACACAGCTGTGCTGTTTTAATATCCAAGCTACACCTACACTATACCATGTTGACTTAATTGTAAGCCTTGATGTGCACACAGAGTTCAAGGGCATGCAGGTGGCTGCACCCTCTCCTCCAGTCTGCAATTCCAGCCTGAACTCTCCCTTCCTTCCCTCCTGCCTGTTATGATTTCTCCTCTCTCAGGGATCCAGACCTAGCATACTTTTCTGTGTCCTTTCTTTTCTGGACTGTTTATTATCTTCCCTACGTACCTTTCTTCCCCCATTTCCTCTCTTCACCAAAGCTGCCAGGCTCACCACAGCATTGCGCTGTGCAGCCCAGAGCCTGCAGTAAAGCAGCTGTTTCCAACCAGCCCTGGGGTCCCTCTGAGGATGAAATTAGCCCCTCATTAATCCTCTCTCCTTCCTGCAGTTATGCACCGATGCAGCTATTTACCTAATTGCAGGGAGCAATTAATATTGTCTCTGTTTGCAGGCACCATTTTTGCCCATTTCAGCTGCAATGCTGAGTATGCAGCAGAAGCAGCACTCTCAGCTGCCACAGATATCTAAGCCCCAGAGAGTGTAAAATCTCAAAGCCTCTTTCTAGAAATCAAAGTTGATGAACGGATGTTTTAAAAAAGACTTTGTGACAAGGATCAGATTTACAACAGCCAGGGTCAAGTCTAAAATGTGTTATTGCTGGAAAAGAGCAGTGACATTAACAAGTAAACTGTGATTTATTTATTTTTTGGTTGGTTGGTTGGTTTTGTTTGTTTGTTTGTTTTTTAACATGCTCAAAATTGTGGAACACTTCATGATTTAACTTAGCTGAAATGCACCTAACTGCTGAATCATGTGCTAGAATTTTGGAATATGTATTGCAAAACAAACTCTTAAAACACTCCTGAGATAAATCTGCTTTTTTAAAGAAAGTGATAGTTGTAGAAAACTAACATTAAGCAAGCTGTCATTAATTCTTCACAAGGATATTCTTACTCTCAATAAGAAAGTGCTTATTCCTCCTCCTCCTCCCAGCCCCACACCCCATCTTTCTCAGTCCATTTTCAAGTAACATAAAAGCATTTTGTCTGTTCGAAGAACCTACGCAAGAAGCTACTACTGGCTGCCTTTCATACACAGCTACGCCTCAGGCATCTCATCCGATTCTCGGAAGCTGAATTTTCCATTAGATGGACGCAGACTGACTCTTACACAAAACTACTATTAAAAAACAGCCAACCTTGAAACAAGTTGCACAGCTGTCACTGAAGTACAAGCAGCAAAGCTGAAGTGACTACCCAGGTAGAAGCAGCAACCCTTCAGTGCTGGTAAAGCGAATCCCGATCAGCACATCCCTCCTCCCACTCCCCCCGCACTCCTGGGAACAATCACAGGATAGCATTCTGTGCTTGGTACACGGCTGCCTGTCCTAGCAACAGAATTTTAGCATCACTGCTTCTTTTCCTGTTCCCTTAATCCCACCAGAGGCCCTACTATTTCCACATCAGAGGAAATCTCACTGCAGAACCTGGGACTCATGGAGCAAACTCTTGGCATCACATGACTTATTCTGAAACATATGCTTAACTGTTTACTCAATTTCCGTAAGTGAACCTAAGACTGTATTTGGGGCTCTTCCTTCTAGCCATGCAGATGTTGAAATTTCTGAAGGGGTTAAGACTGGGGAAGAAACTAAAAGCGAGCCAACAGTTTCCTGCTGAAGGAAGAATCCTTACCTCGTGATTTCAACTTCATGCTCCAGACACAGTTCCATTTCAGTCACTGGGCATATCTCAAAGCAGTCTGCAAAGCACTCTTGCAGTCTCAACAACTGGAAGGGTAGAAGAGCTACAGATGCCACTGTGAATTTGCTCTTACTTGAGCCACACAATGGCCTACCTTCCTGACGACTTAGCTGCTCTGACATCACTGTAAGGCAATCTAATCAGCAAGAACCCAAATGTCCACTATAACAAAGAGGAAAAAATAAGATTGGATTTGACCCAGAAAAAGGGGAAAGCAAGTAATTTTCCTCTCTTGTTCTAAGGTTCCAGAACCAGACAGTGTATTTGAAAGTCTGTGCCACTCTAAATTAAATCCTATCAATACACACTATATATTGCTAGATTAAAAAGGTGTCAACCTCTGTTAGGACACACTTTGAAAGAGCTATTTCTAAGGCCTG
This sequence comes from Burhinus oedicnemus, assembly GCA_008921705.1. NCBI lineage: Eukaryota > Metazoa > Chordata > Aves > Charadriiformes > Burhinidae > Burhinus > Burhinus oedicnemus. Next base: position 904,322 of record VFFE01006558.1, read on the forward strand.
GACCAAGACAGAAAGTTTATGAAAAACATATTCCACCATCTTCCATAGTGGAGATAAAGCAAGCCTCAGTCCTACTGTTCCCTGCCCACTTCAAAGAAACCGTAATCACAAATGTGTAATTGCATGTATAGTTTGGTTTAGCTGTCAAGGATCTGTAAATTTCAGTGCAATTTTTCATGCTCCTAACATACCATATATGTACATCCAGTCAAATTTAAGCGCAGATATTTCTTGAAGGAAAGGAGGCGAGGGGTAGGAAGGGAAGAAATATTTCCTCAGATTGTGTCCACCAACTGCATCTTCTCAAGTAGCTCCAGTAGAGTATTTCTGTAATTTGTAGTGCTCTTTAATCCTGTTACTGATATTTCCAGTTTGTCCAGTCTCAACAGCAGAGAACCAGAGAAATTTATAATCTGCCTCTCTGAGCTCTGATCATGCACAGTTCATACACACTCAAAACCTCCATTGAATCTCCATTTATATACATATTATGAGGCTGAAACAGTCCTCCCTGTACCAGCAGAACGTTACACAGTCCCCTCAAAGTGCTGTGGGTCAAAACTGGATTTGTATTAACCTGGTTAAAACTTTTTGCTGAGGTCAGTTCCACTGCATGGCAAAAGCATGAGATTCAAGAGTAAGTCTACAAGAGTGCAACACGTAGGGTAACACAGGAGCCCTCATCTCCCCAATCTTTCCCCCTTTTCCGCATTTGGGTAAGAATAAATGCCAGTTTGGGTTGCTGTTAGAAAACAGAGCAGGAATGCTTCTATGTTGTGACCAGCAGAGGTTTTTCTGAGTCACTGTGGTCCAAACTCTCTAGTGGCGACAGAAAGTTCATAACACCTATTTTATGGTCCTCCTTGCAGGTAGAAGCAGCTGGCTGTATAATTCAGTGCTGCCCACCAGCCATATTCTGGAATCGTCCATTCTGCTTTCTCTTCCTTTTTGTATGAGGATGCAGCAACAGCAGTTCATAGATACCTTATCCGGCTGTGAACAAGCACCTATGGAGACATTCAGTTGTAGGGCTCACATATACTTCCCTTGTAGTCACCCCTGCTTTTCCCAACGGTTGTGGTGGCAGGCTGCGTGGACTTACTCTGTAAATGGTGCTGTGAATTAGACCACCCTGTTCTGAATTAATAAACTTGAGTTTCCTGGGATTTAAGTTAGCTGCTTTTCTTGAGTAAGGACATTAAGGGCTTTTCTTTTCTAATTAATAGCAAATGTTCCATTACATTAAAAAATAAGAAAATAAGACAGAGATCTAGAAAAGAATTCAAGGACAGTATAAACCAGATGGCTCTAGGCAAGAACATTACATTTAAACATAAACATCCTTCTGCACAATTCATGCACATTTTTGCAGTGTTACCGACTTAACAGTTCCAGTGTTATCCCACGTCCCAGAGCTATATACTGCAGGAGATACAAATGCAGCACAACCAGGCAAGGGAAAATTAGGTTGTTTTTTGTTTTTTTTTTAACATCCTCAGCTATGTGACTATCAATGGACAGATTTGAACTGCCAAAAAAAATTATGGAAACTGTGAGAATCAACCACTCCGTCTGCTCAACCTACTCAGCCACAGGCAGAATGTACACGATGGGAATGTCCCAATGCTGTGAAATCCCAGCAGGCCTTACACATTGTAGCTTAATTTCTATCCGAGCTGATTTTGGGTTTCTAATCCTTACACATGGGATGGAGCTGTTTCTCCCACCAGTCTGAATCATCCAATTTGAAACTATTACATCCCTCCTCCTCCACACTCCCCACAGACCATGGGAAGACTGGAGACTCTTCCAACCCCAGTGTGACAGAATTACACCATGATCTTTCAAACAATTTAAAACAATTATTACATGGGCAGAGATTTAAGAAAAAGTACTCAACTGCCCTTCACTTAAGTCGCTCAGCTAGGTAAAACCAGAATAGCATTGTGATATTTACTGATGCAGTTTACATGCTACACTATAAAAACCCCAACAACAAACCAAAAAACACACCCCTCCATCTCCCCAAAACAACAACAAAAAAACCCCAGATAATTTCTTTGAGTCCAAGTCACTTAGTTTGACCTTCTAAATAACACCAACGACAGCATTACATCCAAAAACTCCTGTATCACATTTAAAGGCAGAGTTGAGAGGCTCATTACGGTAAACTCTTCTGAATTAAAGCCTGCAAACACTACATGCTACTGGTTAAGGAACCTTGGGATTTCCTAAGCTGAGTTAGAGAATAAAATTAATAATACTCAATAATCTTTGAGTGAAAAGTACCATATAAACACTTTACAGAAGTGGGTAATGCTATTTCTCTCCATAGACAAGAATAAATGAGATTGCTTTTCTTTTGCAAACATCAGCCAGGGAATGGCAGACCTGGCACTGGAAGCCAGGTGTTTCATTTCCCAGACCAGTGCTCTAATCATTCAACCATCTTGGCCCCCAATGAATTTTATGAATATATTTTGGCAAGCAAAACTGCCTACTATCTTATTCTACTGTGCATGAATTGTACACCATAGTATTGATATAAAAATGGCTAGTTCTTAGACACTAATAAAACTCTAATGTCATGACTCTATTTTAAAAAAAAAAATGAGAAGAGAGGTGACATTGCCAGGGTTTTGGTGACAAATAATGAATTTTTTAGATTAGGACAATGGAATTATCAAGCTTGTTTTGAAATAGTAATTGAGAAAAGACATTTCATTCACACAATGCACCAGTGATTTTATCTGTCTGGAGCAAAAACACAGAGGGAATGAAAGAAAAGCTTTTATTGTTGTACCATAATAAATATGGAAATGAGGGTTTTTTTCCATTGTAGACATTAAAATTTGGTAACACTTTTTCGGAAATGGTGTAGTAGGTATTAAAGTCAAGATATTTCAAGCTGTCTTTGGGGAACAGAGAAACAGGAAAAGCTTATGCAGCCTATCCTGCACCAGAAACAAACAAAAAAGACGTTAGAGATCACCATCCTATAGCTTACAATATATTAATGCAGCAGCTATAATGCAGAGGAGAAAGTAAACTAAAAAAGAACAAAGATATACACAAACTACACTGAGCAGCAGGGTCCAGAACAGAGTATGTAAAAGGGGCTATACATTATTTACAGTTCAGAAAGCGGGATCTCAGATGGGAATTGAAATAATAGATATAGTTTATGTTAGTTCCAACTTGTTCACATTTCATGGAAGCTCTGTGGTTGCTTCAGAACACCCTGTTTTCTATTATAAATTAATCATAGTAATGTGCTCTGTTGTCAGACATCATGGAAATACAGGACCAGCTGACAAACAGAGTTCTTATTCTCATTTTAGAAGATGACCAAATTAGTTCTTCACAAAGCACATCAATAAATAAAAATACATCTGTCAGTACGTAAGAGGTATGATGGGAAATGCAACCTGGATTTTAAAAGACCTGTGAAACTAGAGCTAATCCAACATACTTACTGTTATTTCAACAGGGAAGCAAAACCTGACACACGAACAGTCTTAAAGAACAGCAGTCATATAAGGCTACAGAACTGTGGAATGATTCATGTTGGATGGCAGGTTTCTAGCCCAATCCCCTACTCACAGCAGAGCCAAGGTTGCTCAGGGCTTTTTGTACAGTTGGGTCTTGAAAACCTCCATGGATGGAGACTCCACAGCCCCTCTGAGTAACCAGTTCCCTTGTCTGACTGTCCTCACAGGGAAAATTTTTTTCCCATATATTCATTCAGTTAGCCCTCATTTCAATTTACGCATATTGTCTACGCACCCTCCCACTGTGCCACCTCAGCAAGAGCCTGACCTCCTCTCCACGATAACCACCCTGTGGGCACAGGGCGCTTCTGCTACGTCAAGCTGAAGCCGTTCTTTCTTCAGACTGAACAAGCTCAGATGCTCCCACAGCAAGTGCTCCAGCACCTGACCATCGTGGTAGCCCTCCACTGGACTCGCTCATCTTTACAGTACTGGCAGGCTCCAAACTGGATGCATAGCCAAAATGGGCATAGAAAATAACGGATCTAGAGTACAAGGCACAATTGACTGAAAAACACAATACCTTTTATTAGTTAAACAGCTTCACCAGTAATACTGCTAAGAGGTAGAAAAAAAAATTGGAAGTAATAATGAAAAAGTCTTCCCAAGCACCCCTACAGAAATTCAATAAGGCTATAGCAGGAAGTGGCTTCCCTTCCATTGTGCAACCACTACTTTATTAAAAAACAAAACAAAAAACCCCAGTCAAACGCCCAAACAAAAAAGCCCTAGATGCTGCAACCACAGAATACATTCAATTTAAGTAGAAACCTCAAGTGTCTCAGGAACACTTCATTTCCAATTTAATTAACTTACACTTGAACATAAGCAATGCCACAATACAGGAAACAAACAAGGTACTAAGCTCTGCTGAGGTATTAACTGGCAAGTCCCATCTTATCTAACTTCTTCAATACCTATGAAAGGGAACTAAAAATGAACTAATGACATCTGCAAATGAGAGTGAACAGGGTGGTGCTGGAAACATCAGTGAAGACTGAGAAACAACACAAAAGACCTTCAAAGCTGTTTTTGAAATTAAAGCGAATTTGGAAGAAGGCCAGATAATATAAGAGGATATTACTCTAAGAGTGAGTTAACACGTAGGAGGGCCCTGAGAGAGGCACAGAGGGAGAGTGAAGCAGCAGGAGAAAGAACTGTGTCTTTATGGAAGGGGTCTTGTTAGAAAGTCAAGAAGATGACAGCTCTTGTCTGTGCAGCTCATGTAAGAAGCCATCTGGAATATCCATTCAATCCTGAGAAACTGAATACCAAGCAGAGACTGAGGTACTGAGGGAAATTCAGAAAAAAAACCAAACAATGAGGAGCACAAAGTCACTGACCTGATTGTTTTGTGTGTCCATCTACCTACTCTCAACCGCCATTTTCATCACAGCAGATTTGTACATCTGTGAGACATGTGAAGTTGAGATGCATAATCTGGGTAAAAGGCAAGGAACATGAGCAGCTAATTCCAGGTTATAGAGCCAATGAGGAAATGCATTTTGGCCCACAAGAATTTAGATATGGAAGAGAAAGAAAGGGATGTATATCATGAATTTTTCCTGACCATATGATTTTGTTCAATTCAAACAATCTCCCAAGAGACATTTTTGAGTTTCTATTATCTAAAACATATTGAGCAGTTGGAAAAATTCTAAAGTACTACACCGTAGTAGTAGACAAAGATGTACAGAAGTTACTCTGAGCACTAGTGTTAGGAACAGAACAGAAAGAAATCCTGCACTAACTGCAACAGCCAAGCAAATAACCTCTGAGGCCTTTGCCACAGCCAGTGTTCTATGACACCTTTAAAAACATTCCCTGCGTTTAGTCCTCTTAATCTCTTGTCTTTAGAACATAAAAGTATAGGTGAAAACAAAAAAAGGAAAAAAAAAACCCAAGAAAAAAAGGAAGTATAGAATTACTCTTTCCCCGAAAGCCTTAAAAAAATAACTTACATTTAGAATGAAGAAAACTTACCTGCACAACTAGATTTATACCAACAGATCTTTATTACTGTATTACTACCTCTTGTGCATAAGCTAATAGCTTCTCTTAAAATATATCTCTGATAAGAATAAAAGAATTGTGCCTGAATCCTTCAGAAGAGTCATAGCTGTCTTAAATGAGGAACACTGCGGGAAAGCATGTAAATCCACTAATTAGATAGCCTCCTATAGTTTTCACTGGCGTTCTTCTCATCTTGCTTTAGGTTGATGCTATTTGTGGCTCACCACAGAAGACACCCTCAGAACACCCTTCTGACTCTCTCCCCCATCCCGCTGTGGGGCAGCGAGCAAGGGACCAGCCAGGGGCTTGGCTGCCAGAGGGGGTCAACCCACCACAGTGCTCGACAGCACTGAGCGACCCAGCATGCTCCCAGGTGAGAGAATCCACACCACTTACAGCAGCACTGTCATCCCCTCCCTTCCTCCAAATACACTCCAAACACTAATTTCACTTCACTACGTGATTATAACAGCACAATGACAAAGAGGGCAAATAAGTAAGTAGAAGCAGGAAGTTAACTAAGGCCAGAAATGTTGGGTTTTTTTTTAAATCTACCTAAATTTAAGAACTGAGAAGACGTGCTAATCCAGCCTGTTAAAATGAACGTTCCAAAGCCTAAGTGAGATGTTATATAACTCACCGAAACACAGAAAAAATCCTCTGTGCCAGAGGAGGAGACTTCAACAATCACCTAAAAATAGCTTTTAAAAAACGAGGCAGTTCACTTCCAAATGAGTGGTTCTGACTTTGCTGCTTTCATGCTGGCTGTAATCCAACTCAGCAAAAAAGAGGTTTGCCTCTGCAGGTCTGACTAATGCACAACTAATTTCAGAGAGAAGCAACTTGGAAAATCATCAAATACCAATCTGTTCCTTGTTCTATAATAACCAGCACACAAAATGACTTACGGGTATAGCACACAGGAGTCATGTGCACTGTTGATTTTCAGAACTCATCTGAAATGAGTTTTACCACATCCAAAAGGTTCCTTCTATTGGAATGAAAACTGACAAAAGGCCATGGCCATAAAACTTCTTTCAGTGGCTTTACAATTAAACCTGGTTTTTATGGAAGCTCTAACGGAAGAAAAAACTGGACAAAAACAACAGCAAAGCTAACTGTCAAACCATAGAGGAAGCCAAGCAAATTCTACTTAGGAAGCAAGCCCAGGAGTTTCTACCATCACGAACCTTCATTCTTAGTCAAGAGCATGGAACTAGCCTGCAACAGTGAAACAAGTCAAGATCAAGGGGCAAACACTGTCTCCATTGTCAGAGAATGGCATCTCTTTCTCCTTCTGAAAGGCTTCTGCAGAACAGAACAAGACTGTCTCAGCTGAGATACTCAAGGAGATACCTATTTTCTCAGTCCTTACAATCATCCTTCATGAGTCACTAGGAAACTCAATGGGTTGCAGCTCAAGCTGAGTTTCTTGTTATCAATGTGCACCTGCAACTTCATATACTCCCACAGATCTATGCTGCCACTTCCTACCTGCACTGTGTTTGGAATCATTCTCACACCATACTGTCTACTCTGTCCACATCACCATTAATGAATGTATCAACGATTTCTCTCTTTGCCTGATCTCCACCTCCCTCAGAGTGGGAAAGCTAGCACCATCCTTTTGGCAACACTCATTGGCAAGACAGAAGGGCTAACTCTGCCTGCTTCACAGTGAGGTTCTTCCTCAAGCTTGTCACTTCCTCCTCTCCAGTGCCCTTCGCTATCGCCAAAGGCCTGCCTTGTGCTTTGGTCATCTTGACTGCTCCTGTAATTCCCCTGGGATACCTAAAATGGCATGTAAAAATGCTGCTGTCTTCATGTCCTAGCCTGTACCACCTCTCAAAACATCTCTGCTGTCTCTGTGGTGAATTTTTTGACCCTGTCTTCACAGGTGTTTTATTCAGGTGTTTATAGAGTTCCCTGGGGAAAGGCTCGCTTTTGCTTGTTTCTTGAATTACTGACGCCATCTGCTAGAGGAGGGAAAAAAAGCCGTCAGGTAATCAGGACTGTGACAGATTTCCTCAAATTTAAATCTGAAAATTAATAGTGTGAAAATAAATATGGTGTACCCAAATCCTGAAAAGCAGAATGGCGACCCTAGTGAGAAATGAGCAAGTCTGCAATTGGTCTGTGATCTCTCACTCTCAGCCTCTAGATGCTTGCTTGGGCTTCCCAGAGCATCCTGGCCACAGGGAGGTGACATTTATCCCCTCTCTGAGTGACAGACTGTGCGAACAACTGGGTTGGGGGTGTTAATAAAAGACAGTCAGAGAGAGCATGTGAGCAAGCAAGAGTGTCAAGACGTGCATGGCTGCCTCTTCAGGCATGGACCAGTGTCCCAGCAACAGCTGTAAAGCATGTGATGAGTTCAAACAAGGAAGAGGAAGAATGCACAAGAGGAAGGCCTGTGGACATGGCCGAACATGTAGACTGCACACACTAGTTCTCATTGTTCACTTTGCTATAGTACCACACAATGACAAAGGGATGGGAAAGAAGGTCTCGAACTGAAACAATAATGTGTATATTTTGGCTGGAAATAGAGGATTTACCACACTGGATCAGAAAAGCAATCTATCTGAGGCGTTGTCCTTAGTATTGATTGAAATCCTGCATTTCAGAGGAGACAAGGACAATAAAATTTATGTAGCAAATAAAATACTCTGCATGAAAGACTAAAATTGTTCCTTATTCCCTACTGTATTTGAGCTGAGGTAATCTGTACCACGTCATCTTCTAATATCGAGCAGGATTAGACAATGTACTAGTAAAAATAAAAACACCTGAGTCCTGCCTACGCAACAGCTGCCCTTGTGATAGCAATGAAGGAAGTGAATAATGCGTTTGAACTTCTGTTGCTGCTGATGCAAGGTGGAGAATGGACTTAATGGTAGAGCGGTAAATGGTGAATATGACTTCTCTAAGTCCAGAGTGGCAAAGGGCACTGTATCCATCATACCTCCCATTCTTACTCAAAGTTTGGAAAGACCCTCCTTTAATGGGAGGAAAAGGAACACAGCAAAAAGACAGGTGGTGGTGGCTCCTTCTCTAGGTATGAAATGATTCATACAGGATGGATACAGTACTAATGTCAACCAGCCCAAGCACCTCCAAAAGGAAGTGGAAAAAAGAAAACAAACAAATAACATTGGACACATTGAAAGGCCTGCACCAACAAAACAGTAAGCTAGGTAAAAAGCAAAGGAAGAATTGTTTGCAATGTTACTTAGATGATGCCGAAGAAATGTACAGTGAAAGGGAAGGCATTTTTCTCTTATTGTCACTGCTAAAAAGCTTTCAAACTTGAGAACCACGCTGAAAATTTTTTTTTTTCTTTTTTTAAAGCACAGATATCTTTGGAAAATAAAAGATTCTTTGGTTTTCCCAAGAGCATGTTTTTGAGCACAGCTCCCTCCCAACTTCCTCAACAGGAAAGCAGCTACGCCACAGGGAAGTAAACGCAGAAGAGGACCCCGTACTATAAATTCTTTCTGCCTTGTCTCAGCCTCCCAAAGCAAGTATCAACTACTTAACAAAGCAGAGACAGTGCTTGTAGCATTCTTCAGAAGCATTAGCCAACTCAAAGTGAAAACTGAGGTTTAGAAGCAATCCTGGATGTAGCACAGGCACATTCATTACTCCTAACACACAGATCGAAGGAAAGAGCTAAATGGACTGCCCTTCTCTACCTTCTTAATTGTGGACTTGGTAGCAAGACCTTTTCCTGATCCTGATGAAGCAAATTGTATACAATTCCTCCCCTTCCTATACCTGCTCCAGTTCTCATGAGTTCTGTGGCTGTCACAGTGGCACTAAATTAGAGAGGATTGCAGGAGTCTTCACCATTGCCCTTTGAACCCTTTCTCATTAGAATGAAATACAGCAAATGCATTAGAGGCTGCTGGGGCTTACCTGTACTAGCACGAACAAGAGTTTGCTTTGTTTTCTAGTAAAAGAATCTAATGTATGCAAAGATGTAGAAGCAGGTTAAGACTGTAACAACAGCTGTTAGACAATGATTGAGATTAAAGGGGAGATGCTTCCTGAAAAAAAAATTGTAAGTTTTTTATCAGAAAACTTTATTACCGTTATCTGTTGCAACAGACTATTTTGCGGAGGCCCTGCCACACACAGAAAACACCTATGTAGTCTGGTCCAAAAGAGTTGACATTCTAGATAAGAATGTGCAGAAATTAAGTTTCCCTCAAATACAGTGTATTCAGATGTGTGGTCTAAATGCTAATGATTATTGTGATTAAGTATTAGCTCGTATTTTTTACTTATCTCTAGCTCTTCTGTACTGCTAGGTAGGCTCACCTCAAAACACAATTTACAACCAACCTGTGTTTGGCTTACAATAAATGTACTGATGTGAATTAAAAGGACTGATAACTGAAAATAGGTCTATTCTTGCAGCTGACCTCTGTCCTGTTTCCAGTTGGCAGTGCAAGTATAATGCTGATCAAATTATAATGGTATAAGTTCTTTATACTTAGGTAAAATTTGGTAAAATACAAGGGTATAAATTCTTTTTACTTAGGTAAAAGTTGGTAAAAAGCCACTTCAGAATGTTGTCAACACCATATTCACTGCAATCACTACTTTAACACAGGTGTAGGAAGAATTTGTTAAGTAATTACTTTTAAAAAAGACATTTCTAGTTAAAGAGTTCAAGATGTATTTCCACTACGCAACCACTGCAAAAATTTTCTGAAAATTTTGTATAAAATAAGCTTGTTAATTGTTTCTTTTGTATTAGTTGTGGGGATGGAGGTGATTAAAAGCTATGGAGAAGCTTTCACATCCAAGGAAAGAATAACTTACTATGACATGAGGGTTTTTGTTGCCTTTTTTTTTTTTTTTAAGAGTACAAAGTTTCCCTGTAACTCTCTAGATCCTTCTCTGATTTAACCTTCCCAGTAAGTCAAAATTCTTTCTTGTTTTTAAAGTTTCAATGGTCAGCTCAGTCATGTAATTCCTCTCACCTGTATGTCCAATACGTAACCTCCTCCTGTTCTTTTTGCTGGAGCTCCCATTCCCAGTATCCCACAAGTCTGAAATCTTTATATCCAGGCTGCTTAATTACCACCCAGTGCCACCAGCACTTCCTCTCCATGTAACCTACATTTACCTCTGAAATACAGCAATCTCAGGGCACAACTGAGACAGTTTATGATTTACAAGACTGCTCCCAACCCTTTCTGAGACACTCAGTGAGCTAATTACTCACTCCCACGTTCATATAAAGGTAAAGGTATTCACAGTGCTGAAAAAAGCCAGAATCGTGTTTTAAGTTGCTGCTCAGCCCAGTTAAGATCACGCGGGATGGGAACACTGTTTATCCAAAGCTCAGCACTCGGTACGTTAAAAATTAGATTAAAAACAGTTGTGTTCTCTTCACACAGGCTAGGACCTGTCTGAGGTCCCCCTAGGTACGTGTCCTGTTATGAAGCAGGGGAAAAAAAGGTTTAGCTGCGGAAAATGGAAGCGGGGGGGGGGGAGGTTTGGCATAAAAACCGCACCCGGTCACCCACCGCCTGCTCCCTCGCTGCCTTACCTGGGTCTCTCATCCTCAGCGCTGCAGCCAGCACACGCGGCCGGTGGCAGGGCTGTCCCAGCACACCCCTTCTGTCCGCCTGCCGCACCCCTCCGGGTCCCCCCTCCGCCGACTCCTTCCTCCCTCCCTCCCTTCCTTCCCTCCCCGGCCTGGCCCAGCTCCCCACGGCCACAAAGGAAAAGCGGCCGGTCAGGAAACACGCACCGCCGCGCCGCGAGGGGACTGCGGCGCAAGGCTGAAGCCAAATAAAGTTGTGGGAGTAAGGCGGCGGGGCTGGGGGGGCGGGGGACGGACCGGGTGGGACACACAAACACAGACTGGTGGAAACACAGATGCCTTAGTATTCTGCCCTCGTGTCTACAGAGCTGCAACGACGGCCCCATCCTGCTTTTAGACGAGAAATAAATCAATAAACTCACCTTAGAAGGCACAGTTTGTGGTTTGTTTTGGTTTGGTTTTTTTAACCCCGAGCGGTATTTGGCTGCGGGTTTCCCGCTGTCCCCGGCACGAACAGAGGGGCTGTCGCTGGCCGCAGGAAGGCGCGGGGAGGCGGGCAGCGCCCCGCCAGCCCTGCCGGCCCCACCGCCCGCCCGCCCGGCCGCCGGGCGGCACAGCGCTTCCCAGCGAAAACCCGCTCCGGCCAAAAACCCCCATGCACAGCTAGGAGTTGCGTCGGCAACTGTGCGCTTCCTCTGGAAAGCCTGTCTGGCTTACGAGCCTGTGCACGGTGTGTGTACGCGGATTTGGGAGGGGAAAGGGCGAGAGCTAACCGCCCTGGAAGAGAGGAGTGGCCAGGCCAGCAACTAGTCCTTCAAGGGCAGCCTGAGTAAGTGCCATGGTCTCCAAACAGCAGTAAAGTTGCCTTCCTCAAACAGCAGGAAAACCTCCTCCTGCTCTACCCCCTCCTTCTTCATCTACAAACTTCAGGCTCCCCTGTATCCCCTGTAGGGACCAGCATGAACACCCATCAACGCACCTCTCAGCAAGTACCTTCAAGCACTTAAGTCCAATATTGGAGAGGCACTTTGCATAATTCTGCATTTTTGGCCGTTCTTTTCTCTCAGTACCTTCACAGAGCCCTCCGTATTCTGCAGATACTTATTTCTGCTTCATTTACAATTTGTACAGAATGTCACAAAATGCAGCAGAATACTGATTATTTGTGAGAATTTCTGTTTTCCTGTTTCTTTATAAAAGCTCCTTATCCACATGAACAGGAAACCTTGTGGTAATCAGCCTCCTCCCTTTTGTTAAAAACACTGATGCTGACTGCCTGGGAAGCAAAAACAAATCCATCCTGAGTTCAAAGGCATTTCTGCATTCCAGTTGTTTCTCTGACAATGCTATGTAACAGAGCAGCCAATTTTTTTTTCCGATAGCAAAGCAGCAAACTGCACTTTGAAAAAACCGTATATACACAATAAACAAAGCTTCTCATATCTGCTTCTGAAGAACAATGCCCTTACCTTAATAAACTGCTTACTTGTCCCATTAGCAGTGAACAGAGCATCTTACGTCTAACAAACTCTGTGATTTTTTAATCAGTGCAGCTTAATGAAGCATTAGCTCCTCTCACACCCTCAGTCTCTGCAGCATAGGAAATATCTCAGCTTCAGCCTTCTGAGTCGAGCCCCCTGCCCTCGGTCGGTAAATGTTGAACATGTGACAGCAGGACTTCTCCATCGAGACTCATCTCATATCAATAAGAGCTTTCAGGATGACCCAAACCACAGATTGCTTTACGTCTCAGTGGTACTTTGCTGACTTTATCTGGAGGCTGGAGAGTGTTCCCTTTGCATATCATGTTTCCAGATTAGCAAAAGATTTATTTTCAGGTGCTCACATTTGTAGTGAATTTCCAAGTAACAAACCTACAATAATAAACATGTATATACAACAACAGAGGACAAAACACTCTACAGTTCAACGTAAGGTTAGAAGTCACAGGTTAGAAACAGAGGAGAAAGGGAAACTATTATTTTAATCTAAAGACATGCATAGTCATCCGTTTTTGCAGGGCTAAATATCACTGTGGCAAAACAGTAATACATTATTTAATAAGGCAAATTAACACACGCAATTTCTCCATTCAAGGGACATCCAGAACATACTATAAGAAGTGTAAAAGCACAACAGGAAGATATTCTCCTTTTCTGTGACGTATTTGAGTTCTTAAACCTGAATCTACAGTTGTCATCATCATTAATGAAAAAATAAGAAACCAAGAAAACATGACATATAAAGATGATCCTAAAGCTCAGCAGAAGACCAAAAAAATGAATATATATCATTGTCAATACTCAGCTTACAAATGTCACCACACTAAAATCCATTTCAAATAAAGTTCTGGGTTGCAGATACTAACAACGAAGCCAACTTCAGTATGTTGCAATGTAGACTGTCACATTTCTATCTGCGTATGATCCTTCATATTTGAAAATGTCCATGTTATTTGTCACTGCTGCTTGCAAGGCTCTGTCTAGAAAGGCAACTAACTAGTGGTCAGACCAATATTTTTGTCTCTTTACCTGTGGTTTAGTAGAAAAACATTACAAAGCGCTTTCTTATGGAAGGAAGCCACTCTATAAGAGTCAATAATTTGCAAGAGAATGCCCATTTCTTGCACAAATTGTCACAAAAAAATCTGCATTAATTGGCACTACATGGCTGGATGATAAATTTCATTGCAAGTTTGGTTTTAATATGAAGGACAAATTTAAGTTTTGAGCTATTTTACTGAAAACTGAATTCCCTAAATACATACACTCACACAGATGGAGTTAAACACTGGAATACATTAATACTTCTGTATAGATACATGTTCCTGTTACAAGCAGTAATTTGGAAATTTGATTGAACACCATAAAGAAAATGAAATTTTGTTCATTACTTCAAGATTAGAAACATATATAAACAAAACTGAATTATATGGCAGTACTTCTGTAAATAATGGCTGTTAGCCGTCTTCAGTGACACGAAGCTTCCTTGGACAGACTGTTTTCGGAGCTCCTAACATCACCCACCACGTGAATGGCAGTGGTAGTCATTCTAGGTTTATCTCTCCAAGTCATTGTCTCTGTATACATTCCACAACAGTCCTGCCTTGCAAGCTTTTACCATTACATGATTTAAAAAAAAAAAAAAAACAAAAAACAAACCACGTTTCCAGGTAGTCCTGCTGTTCTACTATGCCAGTATTAACTGCGCAGGTATCTCCAGTCTATTCTTCATGATTTCTCTACAATTGCTCTGTTGGAAAGCCACTTCAGGCTCTGCCTCTGCCCCAAGTGCCATGCTACCACTGAGTTGTGCATTTGTGATGCATGCCAAGTTGTGCTTCCAGTTCCTTTCCTCATAACTGATACCAGCATGCCTCTGTAACCCTGAGGAGCTCTTCTGGGTTCATCACCAAATTGTGATATTTTAAAAGGTGGTTCAGATGATGTGCAGCTTCCCAGGATTTTCAGGCACTTGTGTGCTCAAAAGCTTCCTTCTGGGATTTTTTTCCCCATTTGTGCTATAAATTAATAAACAAACCAACTGAAAACAGCTGAATAAAGTTGCTTAAACTGCTTCCTGGTAACTAAAGTGAAAAACTCTCTCTGATATCCTCATTTAAATGTATTCTCAAAGAAACAAGGTTCTGACCGGCATGTCAACATCATCAAAGCACTTCAATAAAACTGTTTTGAAAGAACCAGACCAGAGGTAGGTGCTTCTGACAATGGGTTATGCCATCGGGAACAACCAATTCTTATGCTATCAGGAGGAACTTCTGAAAGAAAATGGTAAAAACTTCACATTTATAGTACAATGAAACAGCCACCGAGCCCCCAAGTGTGTGGGTTATGGCAGACCAGCCTCTGAAGCACTCACATTTGGAAAATACTTGACATGAGACACAGACAGGCATCCTGCCAACCAGTAATGATAACCCTAAAAGCTGTAAGCAGCTGTAACCACCTCCCCACTCACCCAAAATATGTCTGTTTATACCTAACAAACAAGTAAAATAGTAATACCAGAGTAATCTCTGGGCACCTTGCAGAAATGGTAAGCTCAAAAATAGCGTCTGTAGCAAATCTCCTTTTTTACTTTCAGCCCTTAAACCTTCTTCTTGTTCTTCTAAAGGCAAACAAGATTTTAAAAAGATTTTTTTAATCATTACTTTTAAAATTCGTACTTTTGTTTCAGAGAAGCTAAATCAATATGCAGCCAAACCACACCAAATACCCAGCCAAACCATATAAACAAAAGCAGCAAGGGGTGTCAGAGAAAAATACAATAAAAGCAACAGCTCTATACACAAATTTCCTTTGGATGGGTTGCAACATATTCCTCAGACAATAATCAGAAAGATGTGCTGTTGTACCAAAAGCCTGTGTTATGCCCAGTGCTCCTGAATTACATTAGAACAGTTAGCAGCTTCATCTGACCTATTTATGTTCCCTCTTTTAATGGGCATAGCTGATTCCAGAGAAGAGCTATGCAGACCATCTGTCAGAAAGACATTTAAAAAATGTTTGGAACATATCAAAGATAACAGTGGGTGCAGTATTTATTCATTTTTCCATTAAAAATAAGCCTTCTCAGTAATTTTTTAATGAGCTTTGTTGAGTAAAATTTATATACCATCTCAAATACAGCATTTGTTTGACTGAGGAAAACACTCAACAGACCCATCATCCTACCCCAGACCCTGCAAAGAAAGGAGGGAAGTCTACAGTTACCAGCAAACTAATTAATATTACATGACGATCGCTCTACCCATAGCAACTCTACCATTTGAACTGCTCCAAATAAAACTAGGTATTCTACAGACAGATAAATTGGGGCAGGGCAGTAACTGCATAGAGTGGTGCTGACTGAAACCTCATTAAAATGGGAGCAGTGCTCTGACATGCATCCCAGTCTTGTCCTTCTTTGAAAATCATGTTTTCCCTTCCCTTCTTCAAAAAGCAATGTGCCTGGCAAACAATTATTTCCACGAAACAATGAACTCAGGGAGAGGAGAGCTTTATATCTCACAAACACAGCAGACAGCACTGCAGTAACACTAACCAGTTCAATATGACCAACAGATTTCAATCTGCAGAACTAAGAATTAACTCATATTTATGTACGCTAAAAAAAAGAAAAAAAAATCAACAACTTTTTCAACAATTAGTTTCTTCTTTTGTATTTTTATATATGTATATTTATGTAACAGCTTTTACATATTTCACGCATGCAAACTCTGAAAACCCAGCCTTTTCTCTCTCTCTCTCGGTAATTGTCATGCAAACAGGGTTAAACTTTTGCTACTCAGGTCTTCAGATTTTGCCTAAAATTGCATGCACGGGTAAATTCATGCCTGTGACTAGCACTTGTAAAAATAAACGGAGATTTACCAGTACAAGTATAGGGCTGCTTACACATATCTGAACTGCAAAAAGGGATTATTTTCAAGAATACCAAATACATCCGATTGAACCAATCTTTTGGCCAGTCCTGACCTGTTGTCTGAAATCCCAATGATGGAAACAGACTAAATATTCAGTTGAATGGAGACAGTATCATACAAAGGGCTTTCAAGCAACAGCAGTTTACTGCAAGCTGACCCATCTACTTTATCCTTAATTCTGCAGTAAAGACATAATAATATATATTATCAATATGTTGTATATCATAATATGCATAATTATAATATACATAATATGTAATAATAACATACACAATACATAATAATAACAACATAATTATGCATAACACACAATTCTGCATTGTGTGTTTTTATTAATCCTGTGTCTAAACATGAGTGAAGTGCTGCCTCAGTTTAAAACAGGTTCTACCGATTTAGCTTAAGTTAGTCAAGGATACCTAATTTCTAATTCAAAATCCTGTAAATTTCAACTCCCTTCTCTCCTCTGAATTAACTCCATGTCACACAACATATAATTTTTAAAGTTCCATTTTGCTTACCACACTGACCTATAGGAAAGCTCTTCATGCCCTGGAAAACAGGCAGCTCTATTACAGTGTGAGCCACGTACGGATGCAAGCCGATTTGGGTGTGTCAGTGATAGACAAGTATGGACAGTGATCCCATGGAACAACTGGTTGCATTAGAGTCACAGAATTTAAAACCAGAAGAAACAGTGATGATCTAATCTGACCTGCTGCATAACGCAGGCGGTATAACCCCACCTAGCAATTACCCGCCTCTGTGACAAGTTTGATACGGTAACTCAACCAACACTGGTTTTGCCAGATCCATTTTGAAACATTCACCTACAATGCTAATTTGAATCATGCTGTATCAGGCAGATTCTGCACCTCCCAAACACACTTCCCAGAAGACGGAGGGATGTCCTCTTCTGGATCCAGAGGTTACCGCCTGGCGTTACCACCCCGGGGTTGTGCTGACAGAGCAGTCCCTCGTTAACTTGCACAAAGCAGCCGAATTAGCTCACCCTCCAGCAGAGCAATCGTCTGCCTAGTGCCTCATGGAGTGCGTGCGCTGGATGCCACGACATCCAGGCAGTAGCACCAGCAGTTGCAACTGTCAAGCCAGCAGCTCTCCAGAGAGCAGATAAAGCCAAATGCAGTGTTTCACCTCAAGGACTTGCACCCCACCTTAGGCTGAACCCCTGGGGATGACCCAAGGTGGTTCTCTTGCATGACTTCAGTGGGCTTCCACAAGCCTTGTGAGAGCAAGGTATCCCACAGTTGTAGCACCTAAATGAAACAATCCGAGCAAAACATTTACTTAACTTCTAACTGGTTTTGGCATTGCCAAATAAATTATCCAGATACACTACTGGACACCTACCCTTTCAGTACAAACATTTGAGTAAGATTTATGTTGCAGGTATGTTTTGTAAGTACGAAGACATTTTTATGTCACAGAGACAAAACTAATTGGATTGACAAGATAAAATTATTTCAGGTTTTCATCTTCTTCATTAAATTAAGTTTTGTACATACCTAATCTCTTATATGATTATTTCAACCATTTGTTTGACAGCCTGAGCCCATATGCAGAGAGAATATATTTAAAATTTATTTTTAAGCTCTTGCTTTCTTTAGAACACAGGATTTGCCAATGGATTAATTTAACTGTTATATTTTACAAATCTACAAGATTTTAAAAGCTTTTTTTTTTTTTTTTTTTTTTTTTTTTAAATTAATACCTTCCGTATACCCATGGGCATTCCAATACTGAAGAAAACTCCCCTAGAAAAACATTTGCCTTCTAAGTGCAACCTACACATGTTCTCTGCTCAGGACTCACTCCTTCAGTATTTATCATGAGTAAAAACAAAAGAAGATAATCAAAGTGGTCTACCTCAGAAATCTATCTTCAGGTTAACTATCCCTCCCACCCTTTTAAGTGCAGTAGTAATCGGCAGATGAAGCATTAGACAGAAACCTTTTGCGTACTATACCTATCTTCCTAGTCATTTCACACAATAAAAACTGTTTGGAAGACCTGCAGCACTACAAATCATTTGGAATGTGGAGGCAAAACAGTGGAAGCACGATTAGAGATAGAAAACCCACAGTGCTGTAACTGCACCTTTCAACTCTGTGCACCTTCTCTTTCTGCCTCCTCAAGTAACAATTGCTTAACTGTACTGTTAAAGAAAAGTGGGTTTTCTGATGGGTTTTTTTTTCTGTTGCTCTATGAACTAATAAGTTAGCTACTATATCCAATTCTGCTTCATTTATCACTAATAAAACCACCAGTCAAGTTCTAAAAGCAGAAGTATTTCCACAAGAAATGGAACAAAACCACCATCTGCGCTTTACATTCCAGGTTTTCGTTTCGAGTTACAGATATGGTCTACATGTTTAATACCAATATAAAAGTGCAAAGATAAAATCTTTAACAAAATACAAGGGTTTTTCTATTTTATTGATGTGTAGGTATGTTTTTTGGCAGCTTCCAACCTGACACCCATCATACTGAGGGACACAGTATTTCAGGTCTCTGTATTCTGGAGACACTTCTGCCTGATCCCTGTTCAACATCAAATTCAGTCCACCATAACTTTTTGAAGCACATTTTCAGCATTTATCAGAGACATGGTCAACTCATAAGTGTATACTAATTACAACTGTATAAACTAAAGACAACTGCTGTGTTTGTTCCTTTCCAAATACAGTAATTCTTTAGGGAAAACACTGTCAGCATAAAACACTTTCTGCAGGAATACTATTTTCATGCTTTTAATTTTTATATAATAATACAGAGACAGAAAGCGTGAGAGCACATAATCCTTAAGCAAACAGAGATGTGTTTTTTATGGGCCAACAGGCAATATGGCTTAAGGGAGAAGTTTCCAGCAGAATGCTCTCATCACAGGTCACTTGATTTAGTTGTAAAAAGTTACCCAAGTATTATTCCAGCTTCTCATTTGTTTAATCCTGTCAAGTTGTACTGACTTCATACTTCCACAGTATCACACTGTTTTCCACATTTCAGATGCAGAAATAGTTTTAAATAGATGCATAGTTGAAAAAGCAAGGTTGTGTGGATGTCAGTTATCACCATCGTAACCACAAAAAGATGGCGTTTTGGTGTTCAGAAAACTTGGCATATAACAACTCTCGCATTTAAGTTTTTACTTGTTACTGGATAAACCAGGTAAGGTGGATTATAGCATATGACCACAGGGGTTTGGCTCAGCTGTTGTGAAAACAACCTTGTCTCCTCTCCATTAGGAATTTATAACGAAACAGAAAAACATTTCTTGTTGTAACAAAAACTGCAGCTGAATCCTTTCCAACCTGTGAAAGGAGGACAAGAGGCATTCCCAATGGCACCGACTCACACTGCCAGGAAGAGTTAGCGCAGCTGAAGCAGTTCTTCCCCCTAACTGACCTCTCTGATTACCTCCAGAATACATACTTCTTCCTGAGCTGTTGCAGCTCATAGCCATCGCCACAGAGTATGAATCGTTACCGGCTTCTGGCTGCATCACTGTATAACAATGCAAACGATGCGGCTGAGAAGCCCAACTGATGTCCAGCTGAGCCAGATCTCTTACAGACAACAGCAGCCTCAGAAAGGCAGTAACAGCAGTGGGACTGTCTCAGCCATAAAAACTCACTCTGCCCGAGAGCATGACTGAGAGCTCAAAATAACCTCTCTTAAAAATGCGTTTGACTTTCCCCTAAGAGGTTCACATACTCTATGTGCAGATATATGTCCACTATATGCATATATACTAAGAAAAGACCACATGGTCTGCTAAGGTGTGAGATAAAAAATGGTAATTAAGTAAATCTTACACTTGCATTTTTCGGTAGCAGATATGATTCTTACACTCCTTATTTACTACAGTTACTGAGAAGTGCTATCCTGATAGCTTCTGTACCCTTTTCAGATGATTTATTCTCCTGTGTATAAGCATCACAGAGGTAACGGATTCTCATCTAAATTTAAGCCTAAATCAAAGCCATTAGTCATCCAAAATTGTTATTGCAAACATATTTTGCCATTACAAATAGCCCCATTTTAGAGTTAATTTCTCACTGGTATCACAAAATTACTCCCTTTTACACTGTTGCATGAGTACAATTACTGTTATAGAGAGATCTCCCCACCGATGTTCCTCTTAAGTTGTTTCAAATACTTCCATCCATGTAAAACAGACCTGCCTGCACATGCACTAAACTTAACACTCCTAAACACATTTCCTCCAATCAGCAGTCATGTTAACGTCACTTCAGCATATTTTAATAAACAAGTATTTACAGAATCATGTCCCCCTCCTATCACTATCCTTCATCTGAACAACCTTACATCTTGAGTTTGGAAAGTAAATTATTTTTCTAAAGCTCTTTGACAAAATTAACCCCTATTGCTCTTTTCTTTCATTGCTAGGCAGTTCTCATTTACAACATTCCCAGTAGTGTCTGGTAAAATATTTATTAATGGTAAAAGCAACTCCTCAGATTCCCATGCATCCAAGGTAATATTTCATCATAACATTAGCCCTTCAGAAAAAAAAAATAAAATCACAGAAGGACTGAATGGTTGAGGATGGAGGGGACGCCCGGAGGTCATCTGTTCCAACCGCTTGCTCAAGCAGGGTCACCTGGACATGGTTGCCCAGGACTGTGTCCAAATGGCTTTTGAGTATCTCCAAGGTTGGAGACTCCACAACCTCTCTGGGCAGCCTGTGCCTGTGCTCAGTCACCCTGTGGTGGGTTGACCCTGGGTGGACGCCAGGTGCTCACCAAGCCAGGCTAGCACTCCCCCTTCTCAGCTCGACAGGCGGAGAAAAATAGGATGAAAGGCTTTGTTTCCAGACCCTCACAGTGTGTGCACAGCCAACTGATTCAGCCCAAACGGGACGTGGTGCCTTGCAGGCAGAAAAGCATGAGCCTCCAGAAGCAGAGCAGCCACTAGTGAAACAGAAACTCTCCTCTTAGGACAGGAAAGCGCCAGCCCTGTTCCTGCTTTCTGCCCAGAGCATTCCACCTCCTCACCCATGCCAAATCGTTTGGCTTGTGCTCCAGCTTGTTCAGCTGCTGCCTGAGTGGGCAAGAACAATTTCTTTTACCTCACTTCCCCTCAAATTCACTGCTGCTTGTTTCCACTGACATCAACAAACTCCAGGGGGATATTGGCTGAAAAGGAGAAGAATCTGGAAGAGCACAAAGAGTAAGAGGAACAGGAGAGGAAAACAGATGGAGAGACGTTCTTTAGGAAACTGAAGGTGAGGACTGGAAGTACAAGTCCAACACAGTACAGCAGAAGAAGCAGGTGACGAGATCAGCAATCAATCAGCAAGGAGGGCAGTCTAAATGTACACACTGAGGTTTTACAAAGGTATCTTTGGGATTCAGGTAGCTAAGCAGCACATAAGTTTAGTAGCAAACACTAAGGGAATGGGAAAAAAGGTAATTCTAAAAGGAGGATTTTCCTTTGGGAGAATGCAATACAGAGTGGTTAACAGAAACTGCATAAAACAGAGGACAAGATTAGGATTTCTGAGGAGTTTCAAATTCTTGAAGCTGGGATCACATCATTAGACAGGTTTCATATATCAAATCAGCCAAGAATGAAGCATGTGAAGGAAGAAAAGACAGCTTGGTATGCTGTCTTGGTATGCAGGACAACCTGCATTTGAGAGAGTGCAGAAAATACTGTGGGAGCAAAGAAATGAGAGATGAGCAGCAGAGGTACTTCCATCCAGCTGCAGTCTCAACTACCACTTCAGCAATGGTATTCGAAGAAACCTCTTGGTGAACGTTACAGGAAAGGAAGGCTTGTGCCTGCAGAAGGAAAATGTTCACTGGTATGCTAAGAACGGTACTGTTTCTTTCCACTGCCAAAGAAACCAGGGAGAATCTAATCTAAAGAAGTAAAGGACAAATTCTGCACAGGGGTTTCTCCAGAGCAGCTCAGCAGCACAAACGTAGCTGTGAAGACTAGTGAGTAAGAGTGGAATGCTCTTCGCTTCCAGTTAATGAATCAGGCCCCCAGAAATACTACTCCTGCTATCAGGAACATTTTGGTTGTTCTCCATTTATATCATGCCCTGATAAGATCAGTACTGTTAGAGAAGTACTCCTGGAAGAAAGGATTGCAGCTGAAATGTGAGACTTGATTAGCACAGACAGGTAAGCTATGTAACAGCACTGTGAATCCCTACAGTTTACACCTCAGTCAAAATTCAGCCCAAAGTGGGTTAACTGAAAGCTAAATCTCTACTCTACTAAACGTACAAGACTGAGAGAAGTTATATCTACCAAAAAAAAAAAAGTCAAATTTTCTTCATGTGTGTAGCAGTGCATCAGAAGTATAAACATCACATGAACAGTGTCACTAAAAGAGTTTCCACCCTGTGACAGCAGCAATGATCCACTAACACTAAAGAACAGCACTCAAGTGAGAAGTAGAAGGATCCTTTAATCAATGGCCAGCAGCATGAGACATCAGAAGTGTGAATATCTTTTCCATTTATCTACTTACCCATTTCTCTCTGCACATCTCTTCCCAAAATAAAGCAATGGGCAATGTCTCAAAATGACTCAAAGAAGACAATATGCTACCAACTTTTATTCATAAACATTCAAAATATGGACAAGGATTGAACCAGACATGCTGGCAGAACCCTTTGTTGGCAATGAAAGGTTTTCAAACAGAAACAGAATGAAGTCTGTTTCAAAAGAAGGAAATAGTTGTCTGTAACGACAGTCTGTAAAGCTCAAGGGAAAAACAAAGCTGGCACAGAGATTTTTGCTGATGGTCTCATGTGATAACTTAAGATCACAGATGTACTTTTTCATGAGCCTTAATATAACTAACAATTCAAAAGCATTTTGTGTATGAAATATTATCATCTGTTGTCACCCGACATGTTCTTTTAGGGATCCTTGACAGAATGATGATGGCACTAAATCTCAACAGAATGTTATGATTAGCATAGCACAGAATTTGTGATTAGAATGGCACAGGAGTTCTACAAACAATCAATATAGTACAAACTATAAGTAGCATAATACAGAATTTATAATACAACTTAACTTATCATTTCTAATCACCTGAACCCTCTGCAGATCAGGTCAGATCTTAATACATAGTTTGCTGTATCAGTATGACAATCATAATCTAGACTCAAAAATCATATAAAAGAATACGAGTCACTCAATGAGTCCATGGAGGACGCAGAGGATGGTGGAGGTGTCCTTGGCCACCGAAGGGTCCTGGAACTCCCTGTCCAGCCCCGGTCCAGGTTCCCCACTTAGGACTCGTAACTGCTTCATTTTATGGACAGTGTTGTGGCTGCTGTTACGCTTCCCTGTTCTGTGCTGGGGTCATCACCAGCACTGGGTTGGCCGGGTGCCTGGGACCTTCAAGGTCAGTAAGGAAGGAGGAATCGCCCTGGCACCCAGGAACCTTGAGGCCAGCAGGGAGGGGAAGAAGAAGTCTGTTTGGTTTGTCTACTTGGTGCACAGGATCTTCAGGGCCTGATAATGAGGGGAAAGGGAAGGAATATGTGACCCCTCGGTCACAAATAATGTCTGCTTGCCTTATAAAATGGTGTTAGTTATGCTAACCACATTACCAGGGGTTGGGAGCAGAGGGTACTGGTCACACCTGTGCACTGAGATGTCATCAGACAAATGATGATACATTTGAGCACATACCTGAATACAATTCAATTTCCCTTATCAAAGACAAATAAATCACTGAAGTTTCCTACAGTATTCAGGAGCGTGGTACTTTCTGTGAATACTTAAACAGAGGGCAATACCCACCTGGGCAACCTTGCCACAGCAGAGAACAATCTTGACTCCTACAAAGCCATGATGAAACCACACACTGCCAAAGCACTGGTGTGTACCCATGCCCAACAAAGACTCTCTGGACATGTCCAGTAAATCGAACAAAGTTCAGAAAAGGTTTTCAGTGCACATACCTATATTTCCTGAGCACCTCCCAGCATCAGAAATTGGACTGACACAAGAACAATTCACACAGCCTGCTTCTAGCTACCATTCTTCCTAGGGGCATTTGAATGTCAGCTGGGAGTAAAGCAAGATGAACTGTTCTGCTGGGGGACACAACAGTCCCCAGGAGTCTCTGATACCAACTTCTCATCAGCAGTGAGATGCACAGTTGCTCAGTGATTGGGATGTCTGCATTTCAGTCATCCAAAAGGAAAGGGTCATTCACATGCAGATCACAAAACATAATGAGCAAAACAAGAACAACTTTCAATATCAAGAAATAAAACACCAAATGATAAAATTTCTACCCATATTCCATCACTGAAACATTCTGTGGAAACAGGAGCTATGTGAATTTGGCTAAATTTAGGAGAGAGAGGATTTTAAACTACTAGGATTATTTCTAAGGTCATTTTCAGTGACTGAAGCTATACACAGTACCCTATGCATGTATGAAACAACTACGTGAAGAGAAGCAACAACGTGAAGTTGCATTTTGCAACTACCAAGGAAATAATCTGAAGAAAAAAACATCACAAGAAGGTATAAAAAGAACAGCAGAAGGATTCTTTTGAATGCTGAACAATCCTCAATCATTGGGTCAGGTATGTTTAAAACCTTTTGAACTTGTAGCAAGCTCTCCTTCAACCTTACGCATAAGCAATTCCAAGTAATGTCTATTTTGAACACAAAATACTTAACCATTCCAAAAACAAGCTAGCATGCAAATCACCAGTAAACTGAGATACACGACACAGTATTACTCCTTAATTTTGTTCAGGTACTTTCAAAGTTTAAAGTGTCAGGAGGAGAAGGGTATTATGCAAGTGGAAGCTGTTACTGTCCATAGTAAACATTTTGAAAGAAAAAAGATCTTTCCTAGCACCAGGTATTAACCATCAGATTTCTGCTTAGAAGTTTCTTGTGTTTTGTTTTGGTTTTTTTCATGAAAACAGCTTGTTGTCCCAGCTCTCCATCTCCATTTAAAATAAAACCATAAAGATAGGAGGACTTAGCAGTGCATCTGACAAACATTTAAACTTACTTAATTTTTCATCTGTGAAAGCATCTATTCTCTCTGCAGTTTAAGGAGGTCTATTTGTTAAATTGGCAGAGTTCAGAAAGCAGTATCTAAAGCAGGCATTTCTTCAGCTTCCAGAGTTGTAACATGAGCGAGTAAATGCGCATGCACACGCACATATATAACAGGTAACACACAATCATACACAGCCAACAATTCTTGTATTACAGGAGGATCAAGAGCCCAAAATATTTTAGTAATCCAGTGCAATACTCCTGAATTACTAAACTTCAACCTCAATATTAGTTGAACCCATAATTAATTACTGCTTTTGATTAATTCTCACTACCATTTCTTTAATCAAAGCTTTTCTTCATACTCATGGAACCAAAGCAAGAGTAAAAGTAGAAAACTAAGCTATAAACACAAGAGTGCCACTGTCATCACACTGCACAGATAAGTGGCTCTGCAACTACGCATGTATTTGAAGAGTATCATGAGAGAAGTGTTCTGTTTGACGTAGTCTTTAATTTTAAGACAAAATGTTTTGTCAAAATAGTCTTTAAGATAAAAAACAGTCCCAGCTGAAAACAGAGAAGATTGTGGGTACTAATGATGTTGCCACAAGAAGTCTAAGGTCGATCAAAAGAGATTTCAGGGCCCTGGGAATAATGCTAAAAAATTCAGGAGCACAAGCAGTGTTTTCCTCACTCCTCCCAGTAACAGGAGAGACTTTGGAAGAAACAGGTGAGCCCAAGATATCAATACCTGGCTCCAAGACTGGTGCCTCTGCCAAAACTTTGGGGGTTTAAATGATGGAAGAGTCTTTGAGGCACAAAGTATGCTGAGGCCTGACCGGATCCATCTGTCCTGATGGGGAAAACGCATCTTTGGACGTAAGCTGGCAGGACTGATTGAGAGGGCTTTAAACTAGAATCAGTGGGGAAAGGGGATACCAACAGGATTGCGGAAGGTAAGCCAAAGATTGGCATGGCATTGTCTGAGGGTGGCAATGCTAGTAGGAACATTTATGCTGCTCCTGGGAGCTACAGAGGGCTTGGGAGCATATGTGGAATGCTTGTACATCAACACGTGCAGTATGAGAAACAAACAGGATGAACTGGAAGTGTTGGTTAGTTCCCAGAACTATGATATCATTGGTATTAGTGACACTTGGTGGTATGAGTCCCACAGCTGATGTGCTGGGATGGAGGGCTAGAAGCTGTTCAGAAGGGACAGGCAGGGCAGGCGGGGTGGAGGTGTCACGCTGTATGTAAGGAAGAGGTTTGATTGCACAGCCCTTACAGTTAGAGGTGATGTGGTTGAGAGCCTCTGGGTGAGGATTAAGTGAATAGAAAACAAAGGAGATGTTGTAGTTGGTGTCTACTACCAATCACCCAGCCAGGATGTTAGCACTGATGAGATATTCTATAGGCAATTAGGAGAAATTTCTGGATCGGTAGCCCTTGTCCTTGTGGGAGATTTCAACTTCCCAGACATCAACTGGGAATATCATACTGCTGTGATGAGCAGGTCTTGGAAATTCTTGAAGTTTGTGGGAGATAACTTCTTGTCATAAGTACTCAGTGAACCAACTAGGAAAGATGCCCTCCTAGACTTGCTATTTGTGAATAGAAAAGGACTCATGGGGGATGTGATAGTAGGTGGCTGTCTTGGCCACAGAGATCATGAAATGGTTGAGTTTAAAATTTTCAGAGTAATGAGAAAAAAGGACAGCAGAATTGCTATCCTGGACTTCCAGAGAGCAAACTTTAAGCTATTCAGGAAGCTATTTAGCAGAATATCCTGGGAATGTGCTTTTGAGGGCTTAGGAGTCCACAAGTGCTGGTTAGTTGTTAAGAAACACCTTTTAGAAGCACAGGAGCAGGCAATTCCATTGTGACATAAGTCAAGCAAGCAGGACAGAAGACCACCTCAGCTGAAGAGGGAACTCCTCATGGAGCTGAAGAGGAAAAAAATTCTCTGGAAGCAAGGTCAGGCTTCACAGGAAGAGTACAGAGCTGTGGTTTATATGTGTCAGGAGAAGACACAAAAGGCCAAAGCTCAATTAGAGTTGAAACTGGCCAGTGTTGCGTCAGACAACAAGAAGGGCTCAACCTCTACCCACAAAATGCAACTTCAAGATGTTATTCCTGCAAAGGAGAATTAACAGTCAGAAACCAGTATGGTGAGCTCCAACATGACATCAGCTCCTTTGCAAAGCTGCTTTCTCTTCTCTACGTTGCAAATTTAAGAAATAATAACTCATCTTCAGCTGTTACTACCACAGTGAAAACTGAAAAATGTGATGGGAATGTAATTGATGCAGAGGCAAGTCTGGAGACTGACAAGTTCAAGTTTTGAAAGATGTGAGAAACTGATCTCTGACAGGAAGTAGCTTAGTGCTAGTGATAGTAGTGATTTGTAGAGTGTGAATCAGTAACTCCGGCACTGCTTATTTGATTGGGGGATGATCAGCAGTCTTGCTGGCACACTGTAAATGGCAATTGATTGGAGCAGCAGAAAGCAAGCAGCATCAGATACCAACTTTTATTTTTATTCACTGTTTGAAAAGGGAAAGAGACCATTTCTCTTTTTGCAACAGAGCATGACATTATTTTAAGATTCACTGAGATGGAGAGAGCATAAAGGGACCCAGTGGATCACACACACTCATACTGCTTGAGATATTTCTCTTTTCATAGATGTTTATTTTAGAAAGAGTCTTCTGAGGGTCTCTTTAGAAGTGTACCTGTACCTGTACTTTATTCTCTCCTTGTGATACAGATTAGCAATATTGTTCTAGTGAGCGTACTCAGGATCATGCCCTCAAAAGTACTGCCTGCATAGCTTGCTTTGGTTCTGGTCTGCAGAACTGTATTCAGTTTTAAATAATTTGTGAATCAATCTTCTCACAAGAGTCAAAAAGGGAAAAAAACAATGGTAACAGAAACAAGATGTATAAAACCTACCGAAATATTAAGTGACAACAGAAAGATTCTCAGAAAAACATAAAACCTGTTTTTAATCCAAAGGCATATTTTTCCTTCATAAACTATGCTTCCCTTGGAGATGGTTGATGTTTGTTTTATTACCCCTTATATTTTACCCGCTATTTTTACAGGCAAGTAGACTTCAGTGCACAAAAAACTAGTCTAGCCAGCAGCCTCCTAAAATCCTCAATCCAGAAAACTCATCAGCCTAGCAACTGCTAGCACTCACAAAGGTCAGGGTAGCCAGTCACCTCTTCCTTCCTGGGAGACAATGGCTTGGCTGGTTCTTCTTCCCATGGAAGATTTTAAACATTCAACCTGGCTGTGCTCCGAGAGACTGTGGGGAACTGACAATTAAGCAGGTTGACTTGTTCCAGTTGCCTATGTCAATTTTGTGCAGAGGCACAAACTTATAGAACTAAATACCACAGGGTTCCAGTATATATCTATGTCATGAGAGAAGAAATCTAGCTTTGCTCCAATAGCTAAGAGTAAATAAACGATGATGAGCAACAAGGAGTTACAAAATCAAAAGGTTTATTATCTACTCTGTAAATTTGTATTAGATGCATCCATCTGAAGTATTCAGGATATGCAAGTGCCCATCAGTATAGTATTTGTTCTTTAAAATCCAATTCTGAATGAACTTCTTCCTAACTTAATTCTAAATTAACTAATTTAACTTCTAACCTAACTTTCAAGAGAATTTTTCTATCCCTATATGAGCAGGTTTATGAATTTTCTTTACTTTTGAGGAAAAAAGGAACGAAGGGAAAATCACTGGATTTACCTTGTCAAAACAAAATATTGTTCTCTGAAGCAATACACTGAGATTTTCCTCTTTTTTTCTTTTTTCTTAAAAGTAATACTGATTAAAACCAGTATGTTTTGTACACCCAGAAGAGAAAGATTGAAAAACGTGACTTCCTCTCACACAAAGCATCAGAGACCACCACCACACACTTACCTCCTGTATCTTTCCAGCGCGTCCTAAAGGGGATGGTTTGGGGAGTGAGTGGGTGAATCAGTCTATACTTTTTCACCAAGCAGTTCTACTCATTATGGAGGGATTCTGCTATACAGCAGGTCCAGAGAAAAGCAACAGTTGTGCATAGATTAAATTCACTTGACTGTGACAATGCTGCAGCACTGCTGTCGAAGACAAGATTTTCATTATCTTAGAAACACAGAAAATATCCTGGATTGCTGTAATGTCTTCCATCAGTGTCTTCCAGGTCATGCTAATATTTGCTTATATCTGGCCTTATTTTCTGTAAGAAGCAAAAAACTGTCTGACCTGCCCATGTTAATGTTCAAACTATGTTGCACAATCAAGACCAGCACTATTTTTCTAATCATAAGAGACAGAAAGTCTTCATGCCTCCATATTCTAGTCCAAGATTTCTAAATGTTTTGTGTGAGCACTACAGAATTCAATTAATCCACTAAAATCTTCTCTTAAAATTCCACATTGAATCACATTGCACGCTGGTTACAATTCGTTAACCACTGGCAAGTGAGAAATGAGAGCTTCGTTTACAGGATATGACCTTTTACCTGTTACATTCCTTCTGTGCAGCCAAGTCTGTTACGAAACATCACTTAACCACTTTTGCTACTTCCTTGTTAGTCTGATTTCTAGAAGGAAATCCTGCTCTAATTCAGGCAAATTTTTTTGACAGCTGTGAAACTTTAAACAGTGTAGTACAGTCTATCCTTGCCAACTTGTCAGTAACCCTGAAAGGAATGGCTTAAGAGGTTGTGATTGAGAAGTGGAGTTTAATCAGTAATCAGGAAGGGTTTAGTATATGTTCTGTTCTAAATTTACTTTGAGATTATTTAACCTGGTCAGCATATCTTAAAATGTCCAAGCTACATCTGACTACCCTACATGTCAACTCTATTTGAAACAATGTCTGGTCTCTTCTATGATGAATAACTCATTAACTGGGACTATGCAAAGCCTGTTCAACTTTGAAATCTTAAGAGGTGAACTCTTCATTCATTTTAAGTAGCTTAATAAGCTAGAGTTGTCTTGATATTTTATTTTCAGTGGTAGCACCAGGAACCACGTGTCATTTTCAGCATCTTTCATTCTTCAGAAAACAAGAAAACACTTCCACTTCTTCTGCCACATAAATCACACAGAAAAAGCTTTTTGATGTCCTGTAAAATTGACAAAATTTAAAAAGGCATCCAGGCATGAAAAGCCATAGCCAAGCTTTGGCATTCTGCCATATTCACCTTCATATCAACAAACACTGTATCCAATTCTTCAATTCCTGTGGCAAACTCCAGGTGACTACCATAGTTTCAAAATTAGTCCCTAATCTGATATAAAGTTAACGTGGCTAGAACTGCAATAGCGATAAAGCATCCAATAACCCAATTTCAAATGATACTCAGGTATAC
This sequence comes from Burhinus oedicnemus, assembly GCA_008921705.1. Lineage (NCBI taxonomy): Eukaryota > Metazoa > Chordata > Aves > Charadriiformes > Burhinidae > Burhinus > Burhinus oedicnemus. Next base: position 935,324 of record VFFE01006558.1, read on the forward strand.
TTTCTTTTCACAGAGGTTCATCTTCAGTATTTCTTCCTGTAATTCAAAAAAAGGGATTTTAATTGGATTATGTATCCAACCTCTGCCATCAGTTGACTTTTTAAATTGAGATGTTCCCTATGAGTTCATGAATACCTCTGTAAAAAACCCCCAGAAAATAAAGTCTCAGAAAAGCTGGCATTATTTACTTATTTAGGCAAAATCTTTACCAAATTAAACCTGAAATGATATTTAAATTCAGTTGACCCAACCCAGTTTATTCTGCAAAAGGCATTTCATATAGTGTTTTTTGAAAATGATTTCTGGACACCGCATCTTCCAATCAAAGGTAAAAATAGTATCTGGAAAATAGGTACCCTACCAGGAACAATCTAGAGTGGTCAGCGAAGACCAAGAAAGTTATGAGAGCAATTCTGGTAAAAGCAGTTTTCTGTTACTCTGGAAATTGCCTAAAGCAGAAGACTCCCTTCCCATTTGAATAAAACATTCTTTATTAACAATAGCCAGCTACACAACACTTACACAGTGCTTAACACTGGGACATTAACTTTGTCATTTCTACAGTCATATTTGTATTAGCGGGCAAACTAAAATAAGAGGTAAGCAAGCCATTTCAAAGCTAATTAACCAAGGCAGCACGCTATAACAACCAAGTAATGCTACACTAAGATATCAAAATGAGGACTCATAGTGACATCAAAAGTTTTACTGAAACTTAATCAGTAAAGAAAAAGATTCATTACAGGAGGTCACAACGAAAATCCTACAACACATCTCTGGACCCTACACAAAACTGATCCCTACACGCACCACTAACTTATCCCCTGCACAACAGAATTCAAGTCCTGTGAATTTCACAGAAGGTATTACAAAAAAAGCCAAATACGACATGGAGAAATTACAGAAGGAATATAGACCACATGAGAGGAGGAAAGACATTTCATGCAAAAAGATCCATATAATCAAAGATTTTTAAAAAACCTTCCAAAAGAAATAACAGCAACAACAAAAGCCTCCTAACCACTTTCCCACCACTTAAATATGTATCAGTAACTTGGATATAACTCAGGCACTCACTGACGACAATTACAAACTTTGATCTTCCTGGTGTTCCTTATTTTTCAGAATTACTTTAAACTGTACTTGAACCATACTTCCAATACTTCACCCATAACAAGGTTTTAATTTACTTCTACATATGCCTTAGTTCCTTAGAAATCTTCATAAACATCCAGACTATGTGCATAAAAGAAAGCTTCTTCTTAAATGCTTTTTTAATTTTTTTATTTTAATCTTAGGTTCCTTTTCACACAAGTGGTTCGTCTTTAGTAGAAGTATTCCCAGCAATATTTCCCATTATCTATAAAAGTTTATCAGATCTTTGACTCCAACCAATTGTCCTGAAATTACACTTCACAGTACTTTGTAACTAAGTCGTGTATTTCTGACAGTATAGTTTATTATTTAGTGCCAACATGGGACATTTCTCTGGAAGTTTTATGTAGCCCATCAAAGATTTTTTTCATTCTTTCTACTTTTCTCAATTTCTCATTACATTTTGTGACTTTGTATTTCGGACAGGGAAAGCAGACATTAAATAGAGCTTTCATGACACATACACACATAAATACATATCACCATAAATACATATCATATTGGATGTTAAAAACCAGACTTAATCTTCCAGCCCATTCCATTAAGAATAACGTAGGAACCTGCACTTAATTTCTCCTACACAGCAGTATACTTTACATATATGATTTGATGGTTGAAAATAAACCCTGTAACTGACAGAAGCCAAAGTATGTTCAGTGCTAACACAGAAGCTACGTGACAATGGACCAGTATCTATGTACCTCAACATAACCACGTGTTTCCTCTTAGTAGAGAAAACAGAGGTATAGTCACGTCCCTCTAATTTACCATTCACAGCTGCTTGGTGCATTGTAGTACTGTGCCTGAAAATGGCTATATTTTAATGGAAAAGGTATCATACAAAGATTATGGTAACTTTCTTTCCTTCTTTGATTAAACTTTGGTTATCGTTATTAATGATCTCTGCCAGCCTCCATTTCAAGGATACACTCAAGGGCAGGGTTACCATTGAGAAGGACATAAACAGGCTGGAGGAGTGGGCCAGCAGCAACGTCATTAGATTCAATAGGGACAAATGCAACATCTGGCAGGCGAGGTGAACTAAACTCTGCAATGGGGCATGCTGGGAACATGGGCATGGGACTGGGCAACAGCTCTGCTGACAAGGGGCTGGGGGTCCTGGTGGAGAACCAGCTAAACAGGAGCCAGCAGTGCACGATGGCAGCAATGAAGACTAGCAGCATCCTGGATTGAACCAAGATGAATGCAGACAGGAGATTAAGCTAGGTGAATACTCTCATTTACTCTGCACTCTTTAGACCACATCTGAAAGTGTGTGTTCAGTTTTGGGCCTTACAGTACCTGAAAAATATTAATGAACCTGAACAAGTCTAGCCAAGGGCAAACAAGATGGTCAGAGAGCTGGAGCACTTGAAGAAAGGCTGTGAGAACTTGGCTCGTTCAGACTTAACATGACACAGCTTTGGGGAACCTCAGGCAGCCTGCCAGTACCTGTGAAAAGGTTATCAAGAAAATATAGCCATACTCTCTATTGAGGTGCACAGCAAGAGGACAAAAGAGAATGGAAATAAGTTGAAACAGAGGAAGTTCCAGCCAGATGTATGGAACAACCTTTTCCCTGTGAGGACAGCCAAGCAGCAGAAGCACCAAGAGGTGCTGTTAGAGGAAATCTCCTTGGGGGTTTCCAGACCTAACTGAATAAAGTTTTAAGGTGCCTGGTCTGAATTCAGTGTTGACTCTGATGTGAGGAATAAGTTGGTTTAGAGATATCCTAAGGTCCCCCCAGCTTGAATAATTCTAGTACACAACTTCTGCTCCATGAAACAGAACCTGGCAGAACTTACTCAGAGACAAGCCACCAGCTATCACAGGCTCAATGTTAAAACACCATTAAAAATTAGCCTGTATCTATAACCACTCATCTCTTCATTGTTCAAGCAAGTATTCAAAACCTCGAGTGGCAGAGAAGAGTTGAAAAGGAGAGCTATTTACTTTGTCTTCTGTCTTGTTTGGAAGTATGGGATAAGCAGAAGCCAATTTCAGCCTTCATCTCAGTCTGGATTCACAACAGCCTACAAGCCCTTGTGGAAGCCATGCTTGAGAACATGGCAGTCCCAAATTTCAACGTGGCCTGAACACCAGGCCAGGAATCTAATATTCCCAATTATCTGTAGTCTACCTCCCATATAGAGGCAGTGTTGAATCCTTGGTTCAGTTACAGTTATTGGTCCAGCTGTACAGGTCACAACTGACAGTTACACAGGTCTCAGGGAAACCACATCAGTAAATCAAGTCCCCAGAAGCTCCCTTTGTATGCAGCTTTTCTCCATACTACAGATCTGACCCACTATTGGTGGTGGCCAAAGCTCCATCTTCACCTATTCTAGAAGAGCATTTGTCGCTGACTCTGCAGATGTTCAATAGAAACATTATCTTCTGCAAAACACGAAGTATTTTATCATCGTGAACAGCTGAACTGAACATGAGAAACACTTTTAGATAGTCATTTGCCTAAATAGTTTTTATTAAATGTCCTCCAACTTTTATGGATTGGCAGAGTAAGCTTTATTTACTGTGTACTACTTGTAAAACAACTAAAAATTATTTTTTATAAGATTTTTTATCTTGCAGAAAGGGCCAGCTTCTACTCAACAAAACCAGAACTAAAGGAGACGAAGAAGCAGAATCATTGTTAGAGCAAAATGCCTTTAGGTCCCTGGATTACTGGAAAGGAACATAAATTGATTTTAAAGTCTATATATACGACTGCATTAAGGGTTATTTTACTGAAGTCTGTGATCTCAAAATAGGAGACCAGAGGCTGAATAAAATGATCTAGATTCAGACCTGTCATTGAGACAAAGCAACAACTATAATATACAAACACAGCCATATATAAGCAGTATGTAATTTGAGAAAACCATTTCTCTCGCTGACCTCTCTTTTCTCATGAAGTATACTGATTTAGGAAAGCTAAAGAAAAGATGTAGATGCAAGCAGGAAAAGGTGGCACATGCCACATTTGTCCTAAGGGGGATAAAGAAAAACATGAAAAATTTCTTAGACAGTTAAATGAAATATAAATCTTACTGCACATGCCATGCATCCTATATCTGAATTACACCCTTCAACAGCAGCAAAATCAAGTGAACTAGGAAAACAGGAGTTTCTTTCAGTATTTCACATTCTTCCTGTTGACTATCATCAGCGCGAATCTACTTCTGACTAGATTAATATCAAAAATCAAGAAATAAAAATGCTGCTCACATCATTGCATGGGATTATCATGAGTCAAGGCAACATACGTGTGTGCAATCTGAGCAGTGAGATTAAAAAAAATTTTTTAAAAAAATCAGTATACAGGTAACATGATATTCTATTACACATCCATGATTTTGCATTTTAACAATGATACAAAGATAAAGAAGAAATATAATAAATTATGTTTCCTCAAACAAAGGTAGTTTGCCCACAGGTAGTAGTAGCTGTTTATATTCTTTTAGTCCAGAAAGCTTTCCTCAGAATGACAATTTCTTAAGCTTCAGTGTTAGTATTCTCTACGGGTTTTGGTTTGTGGTTTTGGTTTTTTCTTTCTTTGTTTGTTTTTAAGCAGTAGTAAGCTCAACCAAGATTAGAATTAAACTCTGCTTTTGCATACCTGTTGATAATTTTCAGTAATGATAATGAAAGGTCCGGCTTCCTATAACAGATCAGAATTTGGACCACAGATCAAAATAAATAAATATGCTTACTTTTGAAAAATGGAATTAGCATTTATGAAGGTAAACAAGCACGGGTTTATGAAAGGCAGGTCCTGCTAGACTAACCTATCTCCTTCTATGACAAGATGACCCGCTTAGTGGATGAGGGAAAGGCTGTGGATGTTGTTTACCTGCCTCTGGCACCGTTTCCCACAGCATTCTCCTGGAGAAACTGGCTGCTTATGGCCTGGATGGGTATACTCATCACTGGCTAAAAAACTGGCTGGATGGCCGGGCCCAAAGAGTGGTGGTGAATGGAGTTAAATCCAGCTGGTGGCTGATCACAGGTGGTGTTCCCCAGGGCTCTGTATTGGGGCCAGTTCTGTTTATTATCTTTATCAATGACCTGAACAAGGGGATTGAGTGCGCCCTCAGTAAGTTTGCTGACGACACCAAGTTGGGTGGGAGTGTTGATCTGCTTGAGGGTGGGATGGTTCTACAGAGAGATCTGGACAGGCTAGATCGATGGGCTGATGCCAATGATATGAAGTTCAACAATGCCAAGTGCCAGGTCCTGCACTTGGATCACAACAACCCCATGCAGTGCTACAGGCTTGGGGAAGAATGGCTGAAGAGCTGCCTGGCAGAAAAGGACCTGGGGGTGTTGGTCGACAGCAGGTTGAACATGAGCTGGCAGTGTGCCCAGGTGGCCAAGAAGGCCAATAGCATCCTGGTTTGTATCAGAAATACTGTGGTCAGCAGGACTAGGGAAGCGAATGTCCCCTTGTACTCTGCACTGGTGAGGCCCCACCTTGAGCACTGTGTTTTGGGCCCCTCACTACAAGACAGACATTGAGGTGCTGGAGCATGTTCAAAGAAGAGCAATGAAGCTGGTGAAGGGTCTAGAGAACAAGTCTTATGATGACTGGCTGAGGGAACTAGGGTTGTTTAGTTTGGAGAAGAGGTGGCTCAGCAGAGACCTTATCACCCTCTACAACTACCCAAAAGGAGGTTGTAGAGAGGTGGGTGTCAGTCTCTTCTCCCAAGTAACAAGTGGTAGGAAGAGAGGAAGAGGGCTCAAGTTGCACCAGGGGAGGTTTAGATTGGATATTAGGAAAAAAATCTATTCACCGAAAGGTTTATCAAGCATTGGAACAGGCTGTCCAAGGAAGTAGCTGAGTCACCATCCCTGAAGGTATTTAAAAGATGTGTAGATGTGGCGCTTAGGGGCATGGTTTTGTGGTGGACATGGCAGTGTAAGGTTTATGGTTGGACTCGATGATCTTAAATGTCTTTTCCAACCTAAATGATTCTATGAAATCAATGAGATGCACAAATGCACATCACATTGTGGTTAAATCTAATTTTAGGCATGTTAAATGCTCAAAACTGAATGTTCATCCTCTTCTCCAACAGATCATATTTTGTAATACAACACAAAGTATTTGAATGCTAAAATGGGAAAACTAACTAGAATCATATTGGTTAATTCAATATGTCCTAAGAAAATTTTCTCCTTCAAACAATGAAAACATGTCAAAAATTGTTTTCAGCCACTGGTCTCAACAAAATAATGAAGACAACGTATTTTGATTCACAAAGTTAATGCATCAGTTATCATTCATTGCTCTACCCTTTAAACAAGCAACTCTTCAAATGAGCACTAATCAGTAATGAGTTTAAAAAAAATCAAAGAGTTTGCACTTTCATGTATTTGGAATATTACATAAATGCTGATGAAAGTGCAACCTACCAGCCAGCCCTGTTGTCCTAATCTTTAGTCTGAAAGTCCCATATGGGTCGGGATAGGATTATGGGGTGTAACTGGTGTGGTGAGATGGGAAGATTCCCAAACGCTATGTTTCCAATGAGAACTGCTTGCTTAGGCAATTCTCCAAAAAATATTTTTGGCACCTTTTCTCTTGTGTCTGCACTGGTAGCTACCCAATAATATTTCTTTTAAGAACCAGGAATATTCAATGACTCCTTGCAGCCTGAGGTTGGAAACCTTCACCAATCGGTCAGAAACACAAAACAAAAAACTGATAAAGTAGTAACAAGCCAAGTACTGACACACAGCACACAAATCTGAGTGCTAACATAGATTTTACTTCATCATTTTTAAAAAAGAGGAAACACCCCTAACAACCAAAAACCTTGGCTCTCCTAACCCCAAGACAACAAATAGACTTCCCCCTCACATAGCTTTCCATCCTCTCTCTTTTCAGCCTGCCGACACTATAGGGGGTAAATACTGCCACCTTAAAGTGATCACAGATAAAAGTTTATACCAATCACTACCCCTGGGGTAAGGCAGTCACTAGAAGTTATTAAAAAAAAAAAAAAAAAAAGGAAACTCAAAGATACAGAATATATAGCAAAAGATGAAATATACTCTGCTCTATATCCTGTAACAACTTTCTCACTGTGAAATTATACTGGGCTTAACTCAAGAGTTGTAAGTGCTCTTCATAAGAAAGACTTCTGGTCTAATGCCTTCTCTTACCTTCTTACACTAGACTATTTAAGACCTCTCCAACAGCATCCAGATATAAAGATGTACACAGCCACATACAGATATAGAAAAAAAGAGCACTTGTCTTGTGAAACAGAACTCTTATGAAGAGCTGAAAGAAGTAACTTCAACTTTCCTCCCTTCACTGGGTGGAGAAGAGGTCACTTTGCTCATTTTCCTGTTAGTGAGGGGCTTGTACCAATTCATTAATGATGTAGTAGTTAATATGAACCTACTTGCAGATGAAGAAAAATGTGACCACGAGCATTTATAAACAGTGGGAAATCATACTGAAATGCAAGAAAATAATTATGATTTTGAGAGACAAAGGTTAATGCACTGAATGGTATTGGGTTTACCACTAATTTACTATTACGACGTGTTACTAGGTACAGGAACCTATCTAAGCAACTGTGTAACTTAACCATATTAAGGGTGAAAAGAAGGAAAGAAAGAAATGAGCAAAACCAGTGTAAAGACTGGGAATGACTGTCCAGGAGGAACTACTTTGTAGCTGAATTTTCAAGGTTTTAGCTTGAAAATTTGGCTAGTGCACTCAGATCAGTAACACAATTAAACAAAACAAAAAAAAAATCACAACTCTCTCATGGACATGAAAACACAGAAATGCAGAAAGAGTCTTAAAAAAAAAAAAGGTAGATGTAAGAATGCTGGAGTAAAACAAAGACTACTTAGACAAAGTTTAAAAAAAGGGGTTCCTGACAACAAAATTCAGAAGAGTTGTATAATGACCTCCCACAGGAAATGCTGAAGAGTCCATGACTTGGGAAGCTTACACCTAGACTGGATAACAAAATATACATTAGGAAGCACTCTTACACTGGCAGAGATGTGGAATAGATGATTGTATGGATCTTTCCATTTGTAACTTGTATAGCTTTCCAGCTGACATAATTTCCAAGGTCATCAAGAAACCACAAAAAAATTATCTGCATCTTCTAAAAAAAGTAAAAGCAAAAATACCAGCTATACCAGATTGCAAAGAAGAACACTGGAAGTGATTTAACCTTGCCATATGATCAAAATACCCAAAGGAATACAGAAAAATAGATTAAGACACAATTACTGCTGCATTTAATGTCTTCTCTTTTTCCACTTTTTTCCCAGTTCTGCATCATCGGCAAGAGTGAGCTTAGTCTGCAGTAGACTTTTTAGCTTCCTGGGAGTGGGTTTGATCTAACAGGTTGGACTTGAGTTGCAGAGCTTGCCACATGGATATTTTTCATTTCAGCTAAATGTTAATAGGATTGTATTTAATATCTAACATTAATACAAATAAATATTATCCATCCTGTAATAAAGGTGATACATGTCAGAATACTGCCCTTAGATCTGCTTTTGGACTACTGTTGTATGTATGAACTCTTCTGCAAAAGAAGTCCTTTGGGCCAAGTGAAAGATCTACAATGTACGTAGAAATGATACAGGGAGAAGTGGAAGCGGTAATACAATATTAATAAGCAGAACGAACCGCGACACAAGCACATTACTAATCTATTCAAGGCTTGTCTAGCCAGGAAAGCTATACAGGATGAGGGAAATGTTTAAACCACCACAGTTGCTGAGTATAACTTACTGTGTATTTGGTCTTATTTTGTATTTAGCCAAAAAGTTGAGGTTGTTTTTAATTTCTTGGCTCAGTTCAAATTACTTCCAAAGCAGTACACCTCAAAACAGAAAAGGGCATGTTTCTACTCAGAGGAGAGTCTCACTCAGGGAATTCTACCAGTATAATTACAGCTGTTTAAATACAGCAGTGCACTGGCTAACAGCACAACTGCAAAACAGCCCTGTATAGACAAGCCCTTACTGTTTTCTCACATATAATATACGAATAAGTCTATTTCCTTTCATCACAACGGTGTTAATTAATTACAGCAGTTTAGATAACAGAACATGCATTTTTTTCACATGAACATTAAATCTCAGCAGATTTTTTTTTTTTTTCAGATGGGGCAGTTTTCTTAAGCTTTTTTCAAAAAATTGCTTGGTTTAGCAGCCCCACAGTATGATAGCTCTTCCTTTAGCTAAGGGTGATTTGTCTTGCATGGAAATACTGTTGAAGTTGTTGTTCACCTAAGTCATCTGGTAGGATCATTAAAAAAAGTGAGTTGGCACTAACCAGAACTGAAATTGCTGCTGCGGCTGCTGCCACCACTCAAACATTCCCAGCTTCAGACATCCCAGCTGCACTGAAGCCAGGCTGGCACACAATGGGTAACCAGTAACTAGGTAATGTGCCACACACACAGGAGACTATGGAAAAACAAGACTTCTGTATTTATTCTTTAAATGAGCAGACCATGGTCAACAAAGTTCTGAGGTCAAAATGCTTGACGTGGACTTAAAAAAAAAAATACAGTTAAAGCAAAGATGTTCCATATTATTTTACCTCTTTGGTCATTGTCTGAAACACGATATTAAGAGAATCTACAGAAATTATTAAAAATGGCACTGAAATTCAAACACTTGGTTACAGCTACCACTACCCCTTCTGGAAGAAGATAAAAACTGGGACCAGTATAAGGATGGCCACCTCAGATGTGAAACAGTATAGTTTTGAACCATCTAATGGCTCAAAAGTTAGAATATTATTCAGGCGGACAAACAAAAAACACAGACTTGGAGGACTGAGGAATGCCTGAAAGAATACAAAAGATCATCATAAAAATCTCTCTTGGTAGGTCTTGGGATAGGCTGCTTTTTTAAGAAATGAATTAAGAAAAGCAGAAAAGCTGACTTGATTTACTGTTTTTTTGTGACTTTATTAGACACATACATTAAAAGTGTAGTTAGCCATCTAACTTTAGGTATTTCAGGCTACCAAATTAGCACCCTGGCTATTTATGTATTAGTAGCTGTAAGTTGCCGTGTGGAGAAAAGTAGTGCACATAGTCACCAATACCCTTCCTGTTTGTTTCTATATGGAGGCTAAGATTGGACTGTATTGGTATCTCCCTTAAATGTCACAAGAAAACTTATGACATTTTTGTGAACTGAAAAGATAGGGGTGAAGAAAGCTTACTTGAAACAGGATTACAGTCTTGCACAGATTTAGAGAAACAATCTTGGAATCTGCCTCCAGAAACGCAAATTGGAGTTTTCCAAGGAGTCTAACAATTTCAGAGTACAGACTGATTTCTCTGGGATTTAGGTATTTAGCTTCCAGACTCTTTCCAAAAACTCAGCTGTAAAGGAGTACCACATTTATTTCAAATTACAATAGGGAAGACTGCAGCTTCCAGAGATTCCTATCTGGAAGGCTCCTGCTAATGCTTCTCGGCATATGAAGCACACTTTACAGATGAGGTACAGGTACCTCCAAGGGATGCACAATTAATTTCATGGCCTAAATACCTGAAGGTCACAGCAGCAAACCAGCTCACTGATGTGAGGTTTGGGAGTTCTTCAGCAGGGGATGGGGAGGTGAGCTGTAACAGGGGGGGGAGTGTGTGTGTGTGTCACTTTATAACTGAAATCCACAAGGGTAGAGTAGGAGAACTACACATTGTAACTAAGAAAACCTGACATACAGTATACCTCTTGTCCAAGACCAAGTAATAGAGGATGATATACAGGAATAGTCAATGCAACTATACAGTCTGTAGATAAGGCACTATGGTTTTGTCAGCATAAGTCCTTATGCAAGCACACTTCTAATGGGAATGCCTTTTCCCCATTTTTGCTACACTTCTGTTTTGTAAACATGAAGTATATTCTCATTCACAATTGTGCTGGACCTCTGTCTATGAACTAAACAGATTCAACTATAAGAGGACAGATAGATACTTATATATCTCTGCTACTCTTTTTCTGCTCCACCAGCTGAAGACTCAGGCACATTATCAACAACTAATTCCACTTAGACCGTGACAGTGTATTATTTATGTATATGGTAGTCTCACTTTTTTCTCTCCTCCCTCCAATTGCGAATTCTTTTTCCTTAAAATTGCTGTACCTCTTACTGGTGCTCTTGATGCACTGCAAATCACAGTCACAGGCAACACACAAGTAACCCTGTTACCTGCAAGTACAGGTTAGTATCGCATTGGTCTGTTTTGCTAGGCTTTGGTTGAAGGTCAGGTCAGACATACTTGAGTGCGTGCTTGAACTGGAAGACAAAGTACTTGAAAGTTCCCGTCTATGAACTGTACACAATCTTGAACTAGATGTGAGATATAAAGGATGAAACTTCCCTTCCACCTGTCCTGTCCTTGCTTTTTTCCCCCTTTGTTTTTGATTAAACCGTATCTGATGCCTGCTTCCCTAAGCAACCAATTAAAAAAAGTGACAGAAATCCATAAGCTTTCTGGTAAGCTTCATGTGATCACAGATGGGAGTTCATGATGTTTTCTCCTGTACCCACTTTGCATGTTCAGTGGCATTTTACTAGCAGGAAAAATACAAATAAAAACAAATAAAAAAACCCAAACCCAAACCAACAGAGAACTCTCTGCACTTAAATGGAGGGAGTAGTTTTAATATTCATTCTACACTACTGCTTTTAACCTGTGCTCCTCCTTTGCTTTTTAAAATTAAGTTTTTGGGGTTTGTTTTTTGTTGTTTGTTTTGGTTTTTGTTTTTTGTTGTTTTGTTTTTTTAAATCACATCTGGATGCTTGCACATAAACCTGAAATGTATCTTGAGAAAAATACCAATTGTAAAAAATACTGTGTTCATGAAAAAAGACAGAATTCAGAAGCAGAAATCAAGCAATTTGACTAAAACTATCTACAGAATCAGTGCCAATGCTGTGGCAAGAACTAAGCAATGGCGTATGACTGGCAGCAGTGTTTAACTTCAGAGTAGCAAAAATTTGAAGAGTAGGAGCAATTTCATAATTGACATGTTATAGCTCAGTTTCACTATTTGCAAAATAGGTAATTCCTCAGAGTTTATCTGAGAATGAAATAGATATTCATAGCTGTAAAAATAATTTTATGATTAATAAAATATATAATATTATATTTACTTAAATTAGTTTCATGCTAAGCCTACACAACTAATTTTAGGGATATAAATGTGCAACTGTAACTTCCTCCCAAGCCAGGGAGCATTTCCTAATATTTGTTTTAAAATTAAAATGCCAAATGGATAAATGAGTTGACAGTACTATTTTTTATCATGTGGTTCTGTTGCACTTTTGGTTTCCTTATTATGTTATGAACTCCTTAAGACAGAGGAAAATTAAGACGCAGTCCCTATGTACAATGCATTATACAATCCCAGAGCTTAGTATCAACTCAGGGCACAACTGTTGAAGTGTACAATTTTTTATTGCTCTTTTTTCTGAAATTTGTATTTCAGTAAACAGGACAGCTGGAAATTGGTATTCAAGAATAAACAATTACATGTACATACAAGTCTCCATAATAAATGGAAATGCTGAAAAGTTAATTTAAGGAAGAAATGACCCAGAGAAGTACCCAAAACTAGGTGACCTTAGGACTTTTTTTATCAGACGGGATACTCAAAGTGTACAAGGAGCATAGTATTTAACACCTGTGAGGATATTTCCAAGATGACTGGAAACCTTCAGAACATCTCACGATCCCTGTGAGGAGTTTGTGCCAAAACACTTAAGGGAAAAACAGTCCTTTCAATTTTAATTCTTTTTTTCCAAATATAATTTTTTTGAAAAAGAGCAAGCTACAGAATAATGTTAATAGAGCAGGCTGACTGTTACTCAGAAGACACTCTCAAAGTAATGTATCAATGGAATGAGCTACTTGACTCTCCTGCTACCTTCAGAAAGCGAAAATATTAACACTACTCTGAAAAGAATTAAGTTATTCATGCCGTTAACTTCTAAGCCTCAGGAATCTGCTGTAGACAGGGATTAGTTGAGTGCCATAAGCACCCTGCTTCTGACTGGCAGATGTTATAACCGCACCAGAGTAGTCTGAAATAAGTCCGTTGGAGTCTAGAAGAACTTACTTTCAGAAATGCTGCATACTTGCAAAGGGAATGTCTGGACTGTAAAAAGTAAGTAAATAAAAGCTACAGACTTAAGTTTTTATATTGGAATAGAATGTAAATAACTGAAGCCAATCCTGTGTTTTTAAAAAAATACAGTAACATTATTTATTAAATGCTGGTATAATAAAGTTATGCTATGTAGCAAACAGCTTACTTAAAGCAGATGGTTTTATATATATTAGAAATTAGTTGTCTACAATGCTTTTGCAAGCTCTATTATCCATATTTTATTTAATAATGTGAGCTAGGTAATGGATTTCCTTTTTGTTAATGTAAATAGATCTGAGACATTTCTGGTGGTGAGGGTAAAATGGTGCAAGAAAAGATCCATAAATTAACACACTGGCAAAAAATCCACCTGCTTGAGAAACTCAGAGGGGAGTTTGAGGACTTCCACCTGGAACAGAGCTTCCTTGCATCAAAGTATACACTTGAAATCATGACACTTTGTGTCAACACGTAACTCTGTGGAGAAAGATCTGAAGAGGGTTTTACTCTCCAGAGTAAGGCCACAAACCCCATGACTTGTACTACCTGGTCTGATGTGCAGCCTCATTCACAGAGTCTCTCTCTGCTTGGTATTGCACACGGATCTTTATGGTTCAAGGGGTGTGGTACAAAGGGCGTCACGAAGTAGTAAAAACACTGGGAATACTTTACTGCTCTTTCTTCTGATACTAACAGAGGTTGGCTGGAAAACAACAATTCAAGTGAACGAGAAAAGTTTATATTCTGATTTGTGGAAACTGTAATGAAAAAATACACACCAGGTGATATAAGGCAAATTCTACAACAAGTGATAAAAAGTTATATGCAGAAAGTAGCCATTAGTTCCGGGATGCTATGAGTTACAGCAGCCATGCTGATACCTATGGTATCAATTCATAGTTTCTCCAATAGCTTTATTTTAAGCACACTCAGTTTGTGTTTGCAAGGCATTTTGTGTAACACTCCCTAAGGTGCCTACTTCATTCTTCATTTAAAGGAAGTCTTCTGTCCTTATGTTAAGGTGTTGGTCATGCCAATATGCACAAAAAGAGGGGTAAAAAGCACATAGGCCTTTGCTACTTTAGCAGCCTGTTTCTAATCAGTCTCCTCAAACATTTGGCATGGACTAAGCTTTCACAGAATAGCCAATCTCCATGAAAGCATTTCCAGAAAATCTGGCACAATTTACACAGAAAGGGGGGGGGGGGGGGGAAGTTGTTTTATTGCAAAAACTGATTAATGCTGCTTTGAGGGGGTTCTTCCTGTGTATCAATGTATTTTTCTGCACTGCCAAGTATAGTTAGAGCACAACTTTGCTTTCCTCATTCAGGTAGAGGAAATAAATGGGAATTCCACATCAGGTCTACACTTCCAGTGTTTTGATAGCACACCTACCTTAGCCAACAGCAAAGAGAAAGCATGTTTCTAGCTATCCTAACTGAGCTGACAAAAACCTTAACATACTTGCAGTTAAATCGGCAAGAAGACAAAGAATAATTATTCTGGATAGATAGTATGAGTGACACATCCATTCAGAAAGTCAGCAAACTCATTGACATAGACAAGACCCAAGCAAAGGATACATGCCTACCAGGATTAAACCCTTCTTAACAAGAGTAACAGCTAGAAAGCTTTACCTGAGAGCACTTCACTTGTGTCAGTAACCACGGTATCCCTGTAATTGCGCACATAAACAGAGCAGTCCCTCCATATGGCATTTGCACAGTTCGGAGCAACACAACTGAAGAAAGATGTTAGAGGTGGACTTGGCTTCACAGCACTCAGACAAGACTCCGTGGAGCCCGTTTACAAAGCCACCACTCTCCAGTTGTCCTTTCTGCCAGAGGCTGCCATTCTTAGAGCACAGTCAGCAGAAGACACTGACTGTACCTCGGTGACTTCCTTACAAACCATGGTGTCTCATATAATCTCATGTTTATCTGTGCTCGAACCTCATTGATAGGTTTTACACTAACATGGTATTAGCATGTACTCATTTCAGTACAGTACGTAGGAAAAGGTGGATTGACCAAGACGTCGAGTTTTTTGCTAAACTTTAACTTCAGCAAACATTAGCACTTTGTCTCCCCAAGACTTTAAAAATCTCAGAGAATAGAATGTTTTATTTGGGCGCGGTTATAAAAGTCTGTGGAACAGCTTGTGGAGCCTTGAAACAACATGTAAACTACGACCAACAAAGATAAATGGATGGTATGATTCCTCTGAATTTGGAGAAAGGGTTTAGTTGCCATATCTCTGTCAGACTAAATCACCGTTTTACCAGTGACTACTGGAAAATCATTGTTAAAACAGCTGATCAAATAGGTACTTAGAAGAGGAAAGAAATGGACATTTCTCAAGACCCACCTTCATAGCAAGCAATACCAACATAATATAGTTACTAGAAATATTGCAAGATCCAAGCATCGATATAAGAATTAAACAATACAAGAAGTACTGGTTTATGTCTTACCTGAAAGTATTTACAAATACACTTACAGGCACAGAAACCCATATAAATATTAAAAATTTATTTCTTGAAAAAATCCAAATATTGTTTCTGGGGTTTTTTTGTTTCTTTGTTTGTTTTTAAAAAGACATTTGAAGTGTTTTCAGGTACTGAGTAACATACCAGATATATTTCTAAAGATTAATATTGTTCAATGAATTTTTAATGGTATTAATGTCAGCTGCCGTAGTGACATTCAGAAAATGCAGCTGAAAGATTCATCCATCCTTCAGGGAAAGTCTGCTCCCAGTTTCAATGCAGTCAGTGGCAGGTTACTGCTCTTTAAAACAAAGAACACAACAGTCAGCCTCTGACCTCAGGCAGCCACTAAATTGCACGTCAATGGCCATACTTTCCAAACGCAAAAGAGCATTGTGCAGTGTGGTAGGGGCTCACAGCAGCCGAGCTGTGTCTGCAGAACACAGCTAGGACATCAATGGGAACATGCATCCATGGCATATACAGCTAACAGGCACTATAGGAAAACAATGAGTTGAACACAGATACTGCAGGATGCATACTGTTCTGGAAAGAAGCAAACAAAGCGAAGGAGAGCAGAAGTATACGATGTAAACTATCTGCCAGGCTATAAGAAGGGAGAGCATGGATGAAATAGAACCTGAGGACCATTTCAGAAAGAATGAGAGTCTAAGATTCAGTTGGGAGCTTATGATAGACCAGCCAGGCTGCATTTAAGCAAGAACAGAAATAATTATATTATCTGTGGGGCACCACAGGAAACTAACTTCTCAGACATCAGTGGCAGAATAGACATTCCCAGAAGTGCTCAACCTAAACACTTCTGGATGTCCTACGTGGATTTTTCACCGGTCGCTAAAGGGAGGGCAATACTTCTAATGAAGAGGGACTTAAAATAAAAGCAGCCAGGCTTTAGACTGAGCAGAGTTAAAGCAGAGGCATGTGTTGGAACAGCAGCCTCCAACAGAGGTGGTGAAGACAGCCGGCGAATGGCAGCCTCTCAGACTGCTGCAGCAAGATGTGCAGAGGCTTGCCTGTCAGCTCCTTAACACAGTACATTTGAAACTGAAGATTCAGCTAACTAGTGAATGTAGTATTTTATAACAAAAGAATCGAGAATCTAAATGCTGAGAAGGTTCAGAAATTCCTTAGATTAAAATGATGACAATAATAATAATAATGGCACAACACTAGGTCTATCAAGATTAATTATTACTTGGGCAAAATAGTTTACTCTATGTACTTCAGATTTTTCATATTTTATAAAGCTTATTATACACTAATCAATTTTCTTATTGTTTGCTCGAAAGAAAAACACCTTGAAAAAAGCAAAAAGCAGAGTGTCCATGAAATCACAATGCTGATAAGGGAATTGGCATAGTCTCTGAGGCTCCTCTCAACTAAAAAAATAAAATAAAAAAAGTAGTACGTTTCAGGTTGACAGCATCCCACTAAATTAAGCATTTATTACTGCCCTTACTCAAAGCACATAAGACAAAGCTCCAGCAATTAAAAACAAGTTTACTTTGAATATAGACCATAAACCCGAACTCCCCTGATGATTGATTGCATTGCATAATTGTGGCTCTTAAAAGACACAGTCAATAAGACCAAAAAGACATGGTTTGTGCAAATTATGATTCCTCATGACTTGCACAGACCCCTGAACCCTGAAAGCCATGCTGATTATACCAGGATAGTTTTTATGAAATGAGCTTGACATTCTCGTTTTATTTCATCCACAATTTTCATCTCCATCAAGACCAATCACTGTCTGTTAAAGAATAATTTATTCCTGTGTCAAGCCCTTTTGTTATTCTTTAGGAGATGAGTCATCAAGGGAGAGTAGCTCTCTTAAATCTTTGCTTTATCAAGATAGTGAACTTGTTGTAGTCAAGAAAGCATGATGTAACCATGAGGCACAGATAAAACCTGGACAAAATTCAATGCAAAATAAATTATTAATTGATTTTAGATTAAACAGGCATTAATATAGTATTTTTTTCAAGAGAACCAAGTGCCAAGGAGAGAGGTTAGATCATGTGCCCTAGAGTTAAAGTCTCTCATCCTAAGAACCTCAGCCAAAGCTACAGAATTACACTATTATCAAACAATATAGTTTCAGCCAAAGAGAAACATGGCAATGTTGAGTTTATGAAAGAGCTAATTCTTTAAAAAGAAAACCTAAAATTTGCTAAAATCTACTATGAGAGTGGAAACTCTCCTGTACTGCCACCTACTTTAAAGACATGCTGCATAAATGGATGCATTAATATGAGTACATTTATTTCCCACATCCTTTATTGTTACCTACATATCAGAGCAGAGATAAGGACTTGGTCTAATTACTCCCATCTCTCTTGCTTTGTTGATAGCTATACCCTGTTCAGAAGATGCCAGACAGAACATTACTTTGGAACACTGGGCAGTCTGGATTTTCAATAACAGCCAAGTCTACTCCATGATTCATAGCAGATAAGGTTTTCAAAATACCAGAGCCCTTTGGACAGCTGCCTAAGTAATTGCTTTTAGATTATTATTACTACCACAGTAAACCAGCATATTCATTTAATAGGTCAAGTGATCAGTCTTCAAAAAGAACCAAAAACTAATCAGGATGAGAATTGGTAGAAAGTAGAGGGGCCTTTTTAAAAAAATTAATCCTACCTACTTTCATGGTGGCTATACAACTTCAGACATGCCTCTCAGACATGTTCTCTAGTGCACTCAGTCTAACAAAGACCACTATTTTGATATAAAGAAACAGACTTTGAGATCGTCAGGTTTTGAATTATATATGTAATTCAAGTAATCCTTTGGGGAAACAACATCCTTTTCTCTGGAACACTGCCAGAGAAAGCAGGGCTCAAAGAAATAGGAAAATATGAAGAAAAACATGGGAAAAAAACATATTTAATATCACACCGTTAACAAAGGAAAACAGATCAGTACAACAGCAACAGAAAAAGTGCATGCCATTGCTAAAAAAATCTGGATTTCTCATACATTCAAAACTGGAGGCAGGGGGGAAAAAGAGGGGAGAAATATTTTAGAGAGGCTGATAAAGCTCTAAAATAAAATATTCCAAGAGCCAAAAAAGATAGTACAGCAGTCCATTTAGACTACAACAAGGTGAGGACAAAGCTAGAATATTACTGACCAACAGTTTATGAGAAAAAAATGGCCAGACTCTGGAGGTTCAAATCAATGGTGCAAAGACGGAAAAAATGATATCCAGATACTTACAGAGCGGAATGTGTCAGCCTCATTTCCCAAAATATGATTCTGCAAATAATTTAGCTTAAAAAAAAAATAATAAAAAAAATAATCCAAACAATGGCTAGTTCTTTCCATCGGCAAATACTTTTCCTACAGAGAACCTTCTTTTAACTAAAATAAAAAACAGCTGTCTTTTTTCCAATACAAGTGATGTTTTAAAGGGGTAAGTAATATATAGTAGATACAGAGTATTTTGTGTTTTCAAAACACTGTATAAACACTAACTAATGCTCAGAACAACCCTGTAAAGGTAGAGAAATAGACACAAATAAGACTAATTTCTTTTCTAATTAAATCAAGCATGGGAAGAGAAGGATCACCGAGTTTCTCCTTGCCCTGGGACAAATAAACTACGTGCTCTTACTACTCTTCCTTTTAAAACAATTAGCCACTTGGAATCTCTGCTGTCTCTAATGGCTTTCTGCTCCACCTCAACTGGAATTCAGGCCAAGAATCTTACACATTAAAAAAGGTCCAAATAATCCTGTTGTAATTCTTGAAAGCTACATGCCACAGAAGACAACTGACTAGACTGCAGCTTTAGAAGGCTCAAAGATACTAAATTCCCATGTGTTTTTGCTCCTGTCCTGCAGCTACCCCAGCATAAAGCTCTGTAATACATTATATACATTGTCATTTGGGACCTAAAAGGAAAGCGCTTTATCTTTTACTTTTGTTCAGCTTCAATATACTGATTTGCCTTTTCCTAAATAAATTTAAAATTTTTTCCTTGTGCATGGAATCCACTCATCACCAATTGGTTCACAAGCTTTAAGGAAGTGGAAAATGGGACCACTTTTAATTATTTTTTTTTTCCAAAATACAAACAACATCTATTTTCTGGAATGGTTAAAAAACCCCTGTACGTTTCCCAACACTCGTAAAAACTTTTCAACAGAATCACATGACACTAGTCCA
The DNA here is from genome assembly GCA_008921705.1 of Burhinus oedicnemus. Classification (NCBI taxonomy): domain Eukaryota; kingdom Metazoa; phylum Chordata; class Aves; order Charadriiformes; family Burhinidae; genus Burhinus; species Burhinus oedicnemus. The sequence goes on from VFFE01006558.1 coordinate 955,329, forward strand.
ATTTTCATTCAGCCACAGAACACTTGGAAAATGTACTAAAATCTACACTGAGCTTTTTAATAAAAATATGAATTCATTTCATACTGGTAACTTCAGCTTTCATATAAAATCTCACTAAGAGCATCTATAGGCTTACCTCAGTAAACATCGATCATTTGCAAGATGAGTTATATGCTCAAATGTTAGTTTGTTTTAATGTTTTACTGTGTTAACCTGTGAGTCCTAATATAAAAAAAAAAAATTTACTGTCTTTTATTACTACTTGTCTTTGAAGCTTGCCTTCTGCATCCAGCTCTGTCCCCCAGTCTTCTGTTAAAAAAGAGCAAAAATTTTTCAGATTATCTGTAGGAAGAGCTCCGTCTACTCTGATTTTCATCTCCTTCCATACTTTGCCCTTACAGCAGTGCAGCACTGGAAGCAGAGTACTGAGCTCAAGCATCTCTATGCCCCTCCCTATCTCTGTATTTTATAGATGTCTGAAAGCGACTGCTTAGACGGTGGTACCACAATTATTAAAACCATATCTCAACACCACCAGACCCCTAGTAGAACCAATTCCATCTGGATTGGGCAAGGTCACATGTCTGTATTTCCAGTGAATAATCCCGAAGGAATGATAACAGTATTTATACCAGCTTGTACCTTTATACTAACTACTGGAGCACAGACAACAGATAATCAGGCATAAAAGTAAGGTAGTTCAGGCATTACCTGATCTGGTACGAAGCATGCTGGTAAAAAATGAACATGTCAAAATATTTTGGACAACACTAAACAATGACTATAATTTTTTTCTTCTGTTTCCTTCCTCTCCCTCTCCCTCTTTCTCTCCCTCCCTCCCTCTCCCTTTCTCTTCCCTCTATGCTTTACAGGGCTTCTGAAGTTAAATTTACTGTGTCGCCAAACTGCAGTCTAGGACCCAACTGAATGTGCACTGCAATACTAAAATTCAGCCATTGCCTATTAGAGTTCCTAACTGCAATGACAGCTTTGTAAGTGCATGGTATATATCAGCAAACCAGAAGACACTGTGAGCCCTATTGTTCCCATAGCTCTGATAACTTACTTTGCAGGTTACATTAATATGACAGAGAGCTTAAAAAATGCTAGTATTGGCACTGCTTTGTTTGGTTAAAAAAAAAAACACAACAAAAAACCCAAACAGGTTTAAGAGTAAGGTTCTGATATATAAAAAATAACTTCCCTTTTAAACATAGCAACATGAATCCAGGAAAAGCTTAAGACTTCAAATGAAAGCGAGAAATAAAGGAGGAAAGATAAAACTGTTCCAAGGAAAAATGATTGTAAATCCTCATCTAGTCAACTAACATAAAATCATGTGATCTTTATTAGTCTACTACTAAGAAATCAATATTTGTTGCCAGCAACTATTGATCAAGCAACAACATCAATTACTTTTTTCATGTCACCCGGTCTTAGATAAAAGTATTCTATCTACTAAGACTAAACAGAACCCTCTAAGCAGTACTATAGAAACTACAGCTTTCAGAAGCTTTAGGACTATATTTTTTCAAAAGCATGCCGACAAAAAAAGAGTCATCAAAAAAAATGAACATAAATAAGCGTATTATTTTTATGTTTGCCAGGTTATAAATGGATATGTTTCCATTAAAATTTGAACATATTGCCAGGTTTGCAAAAAATGTTTCTTGGAACATGACCTATGAAAGAACTGTATTCTCTGTCCTTTGCATTCTCTTTTTACTTCAGTGTTCATTTTGTTTCAGCCCAATAAGAAGCAATTTTTTGGTGTGGCTTATAAAAATTTTCACTAAATGAGGAAGATTTTGATTTGTATTGACAAATTACATTATTATATTGCACTAACTTCATAATCATAATCAATGTACTTGGTGCATAACCATAAATTGTGTACTTTTTATTAGATTTGCTAACTAGGAGGTTACAAGGTCTTTATCTTTCTGCATATAAAATTTTATGCATGAAATGCAGCAGCACTGAAAGTAAAACACTTGGGTTAGTACCACTAATGACTGTAGCAATGCTAAAATGTCCATGACTTCGCTCTGGTCATAAAGGTCTCATTTTATCTAGATCAATTGTTTTTCATCATTTCTATTAAAATGCCAAAGAGAAGTTAGTATACCACTGGACCAAACAGAACGAAGTTAAATTTCAAAGCCATTTATTCTCTTATAAGGAAACAAGAGTATTTGGTAGAATAACATCAAAACATTCAGTTATATTTTCTTCTCTGCTTAAAATACTTTGCTTTCCATTTTAAGATGCCATAGCACTCTGACTGTAGGCAATGAGAAGAAACAGTAGTGACACTGGGGCTAGGAAACTACTAGACATATGACATTTGCAAATTACTATTGGGAATCTAGCTCAGAATGACCAGAACCAACAACATTCAGATAGCTCTCAAATGCTACAGCAGGAATAAGTTACTGAAGAGGAGGAGATTGCAGGAGACTGCAGGACAGCTCATAGGGAAAAGGTAAAGGTATCCTCATGTGGTCTATTATCTCTTACGGTCAGCACAGTAGTAATCCAACATAAAATCTAAAGAAACAGCTGTTTGCAAAATAGTAATCTAATACACTGGAATTTCAGCAAAACTCAACCTGGCCATCAGCACTTCTGAGTTCTCCAGGAAAAGCACTCCTCACAATGTCAAAATCTGCTGCGGAAGCTTGACTTTTCAGAGTACTCTGCAGCAAAAAAGCAATTCCTAAGGCAAAACACTTAACCATAAGTTCTCCAGAAATCTTACTTTTATCATTATGATTTTAAGAACTATGTAATCCTCAGGAACTCTAAATCAATGGGTGCACAACCAGGAGAGGTTTCGAGTCAAAGCACAGCGCTGCATTATGGCTAGACCAACACCACCTGGGATCACCCTGCTAGCCTTAGCACTATTGCTCATTGTATTTAGTTATTACACTGGCTTAATTGTGACTATTCATTTGTTACAACATCACACTAATTAATCACAGGACAGAAACATGCTGTTGTGCCAACAGAATCAGCCCCTTTCTCCAAGCTCTCTCAGTTGCAGCCTCATACAGTCAACCCTGCAAGAGGCAGGCTTCCTTCTTTTACGGAAGACTATCAGTGAGAACTCCGGAGGACCGTGCGCAACCTTGGGAGTGTAACATAAATAAAAAGACAGAGATAGAGAAGAGGGAGATGGGCACATGTAAAAAGCAAAAGGATCATGGGCAGCAACAATAAATTAGCAACTGCAAGAGGGCTGAAAGAAAGGGCTAATGAAAGCTGAGAACACACATGGCGTTTAGTAAAGCTCTAAGAAAGAGACCGAGAAGCAGAAAAGCCTACCCAGAGGCAAACTGTAAAATTCAATAAACATCTGCTGATTGAGCCTCCAGGCTGTATATACAACTATTATGAGGTAGGAGAAAAAGGACTGCCAACAGTTTTGCTAACAATTTATCTTCAAATATATAAAAAGGAGACACCATGGTCTAAAAATCCTATTGTGTCACGGTCACCTTTTTTTAATCTATTCTCTCAAAATTACTAAATCACAATGTCTCTTCAAGCAATGCCATCAAATCTGCTTAAAAGCTGGAACACTATCATTCTTAAAAAGTGAAACTGTCCCAACTCAGCCTACCATTAAAATCCTCTAAAAACCTTTTCTATAAAATGTTTTTTTAAGTGTAATTTCATAACCATGCCCCAATAAGACACATTCCTCTCTGCAAGACCAAGCCAGGCAACTGGAACCAAATTATCAGTTCGACTAACAAGATTTCTGATAGAGCATGTGACGTAACATAATAAACAAACTGAAATGCAAGTTCTCATACACTACAATGACAGAATTGCATCAGTAATGGTGTACTGCTTACTTTAGCTCCTCAAATGAAATGCACTATAAAGTACAAAGCATCACTGTCATTGCAATGGTACTGGCATTTAAAACTTAACACAAAGCTCACTCTCTTACTCTATCAGTTGTTCTATTTACCTTTGCTGTACAAAAGACAGGGGTATTACACTTTGGCCTAAATAACACCCACTAAATCTTGGAAACTTGGTCCTTTAACCATTCCAGGACACGTCAGACAGACATTTTAAGGTTACCCACTGTTCACAATTCCCATTCGCCCAAATGAAAAATGCAGCTTTAGATGTAGCCTAGTTGGATGGGGGAAAAAATACATCTAGACAATACTTAAAAATGGAACTAGAACTGGACTGTGAATTACTTCATTGACTCTAAAAGACCACATAAATCCATCATTTTAATTTCTCAGTAATCCAATGGCAAACTTGTTTTTATCATGTATTTTCAGTTGTAGAAGAAAGGAACTGGAAATCCACAGGTGGTACAGAACAGCTAAAAAACCCTTTCAAAAATAGTTCTTGAATTCCTGAGTCCTCTTATGTCTTTATCTACATCTCTTATAAGTAGGGAATATTTTCTCTTTTTTAAAAAATAAACATTTTACATTCTAACTTCCCATATACATAGATACCATAGATATTGTGTTGTTCTGCAGCAACTTCATATTGCTTGTTTGTGCATTTGCCATTTTTTTCACACTAAAAGCCATTAAGCTCTGTGAGGATGCAAGAAAAAGAAAGAGACCGCATGAATGTAAGAGCATAGATTGAGTTTAAACAGTCAAGAGGTACTCTGCTGTTAGATTTATAACTCAGCTGTCAGAATGATGCCCTGAAACCCCTTTGAAGTCATGAAACAGCAATAATGGCAAATGTTCACAAACGAGAAACTCATTTAACTTCTTGTGCTAAGTCTGAGGTCCATTGCCTCTAGCCATCTTCCACTTCTTTCTGCCCCTCTCCCAATGGATGTTAACTCCTGTTCTCTGCTTTCCCCACACTGTACAGTACTTCCATCCCGATTGTGCCAAGTACAAAATCGAGAGTTCATGTAGCTGTGACAGAACAGCGGTGTTAAGAGACAGTCTCTTCACTGGGAAAGGAGAAGGGGATTACTGATTTTTAACTTTGTTTAAATCCATTAGGAGTTGTGCTTATAAACTGTGAATTAACCAGAGTATGTATGGATTTTGATCACTGCTTCTTGCTGCTTTTTGATTCCTGCTTCTCAGAAATGGTGTCCCATTAGTTGCTGACAGCAACACACAGATATGCCAGATAGGTCTGTCATCTCCAGGGAACTTGATATTATGCAGTACTAAACAATTAGGACACCTATATCCATATCAGAAATTATTCAGATTCTTCTTAGATTGAAGTTACTATGAATGTCTTTGAACTGGAAGTTTAAATTCAAAGCTGATTTAGGCGAACAAACTGAGCTAGATTCTGGATTAACAGCAAATTCATGATCACTAGAAACTCCCATGTTACCACATTTCAAAAACAAAATCTAAATTTAAACTTTCCTACTGTGATTTCTGATCACAGAAAGTACTGCTTTTTCAGATCCTGATTGCTGAAGGCAGCAACGCATGTGACAGAATGTACATAATGTCAACATCTGGTAAGAACTAAAACTGCAAAATTCTTCCTTTGTTCTCTTGGAAGGAAAACTTTTTCCATGAAAAGCCACTAAAACTTACCCTAAAAATTAAGGGGCACAAAAAGGGACAGTGAAAAGGTCTTCCTCTTCTATTTTTTTTTTTTTTTTTTTTTTTTTTTTTTTTTTTTTAAGCAGTATAGGTCATCCTTTGTAGTAGTCTCCTGTTTGTTTTTTGTTTTTAAAGCAGAACCATGCAAAATCTACTAGATCCTAATCACACCATTCATTCTGTGGAATGAGATGAAACATCTAAATAAATGGACAATTTCTGATGTATTTCTTGTAAGGAATAAAACATGGTAGGATACTATTCTCTCTTGCCACTCCAAGACAAAGTTACTGACAGAATTAACTTACTAAATGTTCTTGCAAGTGAATATTTTGTTTATTCACAGAAAGTTCCCTAGTGCTTTTTTAATTTTTTTTTCCTTTTTGGTTCCAATATATACTATGCTCCTATCATCTTCAAAGGCACAATAGTTCATGCACTTACAGAAATATTATTTGATCACTCTGATGACCACAAAACGGTGGAGTCCTGGATCCTGAGAGGGGAGAAGAGGGCAAAAATCAAGATCACAACCCTAGACTTCATGAGAGCACACTTTGCCTTCTTCAAGTATCTCCTTGGAAAAGTCCCATAGGATAAGGTCCTGGAGGGAAAGAGGCTCAAGAAAGGTGGTTAATATTCAAGAATCACCTCCTCCAAGCTCAAGAGAAGTACATCCCTGCAAGTAGGGAGTCAGGCAAGAACGCCAACAGGCCTGCATAGATGAATAAGGAGCTCCTGGCAAAACTCGAACAGAAAAAGGAAGTGTGCAGAAGGAAGCAACAGCAGGTAATGCAGGAGGAATATAGAGATATTGTCCAAGCATGTAGGGATGAGGTTAAGAAAGCCAAAGCCTAGATGGAATTGAATCTGGCCAGGGATGTCAAAGACAAGAAGAAGGGCTTCTGTAAATAAACAGGTGACAAAAGGAAGGCTAGGGAAAACATGGGCCCATTGCTAATGAGGCAGAGGACCTGGTGACACATGACATGGATAAGGCTGAGGTACTGAATGCCTTCCTCACCTCTGTCTTTGCTAGCAAGACCTGCCCTCAGGAATCCCAGGCCCCAGAGACCAGGGGAAAAGGCTGGAGCAATGAAGATGTACCCTTGGTGGAAGAGGATCAGGTCAGGGAAGACTTAAGCAAATTGGATACATGTAAGAGCATACCCTGATGGGATGCAGCCACAAGTGCTGAGGAAGTTGGCAGATGTCATTGCGAGGCCACTCTTGATAATTTTTGTCAATCATGGTGACTGGAAGAAGCGCCCAAAGACTGAAGGAAAGCAAACGTCACTTGTATGTTCAAGAAGGGCAAGAAGAATCACCTGGGGAACTACAGGCTGGTCAGCCTCACCTCGATTGCAGGGAAGGTGATAGAGCAGCTAATCCTCGAAATAATTTCCAGGCACATTAAGGGCAAGAAAATCAACAGGAATTGGCAGCATGGCTTCACCAGGAGCAAATCACACTTGACCAACATGATCAGCTTCTACAGTGATGTGGTAGATGAGAGGACAGCAGTGGGTATTGTCTAGCTGGACTTCAGGAATGCCTCTGACAGCATCTCTCATGAGACCCACTTAAAGGAGCTGCTTATGTGTGGGCTGTATGAGCAGTGAGGTGGACTGAAAACCAGCTGAATGGCCAGGCCCAGAGAGTGGTTATTAGTACAACAAAGTCTGCTTGGAGGACAGTAACCAGCAGTTACCCAAGGGGTCATTACTGCATCCAGTGCTGTTTCATGTCTTCATTAACGATTTGGATGATGGGGCAGAGTGTACCCTCAGCAAGCTTGCTGATGACACCAAACTGGGAGGAGGGGCTGATACACCAGAGGGTCGTGCTGCCATCCAGAGGGACCTGGACAAGCGGGAGAAATAGGCTCACAGGAACCTCATGAAATTCAACAAGGAGAAGTGCAAAGTCCTGAACCTGGGGACCAGTACAGGCACCAGTCCATGATGAGGGCCATCCAACTGGAAAGCAGCTTTGCAGTAAAGGCCCTGGGGGTCCTGGTGGCCACAAAGTTGAACATGAGCCAGTAATATGCTCTTGCAGCAAAGGCGGCCAATGGTATCCTGGGCTGCATTACACAAAATATTGCCAGCAGGTCGAGAGAGGTGATCCATTCTACTCAGCACTGATAAGGCCACACCTGGAATGCTGGGTCCAGTTCTGAGCTCCCCAGTACAAGAGAGACATGGACATATGGGAGACAGTCCAGCAAAGAGCCTCCAAGATGATGAAGGGACTGGAGTATCTCTTGTAGTAGGAAAGGCTGAGAGAGCTGGGACTGTTCAGCCTGGAGAAGAGAAGGCTCAGGCAGATCTCATCAATAAATGCCTGCAGAGAGGGTGCAAAGAGGACGGAACCAAGCTTTTTCCAGTGGTGCCCAGCGACAGGGCCAGAGGCAACGTGCACAGATTGAAACACAGGAGGTTCACTCTGAACATCAGGAAACACTTTTTCAGTGTAAGAGTGCACAGGTTGCCCAGGAAGGTGGTGGACTCTCCATCCTCGGATATATTCAAAAGCCATCTGGACATGGTCCTGTGCAACCAGCTTCTAGGTGATCCCACTTGAGTAGGGGGCCGGACCAGATGACGTCCAAAGGTTCCTGCCAATCTCAACCATTCCGTGATTCTGTAATAGAAACTGATATCTCATTACTGAAGAATATTATCATGTAACATTCTGAATGAGATATGACACTTACCTATACCTCATTGGCACAAATTACTAAGTTTAAAACTCTTTAAACAAGACATAAAAAAAAGATTCAGCATAACACACAATACAGAAATACAGGAAGTTGAAGAAATTCTTACAGAAAGGAGAAAACCTACTTTCATGAAAAGCAATTAGCATATTTATTTCTGTTGCAGAAGGGGTAAGGTATTGAAATTCAATTGCATGGAGTTTCACAAAGAAAGATAATTACGGGTGTTCACAGGTATTCAGCCCTGCAGGATGTGAGACAGAATCTGTACATTTTAAAAAGCATGAAAAACAAGTTTTGTGGTTTGCAGAGACCTCTCACAGAGTAACTAAATTAATACAGATCTCCATGCCATCATGGCTTAACTGTTATGAATCAATATACTTTTTCTACTTTGCACCACAAGGAAGAGCAGCGGAGGAGGAGAAATAAAGAGATTCTATCAATTCTTAAAACCAGCACATCCTAAGACAGAAGAAAAGCATCACTGGAAATACTGTAACTTTTTTTCCTTCACGTATAGCAGTCACCTCAATATTGCTATCATACTGGTATTATTCACAGCAGTTAACTGACACATCATGCTACAGGCAGAGATAGATTTTCCCTCAAAGACTTAATTTATTTACTGATTTCATTGAAAGAAACTGTATGCTTATTTAGCATGGGCCAGACTTTCCACCAGGTTAGTTATACCCAGCAGAACATTGACTTCTGGTATACCAAGCATCATAAGAGAATCATTTGTTTCTACAGGAAGTAGATTACCACATGTAAAGAGAAAGAACCAGCTGATGAACAGGTACACCACCATGAGTTTCAATAAAAAGAACCAAGTGCATGTGCAAATCAGTTTAAATAAAAAGAACCACCTAAGTCAGTAAATCAGACAACAGCAGCATCAGTAATTTGCAAAAATTATGCTGTACTATGCTATGCAACCAAAAGGGAAAAAAGAGATGAAAAGGCAGAAAAACGAACTTATCTCATGCAGATTTAGCAACAGCAAAGGACAGTCCTCAGCACACCATTCTTAAGTGGGTATGGGGTCTTTTCTGCAGTTGACAATAACCGCTTTGGTTTCTGTATGTGGCTGCAAAACCCATCTCAACCACACTAGCCCAGGCAGTCCAAGAAAGGATCATATAGCTGACGTGCCACGTGAAGAATGGTTGTAGCAACCTCAACTACAGTTAACAACAAGCTAGATTCTACTACTTAATACCTGGCAACAGTTTAAGAGTAAACAACCTGTGCAATTTAGACAGGATGCAAAGTGCAAAAGATTATCAAAACTAGATGCATTCAGCCCTCTGAAGGATAACTCTTAATAGCAAATGAGAACAGTTTGGGGTAGGGTTATCTCAGCCTGTTGTAGATGAAGGTCAGAAAATATAATGTCTTTGCAAGCAAATGACACATTTGGGCTTACAGTCTGCAAAGGACAGACTTTGCAAGACAGGCACCTGTGCTGTTTTGTGGGAACACCAGCTTCATCCAAACCTCTGTAAACATGGTTCAAAAGGGAACTGAGTCATCAACGAAGTAATTTTGGACTTAGCGCATAGCACAGTAATGATCTTGTATTCCTCTGTCATCACAACCATGTATCATAGTTCTGTGTTGACAATTATAATTCCATCACTGCAACTAAATAATTTAGTCTTTTGGAAATGTTTCAAAAAGTTGCTCCGGCAGATCAGAAACCAGAGGTGCTGTTATGATTCTAGCAAACACTGAAATATCCTCACATTTTAAAATGTATAAATGGCCTATTTTTAAAACTACCTCATTTCAGTTATCAGCAGATGCCCATTTTCCATAATCCTGATGCAAATTTCTACTTTGTGATGTATTACATTCTAGTGATATCCTGGTAATCTGCAATAAAATCCAGCAACCACCTGCTGAAGCATTTCCAAAATTCTGCAAAGGTTAATGATTGTAATTTATAAAATCTAGCATGCAATCAATAATACTACAAGCCAGCAGTTTGGTTTTTTTTTAAAAAAAGCATTATCATGGTTCAAAACACAACAGCTGAAACTTAGAAGTGCTGGATTTACAACGTTAATACAACCAGAATTCAAAGCCTTTACACTAATGTATTAAAATGGATACAACTGCACGATGCTTTCCTCTGCACAGATGGGAAGCTTGCATATATTTTTTATACCCATGTATATTCAGGTTTAGGCTCTCCTTTCTGGGCTTCTTTTCCATTCTTCTCTATCCCCAACTCTTTGTTCCATGGCCCCCAGCCAGGTCTCACCCATACCCTTCTCAGACGCCCTCTCTCTCCAAACTCGCAGGTCCCCCTCCGATTCTTATCTCCCAGCACAGACACCTTGTGACATACCCAGCCTCCTGCCCAAGGAGTACTCCCAGTGACCTCTGCTACCCTGTCCTTCTATGCCATCTCTTCACTTCAAGTCCTGGTTTCTCCTTCCAGCCCACTTTCCAGCCTCCTTTGCCTACTCTCCCTTTTCCTGATTTCCAAGTCCAGCTCTTGTCCTTTACAACTTCTAATCAGAAAGCATGATCTTCAGAAACTGACAAGGCTGGATGGGAATTATCTGGAGCCAGAAAAGAGCAGACATCTTCACACCTTGTCACAGTGACTGTAGCCTAACCCAAAACCCCAAGGAACAAGTGTGGAAGACTTCCACTAACCTCTGAGATAAAGCAAACTTAGTGAAATCTTCACTGTGGAAGCTTTAGCTATGTAGACAAATCTTGTACTGAGCGCTTGCAAATATTTTTGCCTCCTTCCCTGAATACCTTCACAAGATCAATTAAAAGAAAAATCACATAAATGCTAATAGCCTGGCAAATTCCAATTTGTATTGCAAACCTGTGTGGCAGCAGAAAGAATCACCAGATCTTCTTGCATTTTTAACGCGAGGAAGCTTTGTCTGTTTCACTAGCTTCGTTTGTGGAAACAAATATAACATCTTGTCTGATAATTTTCCCAAGAAATTCAGCTTATGAAAGACAGCAATTTCAATGATCAGTCTTGCAAAGGCAGAATGCAATGGGAGTTTACATTAGGAAGCAACGTTAATAGATGTCAGTATCAGTTTCACCTAAAAATATTAACTCTGCCATTGCATTACAATACAAAATTTAAAAAAGCTTTATTATAAAGGCAAAACCAATGAAAATTTTGGAATTTCCTTAATGACTATACATATTTAACACACAAAGACAAACTTAGTATTTTAACAGGGGTAAACTATTTCCACCTTGTTTTGTTCAATGTTTTATACTTTAATAACAAAACTTGTGTTTATTGTTATGGTAGGAACCATTAATTATGGTAGGAACCATTAATAATTAACTGTTCTTTACAACACCTTCTCATTTAGCTGAAAACAGTGGAACAACACAAGCACAAACAAGCAATGACACACTCAAAGTAAAAAGCTCTTAAGACAGTAAGTAATGCCAGTAATTCTTGAGTCATCGCACACTTGATCACATTTTTACCTGCATTTAGAAATATTTAACTTTAAAACAGAGACATCTGGATATTGCAGAAAGAAACATCTAAAAAAGTTAAGTCATGTTTAAAAATAAACACAAATTTAAACACCACAAGCTTTTCTGCTTCGATTTCAGGTTCACCTCCTAGAGCTAAATATTTACATACATATTGTTTTAAATATTTCATATAACATAGACTTGCACTGAGAGAAGTAGCTGTTTCAATGTGCACATCAAGCCAGCAGTTTAACAGTGTACAACAGCACTCCAGACAGAATTTCAGACCATGAAATGGAGAACTGGAATGTGGATGACTTAATGCCATTGTGGAAACTGTTACCTGTTACCACGATTGCTTCCAGCTCATATAATGTATCTGTAATGCCAGATTCTGAATTCTACCACAACTCTTCGCCGACATCTGACTTTTCATTATAAGCGTCTTGGGATCTTTAAGTGACTCAAATCATTATTAATTACACATATTCAAATAACGACCAGCACTCCCACTACAGCTTCACCATACTAACAATAAGAAACATCCCTTAGTTTAGGAGAGTTTACAGTCAAGGCAGGCAAGAAAAAGAAAAGATATGCATAGAGAAGCAGTGGGTTTTACTCAGAGTCAACACAAGGAGACACAGCCCAAGTCCCAAATAGCTCTGGTGCCATCTCTAGTCTACCACCACCCCCCCTCTTCAACCAAGATGTTGCTTTAATGTCTTACCTGAAAAAACATAAAATGTCATCACAAACAGCAATACTGAAAAACTGAGGGAAAATAAAACCAGTTTATATTTTTTCTCTAGGATTTTAGATACCAACTACATGCTTTCAGAAGCTTTCACTTGCAAAAAAAAGACAATATTCTCTAGTCAACTTTACGATCTAGGACAAAAATTTGTACACAGGTGGGGTATATCTAAGCATAATGAAAGAATACTTCTTTCTCTATTTCTTTAAATTTGGCAGGACTAAAAAGATTTCTGACAATTCATATTTTAATTTCAATGACAAATTTTAATGTATAATTACAACAACAGAGTTGGAACATGTAAGCCAATTTCCAGAATCTTAATGAATATTTCTATTCATTAGAGATGATACAAATCTTTATCTTCAAATAACGTAAATTGTTCACGCAGAAGATTCATTTATATGGCAAATCCTGACATGGGACTGACTAATGCAGACTGCCACCAGTGTCAAAACACTATTTGTAGCAGCACCAGATCCCCACACCAAACCTCCATCCTTCCATCACAGAGAATCTTTGAATTCAGAGATCATCACGTTTCCCTACAGAGTACATATGTTGGTATATTATTACTACATGTAACAGCAAAGCTCAAATAGGCTTTTCCATGCTATTTAGGAAGCAGAAATTCCCAGCACAAGCAAGACCTGCAACTAGAAATACTACACAATGTCATAAAGACAATAAAACTTAAAGATGAGAAAAAACCCCAGAAGCAATAAGAATGTGTTTCCTTTTCAATCATAGATCAAACTACTCAGAGCTCCAGAACAAAAGTACCTCATTACACCCCACCATAGCTATCCAATCCCATTACAAAGCCTCTCACTGTGTCTCCTCTTCACACATACATACAGCATAGACATTTCTGCCTTTGTAAACATTAACTCTGCAATCTACAGATTCTTCTTTCAGAAGCTTTAGTTTATCTGGTCCTTTACAGACCACAATTCCATAGGTTGCAGAGGAACATACAAAAATACCTTCTGAAAGGGGAATCTTGTAACTGTGCCCACACAGAGTCACATCCTGGTATGTCCAAGCCTGATCAAGGACAAAAATACATTTTTCCTTTCCAACACAGGTTGGAAGGGAAGGACGGAAAGGATGACAATCTTCAGCTCCAAAAATCTCCCAGGAACGAACTCTGGCTTTTTTAATCTAAGAATAAAAACCTCAAGTCTCTACATTTAGAGTTTGCAAGGTTGACTAGTTACTTCACAAAGCCCATTTGAAGAAGGAAAGAGGAGAGGGTTCACCCAAAGAAGATCTGCAAACTCTACATCAGCATCTCTGAAGTAATAAAGCTGAGAGCACTCTTGTAAGGCTACAGGTGTTACTGCTACCACCAGATGAAAGTTTCATTCACATCTCCACTAGAATGCATTTAAGAAAGTTTCTTCTTAAGATACTTTGATCTAAGCAAACTGGGTTGCTGTGCTCACTTTTTTAAGATGTTAGCAGTTCACAAACACTGTTCACTTTTTTGGTTTGTCTACCGTTACCAAACAAATCACCTACACAACTTTTTCAAGGTTAAATAATTAAAAAAATATGCTATGTTTAGTATGATAACCACATTCCACTCATTCTATTGCAAAGCTGCAATATTTTAAAGGATTAACAATAATGATTTATCACACTTCTCTAAACATCTTCTGACCAGGGAAAACATATACCTTCTCTGGCGGCAAGACGTAGTACACTCTTCTATGCTACAAGTTGCATGCACCTTTGACACTGACAGCCAAGGCCACGTCCAGTAGCAGAGACAGAACTGCAGTAGGAAATGGTGTTTACTGGCTCACAAGAAGTACTGGACCTATACTGGCATGCTTGTTGCATGGCCAGAGACCATTCAAGAAGCAGATGCAATAGTAGGGTGACATATACTTGCAGACTGTCTTTATGAGAAGACTACCAAACCCAGGAAGATAAAACAAGTGTTTGAGATACATTCCTAGACTTGAATGCATACAAAACCTGTTACCCATTCCATCAGTGCTATTTCCTCACATGTATGTACAGTGTGAGCACAAGCTGATGCTTGTTCTAAAAGAACAGAGACACACATGGGAAAAAGTACCTCAGGGTGGGGATTGCCACTGTTGAGCTTTTCCCTTGCCAGTGAGGCTTGGCCCAATATCTTGCTCTTCTGCTGGTTACCCACCTCAGCCCCCAGCTCCCCTCAGACTTAGGCACTGGCCTCATGTACACAACTTCAAGCCATGCAGTCCCTTTTCTTTCTGTGATTCTTCTACATTATTTTTTCCTCAAAGTGTAATTTCTAAGTATAGCAGCAGTGGAACACAAATCTTAAAAGAAAGTACAATATTGTCCTACACTAAAATTATGAAAAAAGTCACAATTTAAGCCTTTCAAACTTGGCACTCTCATTACTTCTTCACATCTGGTATTACGTATAAGATTTTGGTGAAATCCTTCTTATGAACTCACTATTCTGCTTCCTACACAAATACAAACTTTAAATCCTATCTTCCCTTTCCCTCCCCAAAATTTTAAATACCCCATTGTTAAAATAAACAAAGAAATAAATAAGTTATTCATTACTGCAAGACTAATAGCCCATCTATTTATTCCAATCAAAGTAAAGGGTAAAGAATACGTAGCTGTATTTAATGCTGCAAGCCACAACATTCACATCCTAAACACTTGACTTCCAAGCACAAAGAAAGACGCAGAAGGTATAAAGTATGCAACTAAAGCAGCATGGTATCTTCTAATTTTGCTATGCAGAAAAGAATGTATCCATTCTAGAAGTTATACAGCAAGTGCTAAAAGAACACAGTACACGATCACATTATATAAATAATCTGTATTTAAAATGCTGAATGTATTGCAATACTGTAATACCAGCCCTTATCCCACAACAAACATCTCTTAGGCACAGCCTTACCATCAACAAATTCACAATGCTCACTTTAATGAAAACTACATCTGAGAACATAATTTGGCTCTTAATCCAATGATATAATTTAGCCCTTAAGTATACAAGTGAGAAAAATATCATTAAGCTCCGTAGTTATATTTCCTTCGTGTTTCTACACTACTCATTTAAACCGTCCCAGAACTGGGCATGGGCATAGCTGCTGACCACATTTAGCCCAACAGGTGTACTAGGTCAGACCACAGATCTCCCTACCACAGCACACCATCTCAATAGTGGATGGTCAAGGGAGCATGTAAGAACAAAGCTAGTATGTAGTGATACCTCCTAGAATGCTGGGGCTTAAAGCCAGGTAGTGTCCTTGAATGTGGAAAAAGAAGAAAATATAGACTAGACAATCCAGCTCCTTCTGAGTGAACACCTCTTTTTGCAGAAAAACTGAATGAATATGTACAAAGTATATAAATTCTGATGTAAAGTTTCATTTTTAAGTATGTAAAAAACAGTCTGTAATTGCAGTTTCTGTACACTGAACTGTCTACCTGTGTATATGTTTTCAATAACATTGACAATGTTGGCTTTAAAAATGTGCCTTGTGATTACATTAAAGGTTTACAGTACTGTATGACTAACAAATTGAAGGGACTCAAAGAGCGCTTACCTAATTTGGGTGTGATGTATTGCATAAAAATCACATTCTTCATTGATCAAGTCTTAAAAAGCAAACTCTGCGAATCATGTTAAGCCATATTATTGACAGGTGAAGGCCCATTTCATAATAGTAGAACTGAGCTTGGTTGGACACTGTCACTTATTTACAAAGGTACCAAAGGCTGTCATACATTCTCATGGAGCACAGCAAGAGTCATCTGCAAATCCTAGATCTTTTAGATTTGCCTCTCTTAATTTATAATATATTTTAAAAACCCCAAACCTAACGCCACCACCAAGCAACCCTTGCTATGTATGAACCATGCTTCTTCTGCCTCTCTATGCAGCTACAACACACTGAATCTCCCATGCAAAAAGCACATTGGCTAATCTTTCTTTAGACAGAAGAAATAGAAGGTCAAAGGGAGAGAAAACATACTGATACATGTATCAATAAACAACAGCTTGAAGTCTGGAGCTAGGGTACTATAAAGCATGAGTTTTGCACAAGTCTGACTGACCTACGACAGAAATCAGGAGTTTTTTTCTGCTTTCTGCATGACCTAGGGGCGGGGGGAGTAAATAAAGACTATCAAGATCTCTGTTTACCTGGACAAGAGTTTAGGAACAGCAAACATCAACCACACACAAGTTTCTACAATCACACTGTGTCTTGGAAAAAGATATGCCTTAATTTTTGCCCGTTTCCCAAAGAGAGATATATATCTCAAGTAGAAAGTTTCAATACCAATGGAATGAGTTGCAATAATTTCATTTTCTATTTTGTCTAATGTATCCATTCAAGAATGCATTTACTATATCTTCAGGGCTTTTTAGTTTTCCTGTTTATTTTAATAACAGTATTTCATGCCTAGAGCTCCATGTACTGAGATAAAGAGATCAAGGCACCTACACCAAAACCCACTGTGCATCATGTGAACCATAGTCTTTCTTGGTCTATTATCATATTTGCCATTCAGACATATACATTGGTCCCAGCCCACTGTAATGCGAAAATTTGAGCTGACTGTAGAGACAGAGGTGTAAGTGAAAACACACTAAGACAGAAGTCATTTAATCAAATTCCTATTGTAGCCAGTTCCAAATTTTTCCATTGTTTAAAGGAACACAATGCATACAGAAGATTTAGCCAGAAAGGAAGAAAAAGGGGGAGGGCGTGACAAAGAGGTGAGAAATAGAGATATATAAACTGTAGGTACAGACCAGGGCTGAAGCTGGCCCAGCCCTTTGACTGACTCAGGCTAAAGCCCGCTCACACAAGCAGCTCAAGTCACACAGATGAAGACTAGCAGCAAAGAAATGATGATTAGCAGCTAGGGAGGGCTTGGATCTTCCCTGGTATGTCTACAGTCAGAAAGGGGCCTATCTCTAACTCAACTGTAGCGTCAGAGTACAAATGTAAATTAAGTATTAAGGTAAGCCTGTTGGAAAAAACAAACATAAAACCCCAACAAAAATGTTGCATGGTGCACAGTCACAGACTTCTTTCAGTATTTCCCATGTTAAAACATCAGAAGAAAAAGGTATTTCTTACAACAAAAGTCTTACTTTGTGGATGTGTGAAGTAAACTTGGATAGGTAATATTTCAAGGTAACAGTGCTACCTACCTACTTGGTAAATACTGCCTTCTCCAAACAACAACCCAAATATCAAATCTTTGTGACACTCCATGTTTTATGTGATCCTGCACAGTCTTGACAATTAAATGTTGAGGGGATAGAAAGCAGTCATCAGCAAGCCATAGATACAACCGTAGCCAGAAACAGTGCGGCAGACTCTGACCAAAAGTAACCCAAGCTTTTCTTCTGAGTTTATGAACTCCATTTATGCTGTGTTGCCAATACACAAGTTCTAAGCAATCATTTGAAAAAGTAACACAGAAATTGAACTCTTTTGTACTTAAAAGGAGGAACATATGAAATTTCTTTCACAAGAACTGCCCAGTTACAAACCTACTGTTCCTCTTGCTTGGCAGGGTACTGCACTTGCTCAGGTCTCTCACGTTTACTGTGCTTCCCCCTACACTGTTGTCCCCCCTCACTAGCCTACTGATTTATTTTCCATTCTATACCTCAGTGTCTCCTTTCTCTGTACAACTAACTCCAGAAGTTAACTCTCTCATTCTGCCAAGCAGAATCTAATATTCCTAAAAAAATCAAACATGTAAAGTAAACAAAGGATATGTTACAGTAAAAGGTATATCAAAGAAATGGGCAAAAGGAAAAATAGAAGCATTTCAGTTAAACTGGGACAGTACAGACTGGAGATTCAATTTTCTACAAAATGACCTTAATCAAATACTTGGGATTTCATAGCATAACTAAATTGGCAGTTCTTAGTAAAGCCCATAAGGATGTCATATCTAAGACATTTCAGTAACTGACAAAATATGCCACTTCTAAAATATTTATTAAGCATTTGCACAATATCTGATATGGCTTTAATTTCAAATTTATTAAAAACAAACACACAATCATGTTATACAAAAACCAGACATACCCACAACTATAAGAAATAACAGCTTACTATGGTTTCCAATGGAAAAGCAGAAAGTTTCCCATGGTTTGTTTTCTTTTACACAAGGAAGGAAAGTAACCTAATTCATCTAACCTAAAGAAACATCACCTTGGCTAAATACAAGCAAACACAACTTCTGCCAATGCTGTTGTCTTACCAATAAATATTTGTGATCTTCCACTCACCCCACTTCCCTCCTAAATTAGTCACCATCTGCTTAATCTCAACTGAGATCTCCATATTTTACCTACTGCAAAGATAAATGTTGGGTATAAACACAGGTCTTGGGAGGCAAGGCAATCTCTGCTGCAGGATAACAGGAAAAATGTCTCTGCATGGTTACAATCATTTGCTTTTCACCACTTACTCAGAGTAAAGCAGCAAAAAAGTTCAGGTCATTTCCTGACTGGCACAGCAAGTTATAGCAAGATACACATTCTATTAATTTTTAATTGCATTGCTTGCAGACTGAAAGCCCAAAAGGGGAGCATTCCTTTTTAAAGCATAAAGAAGGGCACTGAAACTGCTTACCTCACTCAGCTCTGCAGGGGAGTCATTTCCATATTTCATAGCAACTCCAGAATTCATGATTAGACTTCTCAGGGCTTGACGATTTCTGCAGATTTTAATGCTTCGAAGCTTTGTTCAACTGATTCAATACTTTCTTCTCCAAAATTTTTCCGTCTTACACATTTTGCTCTAGACAGCCATTTTTACTCCACATTGGTAGTTTAAATTAATGATGCAAGATCTTCTAAAAGAGCCAAACTGGTTTTGACTTCACAGACAATCCATTGCTGCGAGAGACTTGTTAATACTGTGAAATGCTCAGAGAATGCAGGGAAGGAACGGCTTGCCAGGATCCCAGGGCTGTCTTAGTCCATCTGCAAGGCGTGCTTCATGTCTGCTGTCTGTTTTACGCTGCTCTTTTCCACAACTCTGTTTAAGGGCATCTCCCAATGCCACTTAATGTACTCAGAAAAAATTTATGAGCTTCATGCAAGTTCACAGAGAAATTAAAAGGAGAGCGCTGCTACAGTCTTCAGTGTTCAGAGAGGGAGAAGGGAAAAGAGAAGAAAGCTCCCCTCCCCGAGACAAACCAATGCTGCACTTCGCGCTAAAGTTTCCCCTGCCAGTGAGCCTGGAGTTTAAGTGGTTTATGATCAAACACAGCTGTCTTGCTGCTGGCTAAAGGGTGCATGGAAGGGGCGGTACTAAAAGGAGAGTGCAAGTGGGAGGGAGAGAGCTACAGAGAGTTCATTTTGGAATTACAGGCATCTTTCCAGCTTTCTGCATACTAATTACTATACACAAAACTATAAAGCTAAGTAATGGGAAATGCCACCTGGATAACAATAAATTGGATTCCTATTTCCCTATTGCCGTGTGCAATTAAGTAAGGAAAGTTGGGGGGCTTTAAAGGGTGGGGGTTGTAATGATTTCAAAAGGTCACAGTAAGCCCAAAAGCACCATTAGAAAGCTGCAGATTTTACGTAACACACTGACATTTTACAAAGACTTTGGGGAGATGCTACAGGAAGAAGAGGAGAAAAAAGCATTTGCTTTCAACATTCAACTAATAATCTAGAAAAATCCTTAACAAACTGGATTTGTAGACATGCTGCACCCACTGCAAGAAACGACAACCTCCTTTCCCCTTCCTTCCATCCCCTAAAACATAGTGACAGCCCCACACACTTTGTGATGCCAGATGATGACATACTTTTGGAGTTAGAAGTAGGAAATACTACACTCTGCAGAGGAAATTTACCTGATCATTTTAATACAATGTATTATTAAAGTGTCAAATTAGTTCAGAAAAAAAAACATGAGAAACAGGAGTAAATGCTATACAAACTGTGGCACAATTCTGGCACCCTGGCAAAAACATTTACATGAGAAACAATGCTCTCCAAGAGCAACATTTTGAAAATCATTTTGTGATACTTTTTTTTCTCCTCTGTTAATCACAGATCAATATCAGTATGCAGACATAGGGATAATTCATCCAAATGACAATACAGAAAGTGCATTAAGAACAAGAACCAAGATAAGCACATATATGTCACTCTATGATACTAAAAAGCACTTTCTGTGTCCCTGTCCTTCCTCCATGCCCAGCACCAGGAACTGCAACTCTCCTCCGGCTCAGAGGGTAAGGGGAATGCCACAATCTCTTTACAAGACTTTTTACTTTCATCCTCCAGGTCTATTTTCCAGCCTTTCCTTTCTTTTTTCCGTGTTTTTGCTATTCTGCAGTTTGCTTTCTAGGAGTCTGTGTTTTGGGGTTTCCCTTCCTCTTTTCACGTCCACCTTGCATTGCCTCCATTCTTCGTTATTTTGCTCCTTCAGAGCATCCTCCCCGTCTCACCTTTACATTCAGTTCTGTCTCTACGTTTAGTACTTCTCTATATATTCCTTCTCACTCATCTGCTTTGTTCCCGACATATGTTTGCATTTATCGACCCTCACACACCGGCAACGGGCTGCACTGCTCTCTGCTGGCAGATCGCTGCTGTCTCAGCCACAGCAAGCAGCACAGTGCCACACTGGGAAAACCACACGCTCCCCCTCCAGTGGGTAGGAAGCCAGGAAGATGCAGAGTCCCGCAGACTACAGACTGCAGTAAGGAACAGCTTATCCACAGCAGTTTTGTACACTGATTTCCCGTGCATTGAAATGTGATTAACAGCGTTTTACACCAAGGAACAAAGGTACTGTATAATGACTTACATCATTTCCCGTACATGAGAAAAAAAAACAACTTCAGTTCAAAAGTTCCTGCAGCTGACACAGCACATTTCAAAAAGTTTTATCTTTTCCAAGTTATGCCCTCACAAATGGGAGGGTGACAAAGTTGTTTTGCTTCAGTACCTTTATCAACTTCCATATTCCCTCTCCTCTGATCTGATCTTTGTCCAGTTCTGTCACATATATCACAGGTTCACCAACACAGGGATGAGTCTTAGAATTACTTAAGAATAAAGTTCTAAGATATTCCTTTTCTAAAGGATAGGCCATATTAATTATGGCTTCAATATACTGCATTTCCCACACTATATCCCTATACTGCCAAATACTTCCCAGCTGACTATAAACAGGCATTCAGAAATTAAAAGCTTTTATTTGCTTTCCTCACTCACCGTTGTTGTCCATTCCTGGCAGACTAGCCATCAGACAGACCAGAGCACATGGCACTACAGATGCATCCCATGCATAATGGTGCAGGACACTTGAGGATATGAACTAGATCCACTCTGTACTGTACCCATGTGCTGCACAGGATTTTTTTCTGCCTCTTTCCTACTCCGTACAGTAATATGGTGAAAAGAGACAGAGATGCTGACTGAAAAAACAACAGCAGAATTCAGTTTCAGATGTGCACAGGAACATGGGAGATACATGCAGATACTTTCAGAACAATTTATGTTTATATTTAAAATTTAAAAATTAATACTAACGCACGTGCAAATTAATGAAACAGTTAAACCAAACTCTGATGAAAAATGATTTTACTTTAACCCCAGCTGACTCCCATTGCAATCTCTGCGTGCTTGAACTGTGTGGTACGGGATTACACATTTCTCAGCTGGAAAGCATCAACTATTACTTTTAACTAACCCATAAGTACTGGCACTGCTTGTCTCAATGTTGTTATAAAATTTGCAGTCATTTCTTTATTGTGGAGGGCTACCTGAGACTAAATGTAATCATTCTTCTAAAATAGTTACTATTATATCACATTTTTAAAATACTCTGTAGTATCAAGAACATATTCTGAATACCTGAAGATGTAGAACTTGTTCCTCTGTGAAATGTCATATAATCTAGCATTTTGTCTGAGTCCATTTACTAACTGAATGAAAACATTACATTACGAAATTAAATCCCCAGATAGACCTAATCAATTGTCAATACCAATACAGTAGCAGGGTACTAAGAACTTTTCTGAAGCCAAAGTATATTTTCCCATTGGCTTGTGCCAAAGGCAGGCTTCAAAGAAAGCAAAGGAAAATCTCAACTACGCCAATTTTGCATTGCCAGGAAAAGAACAAGAGAACTCTGTGATCCAGCAAGAGAGAGGTGCCTTTTGGACTCCATCCCTCTCCGTTTCTGTTTGGTGGCTCACTGTTCATTCTGTCTCCCTGACACAGTTCCTTGCCTAGGATAGCGATGCTCCCTTGCCCTCAACCTTGTGCCTGTCTTCTTTTTTAGCCTCTACAGTCAGGGAGGGGGTCAGGATGGGAATGGGAAGAGGAATCTGTTAACCTACAGATGTACATTTCTTAGCCCTTAGAGGACATGGTCTCAGTGGACGCCTCAGCGTGTACTATGACACAAAGAAGAAGGAGGAAACAAGAAGCTGGACGAACCAGACTGTCACTGAGGCTTTCAGAAACAACAACCAACAAATGTGTTCTGTCAAGACAGAGACACTGGCCTGGGCTTCCATTCAATCTCAGTGCATTCTGATCAATTACTGCTTTCTGTACCTCTAAAGCATTCATGATGCATACTGCTTGTAGGTAAATGCATTTGCACTGACAGATTCTTCCCAAGATAATTGCAGAATTATCCAGTAACAACCATTAGTGTGGCCAGTTTGCTGATTGTTGATCTAATAATCCTATGGCCACTCTATTCCATTTGTTTACTCTTATTAAACTGTAATAAAAGAATCATTGATGTGTATCCAAGATTCACTGAGGAGTCTACCTTTTGGTTGTATCTGAATAATCATTTAATACAACTTACTCTATCACCTGGTGTACAAGGATTCTTTTGGGACGAGATACAACTCTCTTGCCCTTCTTACCTTTACTTTTGAAACTGCCACAGAATATGGAAAAAATTAGCACTGTAGTTATTTTATAAGGCTTCTCCCTTATAATATGTCTCAGTAGTTACAATATTCTATTTCTTAACAGTTATTGGAGCAGGTGTAACAATTGCCACACATGAATGTTCCTTCCTGGTTTTGATAGCTCCAGAGTGAAAACTACAGCATAAAAGCAATTAGCTATTAAATACATATGTATCACATATTCTTCAGCATAGCACATAGCACTTTCTGAGAAGCACTTTCACTCTGCATGCAACATGCACAACTAGCTGATCACAATTTCAGGATGGATGAAATGAGGCCTTCTTGGCTGGTTCTGTTCAATTAGCTCTGTAATCGAAATGCAACTAATTGAAGTCCACTGAGCATTTAGTTTGTGTTTATTTGTTTCAATATCATCTCCATAGTTAGAGCAGCACCCGGCACAATCCCCCACACAAATAAATTACACCTTCAAATGTTGCTAATCTACTACACACAATTTAAGTACAACATGCTTTTGTTCTCACACTGGCATAAAATATGCAGGTGTAGTGCCATAGTCTAAATTTCCACGGACGAAATAGTAGCACTCAGAAGGTTAGCAGGCAGGCTAAAAATGGAAGCAGAAATTCAATACAGTAGTTGGATAATTTTCCCAGAAAATTCTTTATTCAATAGCACTAATGCACTATGATTTAAAAGGGAGAGGCGGAAAGGGATGGTAGATTCTTCTTGATGGAAGCTGTTCTTATTAATGTTAGTGAAGGTTATGCACCTAGGTTGGGAGAAAAAAATCCAGCTCATTTTAAACAATTGCAAGTAACCTTATATGAAGAATGAAGACCTCTCTCTGAAGCAAACAAGAAAACTTCTCTTCTTTCCTTCAATCACACCATCTCGATTAGTCTAAAACACATAACGTCTAGAATAATGTAATTTCCAAATAGCACTTCAATCAGCTACTCCCACCTGTTCACCCTTCCTCCAATACTTAATCCACTTAAAAAGTCATGTCCTTGACCTGACCAGTCTCCTTGAGAGTTCACATTTGATCCCGTTTTCCATCCTCCAGTATTTCACACCATGAAGCCACTCACCAACCTGTCAAACAGCCACTCTCATTTTCTGTCATCTCATCCAAAGCCATCACATTCATTTTGAGTCTCTCTGACCCCACAGAGCCTTAACATCAGGTCAGGACAGGAAAAGGACCAGGGAGTCAATGTGTGCCTGTTATTCACGTTAGAGACTGGGAGGACAACAGGGAGAGATGGTAGCAATTTCTATGCTCTTTTCAGGTTGCAGCCACATAATTGTCATCACTGTTCACTTGCACCTTGCTTCAAAACACAAACAAGGCCATTCTTTAAACTACAGCTCATACCATCATACTTCTGCTTAGCTTCCCTTCGTTGCCCAGCATTTCCTCAGTTCAGTCATGCATTCCTCCAGTTATTAACCACAAGGTAAATTCACTCATTTCACCGTTAGTCCCTGCAATCTTGATAGCCACTCTGATTTCACTTTTCTAGAAGCCTTTGGTTTTGCGTATTTATTGCACTAAAAATATGACTGCTCTTAGTAAAATGCCTGTGGATTACTCCTACCTTTAAGATACCTACTCTTCTACTTTATCAGAACTTGTATTCCCTCACGTTGTTATCAGTTGTGAACTGAATTTCTTTCAAAAATTCTCACTTGCATAAGAAAGATTTGCTGAGACTCCCCTGCTAAGTCTCTCCTATTTTTCCCAATCCCTGATAGTGGTATTTCCTCATTTACATTCTCTCCTTACTCCTAAAGTCTCCTGGTTTCGTATCTTGTCTTTCATACACTCTTATTTCCAGTTCCAGTCCCCACTCCACAGTCATGATCTCGTCTCTGCAAGTGTTCAACACCACCATTCATCAGCTGCCCCCCTTCTCTTTTACTCTTGAACTCTTCCAAGACATCTGTGTGTGGTCAGTCTGTAATTATTTTCCCTAATTATAAGATTTCTCTCCGCTCTGACTTCCATTACCACCAGCACATTGAACACACAACTCCCTGACCTGGATCAATAACCATGTAAGTGCCCACAGTGACACAAAGAAGGGGGAGAGATCCTGGGCCCTGGTTTACATCAGAGCTGTACGTGCACGCTTCACCCCCTACCTAGCCAAGCATCCCATTTCACCACCCGTGGTCAGGATCTCTTCTGATTGTTTAACAGGTGAACTGATGGATACTTTCTGACTACACGTATATATATATATACACACACACATATATATACATATTTGTGTGTATGTAGTGTGTGTGACATTTATATCTATAGTATACCTAGTTACACAAACAAGTATACACATATGTATACACTCATATTATATACTTGTGTGTACACACACTTATCAATACAAATGTACATATATATGTATGTATATACAGGTATTTTAAAGTTTGGATTCACTGAAATGTTCCATTTGAAACACTCTGGCAAATGCAAGGCAAGTGTCTGACAGATCCCTACTTGAAGCTCTACAAGACTTTTTGGCTGGCATGAGCATTTACATAACAAGAGCATCAACTTCACTGAGCACTTATGGGGTTTAAGGAGCTTTCATTTTGGCAGAAATTGTAACAAAAATTACTTCAACAATGACGTGAGCTGAAATGATATACATAAAACCTCTGGTGAACCAAACCCCCTAGTTTTCAACCAGATCTATTTTACTATCAACAAATTTAAGATTATTGTAATTGAATTCCTACAGCCCTCATCTGAAGTTTATTTTACTTGCTATCTTCCTTGTCTGCCCTTCTAACTGCTTTGCCGTGTACCCTTTAAATCTCTCCAGTGACTTTTTTTCCTATACATCTTCCTAAATTTAAGCTCCTCATCATAATCTTCAAGACTATTTTATGTCTGCCTCGCTCATTCCTACTTCAGCCTTCCTATCTGTCAGTTTCATTTTACATTGAGAGGGACAGCGAACAACCCTCCTTCAGCATTTATGGTATCTCTCACTTGCTTGTATTGTCTGTTTGGTTCTACAACCCAAGACCTGTTTACACTTTTCTCAAGGCACTTACACTTGACTTCAGGTTCATGAAACATGATTACAAAGCTAAAATCTTCTTTACTTTCAGGCCTCATCTGCATAGCCCCTTACTTCATTAAGTTTAGAAATTACTTGCTAAATATTTCTAGTGTTTACTCTCCGATGAAGGTCTATCAACCAACTAAACCAAAGCAAATAAGCAAACCCATTTCTAAAAAAAAAAACAACTAAGTTGTTTGTTTGGTCTTCACAGTTTAGAATCCTGGCACAAGACACTTCATCATTATGAAGAAACACTGAGCAACCCTGTAGATGCTGCAGAAACAAAGACTTTTCCCTCCTTTTCTCTAATACATACCAGACAACCAATATTCATGTAAAAATCAGATTCAACCAATAATATGCACCGATAATATCTTTAAAAATTCATAGCGTAGAAAGATTGAATGTCTTTTTCTCCAATCACTTCCCTAAAATTATAGATTCAAGTAGGTAAAGTAATACAAAACTCAGTGTAGGAAATTAGAGATGGCTATTTAGCCTAAAGGCACAAACCTCATTTGGGTACACCAGTGGGGTTCTTATTTTGTTACGAACTCTTCACAGAACAGACACTGCCCTTCCTGAAACTCAGAGTTTACTTTGATTGCTTCCTACCATGATAAAAAGTGTTTACCAACACACTGCAACATAGCTACTAGCATAATCTGTCTCCCAGCTGAGAAGAGATAATGTGGTTTTCTAGCCCAAAATGAAGCAATCATGCTGAAACAGTTCTTCACAAAAAGTAGAAAGAGCAAGTGCAAGAGAGCGCCTGTGCAGAAGTACTCACCTCCCATTTTCTCTGCACTAGCACTAAAATAGTTCCCTGAACCAGCTGTGCTGACAACCATATATTCATTCAAAAAAACCCCCAGAACATAAAAAGTATGGAGTTTGAACAGTGGCAACATCCTGCACTGCCTCAGGTCAATGTCACAGACATGACAGTGACAGAGAAACAATTCCAGGGAGCAGAAGCACCTTGATGAATTTGACCATGGCACTGACAGGCTTCTATGGAAACCCTGCCTTGTCTCGCTTGGTTGGCAGGATATGGTTGATTACTCTGTTATAACTGAACTAGCACTGAACTGCAAAAGCACTTAAGAGTCCATTTTCAACTGTGCACCACGGTTAAGATTTTAACTGTAGTATCAAAATTCCTATATATCATGTAACCAAAATATAAGGGTTTAGCATGTGTGCAGAAGGGGAGGGGTATAAGTGTTCTCATCTTTTTAATAAATGAGCATTCACAGATGCTCAGCATTGCCAAATGCACCTATGTCAGGTCAACAGTTCACACTCCAAGAACAGACAGAAAAGCTGCTGAGACAGAAGACTGTGACAAGAGCTACATGGTAACCTTTGTGGCACACCAGAATCCAGGAGGTTAACAGACTTCAACAGACTAATCCTGGCCTCAGGCTCAGCTTACCACTGTCAAGTGAGGTAATAATATTAATATTATATTCTGTATAGCTGTGTGCAGTGGTGCTGGCCCAATGTACCAGGTGAATTGCTCTTCATTCCAGACAACTGGAAAAAAAAAAAAAAAAAAAAAAAAAAG